>ML685837.1:1006705-1041411 GCA_007922175.1 Pelusios castaneus
TTTCTGTATTCTTGTTAACCAATGCGATGAGACAGAAGTTTACTTTTGTTGCGCACGCACGCACGCACGCACGCACACACACACACACACACACACGAGAGGAAGCCTGTGTCCTGGGCTAGTTGTATCTTATGGCACAATAACCACCAATGTGGGAAAGCCTTAATTCTCAACATGCTGACTTACTGTATCTTACAGAAGAATAACTGCCAGTGTGGGGTAAGTCTGTCCCATTTCTCTGCAGTTATAAACAGAAATAGGTAAAGGAAGGAATTGATCGATGAAAACCTTTAATTCTCAACATGAGAAGTCTCCAAGGAAGTAGTACCTCTTTAAGAGCATAAATAAACCTGCTTTTAAGAACAAGCTAACAACAAAATCCATCCCCTACCCCCTAAAAATCCACCATGAGATTAACTAGCAGCAATTGCCTTTCACTTTCACATAACAGCATTTTAGCCACATCTGCTGAAAAGCTTCAATTTCATGGTAGGAAAGAAGCTTCTCTAAAGATGGCTTCCTTTTCTACCCCACTTGTTGGGTAGAGTGAGATTTCTCCTCTCCCTCCCCACACTGCCTGGGAATTACTGTCTATACCCAACCTGCTGGCCATGAACATTGAAACTAGTTGTCGCATAGCAAGGGGAAGGGTCTGTCCAATTATAGCTCAAACTTCTAGTCAGGTTTGTAATTAGGGTATTTTTAAGGTCTACGTACAGCAGAAAGAAAATAATGTGGTGGTTCAGTGCAGTTCTGTTGCTAATTGCCAACGTAAAGAGAACTGAGTGGTCTCTGCAAATCTTGCAACTAGGGCCAGGTGAAAGAAAAGTGGAGCTAAGCTCTGTTTCCAGAGATTTACATTGGGTGTTCTCAGATGCAAGTCTTTAATCAGAAGGTAATAGCACACAGCACTGCACTGTTGTGGAATAAAATTGAAAAGTACTTTTGAACTAATGGGTTAGGTTCAGTAACCTGTCAGGGCTTGTACACACTACAGCCTTATCACGTGGTAAGGAGCTTTACTGTGCGATAAGGCTGTGAGCGTACACACTACAATCTTGCTTGTTGCGTGGCAACAGCCTTCTTGCCGCACAACAGGTAAACCACCTAAATGAGGGTGGTTAGGCTTACCACAGAACAGCTGTTCCACGGTAGAGCTACTCTGTACGCTCTTTGCACTTTTGACAGCCTCCGGAAAGGTCCCAGAGTGCCAGTCGAGGCCACACTGGGACACCAGAGCTGTCATACTTGTCAATTTCACTGCTCTGACAAGTAGGGGAGCTCTGCTATTGGAGCCATCAGGAACCTTGGTGGCTCCTGGGGACTGGCATCCCAGGCTGGCGGCTCCCGAGCGGGAGCATCCAAGCACGGGCGGCTTCAGCCCCGCTGGCTGCTGCCTGGGCAGGGGGCTCCCCAGTGGGAGCACCCAAGCCTGGGCAGCAGTCAGCTCAGCTCAAACCACCCGGGCTTGAGGCTCCCTAGCGGGAGCACCCAAGCCCAGGCGGCAGCTGTGGGGGAAGGTGGGGTGGAAGCAGCCCCGCTGCCAGCCGAAGACTGGCTGCAGCAGCGCATGGTGGGACTGCTCCTTGTAATGAAAATTCAAAGGAGCATGTGAACGCTCCTTTTCGTTACAAGGAGTGCTGTGTGGACGGGAGAAAGGGTTACAGTTATAACCCTTGCTTGTCCCGCAACAACTTTATTGCGGGACAGGTCTGTAGTGTGTACATATCCTCAGTGATGAAAGATGACTACATATGTTTTGTGGTGTATATGCTGTGTTATCTGCATATAGATTTACTACAATTTATTTTTTAAAAATTTGTTGAAGTGGGAGTCTTCTAAGCTTAATGAATTGTACTAAAGCTTTATTGACTGATTGATGGGAGACCAGCATATTTAATTAACATTTATTTGAGGTCTTTCCCTCCAGATTGTGCCAAATGCTAGATCTAGGATTTCTCTTGTGGGGCATGTCTGGACTAGAAAAATAGGTTGTGTTTTTTAAAATGTGCTCCTCAACACAATTTTAAACACTAGTGTACATGCCTTTTAAAAAACATGTTTGCTGATAGGGATAGCCTCCAATTGACCCCACAGATTGATCATGATCAACTAACGTGGTTTTATTTTTAAAGGTATCAAATCCTGTCCACATTTTAATTATTTTCCTAAAATATATGGGAAGAAAGGAAATCTATTTCTATACATTGAAATCAACATTGCTAGAAGTAACAGCAGTATTCTGCTGTTGCAAAGAGCCTGCTCTTATTTTAGGTTAATTTTTCATCTTAGAAGCCCCTCTTATTTTGTGATCTCAAGCCTTCTGATTCCCTGCTATCCCTGTGAAATAGAAATAGACAAATATCTCTGGAGAAGGGGAATCTAAGGACAGGGACACAAAGAAAAAGAAACCTGTTAGTCTTTAAAGTGCCGCAAGACTCTTTAAGGATGAGGAGTAGCCTACGGTCAGCACTGTCATTCAGTAGCAGAGCCAGCATTTCTACTCTGGAAACCCTGCTAGGCCAGACCCAACAGCCTATTTTCAAAAAAATGTTAACACTTAAGGGCCACAGCATGTCCCATGTAGCCCAAGGGCTTGCAGTCACCCCTCACAAAGAGGCAGAGGATCCTACACATAAGCAACAAACCATTGAGGCACTGTTGTTAAATCTAGACAAGAAACAACCAGAGTTTTGCCCTGCGTGTAGATACTGGGTGATCATATTTGCATAATGGCAGCACCAGGGAGACCCTGCAGCACCTCCAAGTGCCAGAGATGATGAAAGGCAATCACAGCTCCTGCCTGGAAGCCCAGGAAGAGCCTTTTCATTTGCCTCCCCACCCCTTTGAAAGTTTAGTGTATTGGGGTTGCTATGGTTACAGCTGGGTCTGCCTTCAGGCTGGGAAAGTGGCAAGTTCTTTAGCTGCTCCCTCTATGCACTGATTTGATTCTGCTAACTCTAGAAAGCTGGGGGACAGAGTACTGAGTGCTACTACTGCAGGAGCAGGAACAGGAGCAGGAGCAGAGCGCTTCCCTTCCCTCACTGCTGGGGTTGACAGAACAAACTTGGGGCGGTTAGGCAGGTATTGTATGGCTCCGAGGCTAGCAATGGTGATTTTGGTGCTGTGGTTCTGTTTATAGAGGTAAGAAGGGACAACAGTGGAATGGCCATAGCAAATGTGTACTGCATAAAATCTGAAATCTACATAAATAGATGGTTACTAAGTAGATACTCCTCAGATTGTGTGTCTGTGAGACTTGGGAGGAGTCTAGGAGATAGAAGAGGAAACCAGATACAAAATGTTCATGACTGATAAGTAGTTTCTTGAGATCTTTACTTAATTTTATGTAAAAAATGTTCTCAGTCCAGAGTCTAAATGAGATTTTGGAGAAAAGAGATGAGTTGACCCCAAAGCAGTTTTAAAATTTATATAATAAAATACATGTTGTTTTGTATTTCAACTACAGACAGTGTGAGATCAATTTTAACACCAGTTTTTACTATTTGTTCTCAAGAGCTGCTTAATTTTTTCAATGTTTCCTTTCTCGGAGTAAAACAGAACTGATGTACTGTAATGTGCAATAAAAATGTGAAGTATAGATCAAATTATTTCTATTGATAATCAAATGTAAACCTTAAAGTTTCCTCAGCAAGAGGAAAAATGATAGAAATCAAGAATACATTCTAAAATAGCAGCAAGATTTTGATTTTGGAATTGTATTTTAGAATTGTCTAGAGTAAGGAGGTTAGCCAAATTATTTATGTATTTATTTAGAAAATTTACAATTAGAAGCAATTAACAACTACTTAAGATGGCACATGCTTAAATTTACTAGCATGAGTAGTTCCACATGAAATCAGTAGAACTACTAACAGTAGTAAAATTAACCATGTGCTTAAGTGTTTTCAGGATCAGGCCTCATAAGAGTTCTGTGAGATGTGGATGCCTAATTCCCTAGGCTCTTTGAAAATACTAGCCTTGAATTCTGTAAATGACTAATATGTAGGAGAGCTTTAAAACAGACTGGTTTACTCAAGCAATAATTTTGGCTTAGTGAGTACTTGATCTGGAATCTTTTACCAAGTCTTTATGAATCATACATAGAAAAAAGAAAATATTCAAATTCCTTTGCATTTGAAACTATTTTGATTTTTTTTATGTTCCTTTGCATTTTGAATATCATTATAGAGGGCAGCAGATAAATGATACAATGACTCATCCCAAAGGAAAGTAATTAGTTTATTCAGCCTGGCCTCCTTACACTGGGTTTTACAAATTAGTCTTGCACAGTATTATCAATGACGAAGATTGATTAGTGCTCTAATCTAGGATCATGGTTCACAACTGGACGTACCACAAAGTAGGAAAGGATACAAGGTCAAACAATATAACTGGATACTGAGAAAAGTAAACTTTATCCTATAACTGTTCACATTCCTGGTTTTAATCAAGTATGCCAGCACACGTTAAACATTAATATTATATTAATCCTGCTGGAAAGCTTTTGTCTCAGTACAAAAAGAGTTCAGTTTGAAAATATGTTACAGTTTTCTTCACAGCATAGCTAGGAGTTGGACAGTAGACATATCTGTGTTCTGTGAATAGGAGGTGTTCTGGGAGTAGGAACTGGCAAAACAGTTTTAGAAAAATATTGGGGCAGGATCTCGTCAGGGCTTGGATACTGAGTAACATAACTAATTGCAGATGTTTGTGTGAACTGAAAGATTTACGGAGAGACATTTGTTTCCCAAAATAAAAGTACCATACAGAATGTGATAACTTTATGGCAATGAAAGAAAAAACTAGAGATATGGGAGCATGTGTTTTTATTTCTGATTAAATGTTCTATTTTTCTCAGTTCACCCACATCTGGGAATTCCACAAGGGCACTACATTATCCTCCTGTAGGGCCTGATACAAAACCCGATGAAATCAGTGGGAATTTTCCCACTTACTTCATGGACTTTGTGTCTGTCCCTTAAAACTCTCCTATGGTGTGATGCATACCAAATACTTGTTAGGCTAACAGATTTATTTATTTATTTCTCCCACGAAAGCTCATGTGAGCTGTTAGTCTTTAAAAGTGCCACAGGACTCTGTTGTCTTTCTACAATAGAATAACACGGCTACCCCTTTGGAATTCAAATACTTGTTAGTGGTCCAGCACAGTTCATAACAATCTCACTTGTTCCCTTGTGCTTCTTGTCTGTTTGTCACACCCCCTGCAGTGTCTCGTCTTAAATTTGGGCCTTAGGCCTGAAAACACTTGTGTGTGTGCTTAACTTGACTCCAATGCATAGTTGATTGATATGTGTGTAAATGTTTGCAGAATTCTGTTTGCAGAATTGGAGCCTTACATTGTTAGCAATTCTGGGCAGGGACTTCTGTTAATTTAAAAAAAAAATCGGACCCAATAGGTCCTTGGCCTATGAGTGTTGTTATAATACTTAGAAGCTCAGGTTGTTGTTGTTTAATTCCACACGGCATATCCCCTTATAGAAAGTGGACTTTTGGTTGGTTTTTTTCGGTTACTGTTCAGTTGCAATGCACGATCTGTTTGGGGAAATCAGAATTGGTTCCCTAACAATCTTATACAGTAAGCGTCTGACGAAGTGGGATTTTCTCCCACGAAAGCTCATGCGATAAATAAATCTGTTAGTCTTTAAAAGTGCCACAGGACTCTGTTGTTTTTTTAGTACGAATAAGGTGCTTGTTGTTCCTGATCGTTAGTGAGTGTTCTTTTTACCAGATCTGAAGAGTTTCTCCCTGAATCATTGTACTACTGCTGGCAAGCAGAAACTGAGATTTTTGGAGAAGGACAGGAAAGGTCATATCAAGCGTCTTTTGTTAAACAATCAAAATAGATAATGTAAAAAACGTAAACCTCACCCTTGGCTCTCGATGATGAGAATGAGGATAATACCTAGCTTTGTAAAGAGCTTTTAATTTCAGTGTCTTACAGAAGAGGCCAGTATTGGTATCTCTCCATTTTCAGATGGGAAAACTGAGGCCCTGAGAGGAAAAGTGACTTGCTCAAGGCTGCCCAGCAATGATGTGCTTAAACTCCATGAGAATTACTCTATAAATCCCAAAGTGCAAGAATGCAACAGAGTTTAATTAGTTTACAGGGTTTCTTTAGAAATTCTAGTGGACCTACACTAATAGAAAACTTCCATTGTTTGTTATAATAAATGCCCTGATGGTAATCTTATATGAAGCACTTGCCACCTCTGATCTCTGTTGTGTGGTTTTGTTTTGTTTTTCTTTCTTTGGAAATATAAGAAAATCTCTGTGCATGTAGCTGATGTACTGTGCTCTTGAGGGGACAACTGCTGTCTTTAGACTTAAAGTACTGAGATGTATAATATGGATGAATTCTACAAGAGCTCTTCCACTGAGAGAGTCCAGAAGCTGGAAAAAGAACTAGCCATACAACTGGCACAGCTGAAGACAGAAATACAGGACAATGGGGTACTGCTGGAAACACCAAATAGAGTTTACAGGTAAAAAACCAAACCAAACCAAACCACTCAGCCTCTTGGTGAATGAGGAAATGAGAACTGATGATGTCAATCGTGTATTTTATAAGTGTTTGTCTCATGCACTTTTTGGTTTCCTTTTGACAGAAATCATACATGCCTAGTGATCTAGAGGCTTGAACGCAGAACTGGGAACCAGGAACCTTGCCTTTTTCTTTTAATTCTGACTCACTGTGCATTGCGCAGTATGGGAAAGCTAATCTAAAATGCTAAATTCTTTTTTGAAATTCAGCACAGTTCCGTTTTTAATTCTAAACAAAATTTAAAATCTTTCTGTAGCATTAATTATCGCTCCATCACTTCTTATATTGAAAAGGAGTGTCTTTAAGTGTTCTAATATGGTTTCCTATACAGTTGCTTTTGTATGTGATTCTGCAGCCCTTATTTAAATGGGAACTGGGCACTTGATTGGTATTTAAAACATACACGTTCATTTTTTATTTAGCAGTATAACTATATCATATTTATAATACTGTTAATGTGTAAGAATTCTAAGTGTATATACAGAGAGAGAGAGAGATTTGGTTCCTATCTTTCTACAGCCTTGGTCTTCAGTGTCAATAAATATTGGGTTCTGTCTTGAAGGCTTCACTCAGGCAAAGCCTTTGTTTATTTCAGTTAGGATTTTAATTCTATAGAGCTTGCAAGCCCTTCCTAGATGTCTCTTGCTGTCTATAGCTCTACAATTTTTAAAAACTCTTCTGCCTTTAAAAAAGGGGATATTATTCACAGGATAATATTTACCATTAACATATACCACTTGATTTGTACTGAGCCTTTCAAATTATGACAAAGGAGTATATTAATTAATAGACACTGCATTCTTTTTTGTCTATCTGTAATATTCTTTGGGATAATTTTTCTTTAGCTCTGTTCGGATACCAAAGGAGGCTTCTTATTTCAGAAAAGAAAGGGAGGTGATACTGAAGAAAAGTTTACAGGTAACTGAGAAATAACCTGCATGACAAAAGCCATCTTTAAGTATATTCTAATAATAATTGAGAATTAACTTCTGGTATTTTTTTTTAAAATGAACAAAGGATTGTAACTGTTGTCCTATGTGTCTTATTGTCAAAAACAGAGATAGTGGTGGGAAGAGTATTGATATAATTGTATATTGGTGAAACAACAAAACCCTTTATTTTCTCTGAAACAGTTACTCTTGTGATATTGATGATTTTTGGGCCAACCCTGCAGCCGTTGCACATCTGATTATTCTCATTGATTTCAAAGGCTGCAGGATCAAGTCCATAACAGTCTGTTTTCTTTATTTAAAACCAGTCAGTTGATATCCCAGATTGAGGGGAAAAAATAGCCTTCTTCTGAGGCTTTTGTAATTGGCAAAGCCACCTAACCCCCACGAAACATGAATGCTGCATAGCATTTCACCTTAGTATCTGTATAGGGCCACAAAGTTTGTTAGCGTCTACTCTTTGTTTGCAGGTAGCAGAGGCAAAACCTCTTGTTATTCAAGCTGATGTCCTGCAGAGGGAGCTAGAGAGCTGTCTAAAAAGAGAGTATACCCCAGAAAGCTTACCTCTGTTACTGCACCAGGTAATTTTCCTATTTGTGTATGTCATAGTGTGATGGTGGATGGATTATGACTGACAGCAAGGATTGTCGGAGGTCTGGATCCAGAGGTGTTTAAAATCTTTATTAATGACCTGGATATAGGAATAGAGAGTGTACTGATAAAATTTGCAGATGAGACAAAGTTGTGGGAGGAGGAAGGGAGTTTGCTAACACTCGGAGGATAGTGCTAAAATTCAGTGGGATCTTGATAAACTGGGCTATATGCACGAAAATGAAATTCAGCAAAGACAAATGTGAGGTGCTACACTTAGGAAAACAAAACCAAATGCATAAATACAGAATGGGGGTGACTGGTTTTGCAGCGGCCCTGCTGAGAAGGAACAGGGTAGTGGTTGTGGTGGTTCACAACCACAACACAAGTCAGCAGTGCAACACTGTTGTAAAAAAAGGAAATGCAACTTTAAGTTGGGTTAACAGAGACGTAGCATGCAAGTCACAAGAGGTAATAGTACCGCTCTACCACAGTTGGAGTAGTGTGTCTGATTTCAGTTACTGACGTTGAGAAAGGATGTAGAAAAACAGGAAAGGATCCAGAGGTGGGTGACAAAGATGATCAAAGGGATGGGGAGCAGGGGAAGGAACTGGGTATGTTTAGTTTGGAGAAGAGAAGATTAAAGTGAGACATGAGAGTGGTGCTCAAATACTTGAATGGCTGCCATTTAAAAAAAAGAGAGAAAAGTTGCCCTCTCTTGCTGTAGAGGGCAGGACAACAGTCAATGGGTTCAAACTATAGCATAGCAGATTTAGATTAAATCTCAGGGGGAAACTACCTAACTGTAAGAATAGTAGGACAATGGAACAGACTGCCAGGGAGGTTGTCGAAGCTTCCTCACTCCGTGCTGTACCAAGGGTGGCCGGCACCCAGGGTCCAAGCTCACACTGGATCTCCCCCACCCCATGCCCCCTGTACTGACTCCTCAGGTGCCCCAGGGAGTGGGGTCTGTACCTATGTGGGGACACAAATGCCCCCCCTGCACTCATCCATTCTGGGGCAGCAGCCCCACAGCCTAGCCCTGGATGGCAGAGGCCAGGCTCACCTCCACACACACCTGGAGAGGGGAGGGGGGCCGGGTAGGCCCTTCAGGATGCATGGAGGAGGTACTGAGGGATGCCCCTTGCATTCCCTGCCCCCTGTGAAGGGCTGGCCTACACCCTTCGTGGGCCAGATAGTGTAGGGGATTTAGGGTTTGTAGCCACAGACCCCCACTGAGATCTGGCCCTGCTCAGGCCAGTAGAGTGCCAGTGGGGCCTGGGAGTGCTGGAGGGGGCCTGGCTAGCTCTGGAGGGGCACGGATGGATTAATGGTGCTTGTACTGGCCTAAAGCCCCCACACAGCTGTATGCCACTGTGTGTGTGTGGGGGGGGCACAAGAATGGGCAGCACTCCCCCCACCAGGTTTTGACCTGACCCTGTCGGGAGACCCAGCTGGTCTCGAGGTGGGATGGGAACACTGCGGAGCATGGCCTCTGGCCCTAGAGCTGGCCAGGCCTCCTCCAGTGCCCCACCCCTGGCTGGCCGCCACAGTGGGGGTGCAAGGCCCACCAAAACTGGCCCTGGGGGGCTGCCCCAGACCCCACCAATAGCCCAGCACCTGGGGCTTGGCCTCTTCCTGAACTCCCCATTGATTTGCCACTGTCTTCACTGGAGGTTTTCAAAAGGAGGCTGGATAGCCTTTTGTCTTGGATAGTTTAGTCGCAACAAATCCTACATCTTGGCAGAGGCTTAGATGATGCTTGTGGGCCTCTCTAACCTTATGTGTCTATGATTAAGCAAAACTCTGTTCTGAGGACTATCTTGAACATGGACATGCTTAAAGCATTTGATTGGGGGATAGGGAACCTCTTGTACTATGGTTTGGTATCTAAACAGGGATCAGAGTCAGCTGGAATGGGACAACTTGTGGAGAAAGTTACCTCTTGATGGGTGACAAAACAGGGAACACAAGGGACTGACTTATTTATTTATTCCAGCTCCCTTCCCCCTGCTTATATTGTTCTTAGTACTACTTTATTTCCCCATAATGTTCATCTGTTACTATTTGCTCAAATGTGACAGCTTATTTTTGGTTTCTTTAGTTTTTTACAGACAGAATTATGCACCTGGTCCAGAATAAATACTTATATATGCTTAGATGGAAGAGATTTTGTAGGCACAGCAGTGTTATTGAACAGCTTTATCCTCTCTACCAGGTAGGAAATCTGAGCTACAAAAACAGAAATATTTCACTTATGCATATTATATACATGGTGGTAAAGTACAGTATTTGAGATGGGCCACCTTACAACTCAAGTCACAAAGCCTTGAAGGATAAGAATCATCTGTAAATTACCAAGATTCTCAGAGTAAAGATGGTGGTGGTGTGTGGGGTAGCGACTAAAATGTGTTTTGCAGTTTCCAGCAACAAAGGAGAACACAGGCTCTGCCCTAAGACCATAGTAGAGGGAAAGAAATATTGAATACAAGTGATGGAGGATATGATAGACATGTGATCTTTTAGTTACATATTTGTGATCCATTTTCAAAGGTTTCCACTGCATGCCAAATATTATCATTGTTTATTATATAGGTCTTCTTAAGTGGGCACTGAATGGCCTTTTATATTACTGTCACCTAGCATTTGCCATATGTTAGACTATAGTTTAGAAAACTTTTTAAAAAAAATTTGCTGGTACTACTTTTTTCCCCCTCCACTTCTAATTCAGACTCCTTTAGTGTAACAAGTCCAGCTATACAATCTCCTAAAGAGCTCCTGTCACTGTAATGCTGAAAAATGTTAGAGCTTTGAAATGAATATAGGAATGGTTTTAACTCAGTAATTGCCCATTTAGCCTAGCAAGCTAGTAAGTCATTAAAACCACATAGCTTGGCAGCTGTGGAATTATATTGGTTTATTCAGTAAAATCTGTTTTTGTGACTGAAAACCACAGGCTTTAGAATGTGAGCCCTTTCTGAACCTCCCTGCCACACTATCATTTAAAAATGAAGCAAAGGCAGTTGAAGAGTTCAGTCCAGGAACGTGGAAGGCTATTACCCATTCCAGCTTTCCAGATTTATTGTATTTCAAAGAATGTAGCATTTGTTTTGTTCAGTACAGGATCCAGGAGAAATACTTTTCACTGAAAATAAATGGTGATTTGTATTAGAGGTGGAAGTTGAAATGTGACATTAGGAAATAATAAATGTCTGCATATGAAAGCTTAAATGCTCCTCTTGCCAACCTGTTAACAGATTTTTGCTGATTAAATATAAAAAAGTGATTCTGATCATAGTAAATTTGTTGATGGAATTTTTTTGTGTGTTATGCAGCTGTATGGTAAATGTCTGGTGCCTACCAAATCTATTTTTGCTGATATTTTCATTAAATATTTTTATTTTAAAGTGGGCATTTTGAGCATCCTTTTTGATGGCAGACAGTTAATGCTTATTTTCTGGCATTGTTTTATGCCAGCAGTGTGGAAGCTTAGTGTCGGAGATGGTAAAGCAATTTCCACCTTCCATCAGGGCAGTTTATCAATAAGAAAAAGAAGAGGCAGTTAATATTTGAGCAACCCTTTGAAGACTGGAAACTCAGAGAAGAGGCAATAGGTTATGGAGTCAGTCACCAGCATTCAATCTCCTTGGTAATCTCTGTGACACAAGGTGGTGGTCTGAGTGCGTTTTTGTAGTGGACAGTTGCTCAGATCATATGCCATTGCCACAGCTGGTGCTAATTAGTAGCATTGTTGGCAGCCTCCTAAAAGGAGACCAGGACTGAATGGACGTGGAAACTGAATTACCTTCCATTTCTACCAGTAAGCAGAGGTACAGTGGCAGAGCACATGAAGAAACTTGCACTGCTCTGACTTGTGTTGAACTTCTGGTGTAGCAAAGGGCCCCACTACAGAA
This sequence comes from Pelusios castaneus, assembly GCA_007922175.1. NCBI lineage: Eukaryota > Metazoa > Chordata > Testudines > Pelomedusidae > Pelusios > Pelusios castaneus. Next base: position 1,018,726 of record ML685837.1, read on the forward strand.
GAACTGTGTGCTAGTGTGATTCTCTGCAACGGTTGGGGGGTTGGTATTGTCAGTGTCTTGAAGGGCTCTCTAGGCTAGTGTGGATCCGGAAACAGTAATAGGAGAGCAATGCTTAACTTAGGTTTTAATTAGTGCTGGTTCAACAATTGGGACTCTTTGCTTTATGAAAAAATGAGGCGAACATTTCTTTCCACTTTCTGTTGAGCTCTACTATCCATAGAGACAAGTTCCAGAGGGGTAGCCGTGTTAGTCTAGGTCAGCAAAACAAACACAGGACTCCTTCTTTGTTTTGCTGTCCAAGAGAGCATCAGCAACTATGGCTGTCAATCTAGAACATTTCAATAGCATTAAATTTCCTAAAATATATACAAGAAAAATATTTTTAAAAGGTTTTGAGTTGCATTTTGTTGTTAGTTTTAGAAGCATGATGTAAACTGGTATGTGAACTGATGTCAGAAATGTCACTCACTTTTTATCCAAATAATCACTGCCATCTGGAAATGAAGCCTATTTAATTGCAGGGGGGGGGGGGGGATTGTGGATGATTCTGAGTTTTTATTTATCCAACATTCAAATTTTAGTCAGCTGAGTATATTCATTGCAGATTCCTTTACAGTCAGTGCTGATTGCTAAGAAATACTCTGTTTACGACTGGAGATGACCTTTCCTCTTGGGCTGCAAATATCATGTTTGCTGTATTCCTAGCAACTCAGTCTGAGAAGCAAGAGCCTCAAAATTACTCTCAATCTGTGGAGTTCTTGCTTGTGGTTCTTGTTTGAACATTAAAGGAATCCTGAGTCTAGCCAGCCAGCTAGCCTCCTGTAGAAGTGAGAAGGCTTCAGAGATCCAGAGTGTAGAATTCAAACTCCACTGGATGGGAGGTTCCTTTAATTTTATAACCCTGTGGTGAATGGGGTTGCGGGTTGTTTGTGTGTTACAAGACCTTTTAGATAGTCAGGATGTGCTATATGTGAACTGACTCGTAATAACAATCAAACAAGAAAAACACTAGAGGACTAAACTTGATGGGGACTCTGGAGCATAGATCTGATTATACCAAGCATTTAAATATTACTCCTGTCGGATTTTTCACATAGGAGTGCAGAGTTTTCTGGCTCATTAATAGATTACATACAGAAACAAACTCAGACAAGAAAATGTCTTTTCTCTCTCTACATAGAAACAAGTTGGTCATATTATGCAGGAGTATAATGATGCTGTTCAGAGGGCTGCAAGATTGTCAGCTGCACGACAGAACTTCTTGACAGGAAAGAAAAATCCTTTAAATATAGTGACCCAGGAAGACCTGATCGTTTACATGCAGTGGCTAGTGTGTCACCTACACTCTCTCAAGGTCATCCACAGCTATCTTAGGGTAAGAGATCATTGTGGACACTGCAACATAGTTATTGCCACCTTTGAGTGAACTGCAAAAGCTAGCATTTATTAAATGTAATAACAGTTCCCTTGGAAAAAGTGATTTTTGCCAGAATGAAGGATTGAGAGTACATCTCAGAAATCAGCAGGATTTTTATGTTGGTGGGGAAAATCCTTCCAAGAACTCGGTAGCTAAAGTAAAAATCTTTTAAGGAAAAAGAGAAACTAAGGAAACTCAAGAGTTGAGCTTAAACTTAAAAGAAATTTAGAAATTTGAAAGTATTGAATTAAACAAGCAAGTTGCCCTGTAACAGGCTGGCTAACCATCCACTGTGTTAGCAGCCTTATAATTTAAGGTTACTATCCATCTGGGTTTTCACATGGACAGTCCAATTTTTGACGTCTGTCTGGTATCGTTAGGGTTTCTAGATGCCCAATTTTTGACAGGAAAGTCTGGTTAAAAAGGGGACTTGGAAGTGTCTGGTCAGGTGAACAGACTGGATATCAAAAGTGCAGTTACTGCAGGATGGAGGCAGGCGCTGGGCCATTAACCTGCACCAGTCTTTGCTCAGCTGGGGCCATCTGTACATGCAGGCAGGCCCTTGTCAGGCTGCAGCAACTCTGAGCCCAGCCCTGGTGCAGAGGGAGCCCAGTTGGGGGCAGGAAGTGAAAGGCAGGTGGAGACGATCCAGTGAGTGATGAGGAGAGGGTGGGTGTATGATGGTAGTGTGGTCTTGGGGGAAGAGAACAGGTGGGGCTTTGGAGGAAGAGGCAAATGGGGAGGGGCCTCAGGGGCGGTCTGGTTACCAGCAATTAAAGGGGTAGCTGTGTCAGTCTAGTTCAGCAAAACAAACAAGGGCTATGTCTATGCTTGTAAAGTTAAATTGACGTAACAAGGTTGACTTTAAGTTGACTTAAGCCGACCTTGTTAAGTCGACTTAACAGTAGACATAGCCGTCCACACTGGCTTTAAGTCAACTTAATAAGGTCGACTTTGCACTATTCCCCATCCACACTGACTTTAAGAAGTCGACTTAAGGCTTAAGTCGACCTTCAGAGGTGGAGTTAAGTCGATTTAAGGAAGCACTTAAGTCGACTTAATAAAAGCCCAGTGTGGACGCGGCTTTGTGTAGGTCGACTTAAGCGTCCTTAAGTCGACCTAAGTTGCCAGTGTAGGCGCACCAAGGAGTCTTGTGGCACTTTTAAAGACTAACAGATTTATCGCATGAGAGAATCCCATTTCGTCAGACATGCCTGTATTGTGCTGGTGGTTTGTTAATAAAGCCAAGCTCCAAAGAGAGAAGAGCTTGAACTCTGTCTGTTTGTACACTAGATGAGGGGTGTGGCATTTGCTCTCACACCCGTACAATCTTAATACTGCCTCTGCAGCAATGCCAGTATACATAAGTCCCCTAAGAACACTCGAAAGGCAAATCTGAGTAGTTTGTTGTTCTGTCTCACACTTAGTTTATCTAGTGATTTTATTGTAAAAGCACTGGACATAGTCTTTAGTTGTTTAATTCCATCTTTCATAGTAGAAATGGCAGAAAATCATAGGTTAACTTTATTCTCTTGTATTGTTTTTTTCCCCTTAAATCACAGAGTGAGTGATTTTTAGTGCTTTTTAAGTGAATTGAAATAATGACACATGAATTTGTTTTCAGGGACTCCAGTATTTGCCTCTCTCTCACAGAATGGAGGTGGTTACTAAGAAACACCATGAGGTGGCCCAGGATAATGGGGAGAAATTCAGAGATGGTCGCACTTCTGAATGCTTATCTTCTAATAGTCACTTCTCTTTCTGCTCCAGCACTTCAGGAAGAGAGGGTGAGAAATTATCCTATTTCCTTTAAACCACAGTGAAAGGACCTCTAGTTTCAAATATCTATTGACATGTACTCTTGAGATAGGTCAGCAGTTGTGATCTGGAAAATATTTAATGTGGTTCTTGTTTGAACATTAAAGGAATCCTCAGTGTAGCCAGCCTGCCTCTTGTAGAAGTGAGAAGGCTTCAGAGATCCAGAGTGTAGAATTCAAACTCCACTGGATGGGAGGTTCCCTTAATTTTATAACCCGGTGGTTAATGGGGGTGCGGGTTGTTTGTGTGTTACAAGACCTTTTAGATAGTCAAGATGTGCTATATGTGAACTGACTTATAATAACAATCAAACAAGAAAAAACACTAAAGGACTAAACTTGATGGGGACTCTGGAGCATAGATCTGATTATACCAAGCATTTAAATGTTACGCCTGTCTTTTGTATAAACCATTGATTTAAAATATGTTTCAATAGGTGACCTATTTATGGAGGGATTTATAGCTTAAAACGTGTACAAGCATTTCAGTTAGAAAGTATCTTCTTGGTAATTCTCCATTTCTGTTGAATTAGGGGACAATGTTTTTGTTAATGGAATTCCATAAATGTCTATGATGCTTAACAGGCAAATGAGATGTATTCCTGCCTCAGAGTTTTAATCCAGTAATGTAGCTATTCCTTTATAGGCACAGTCCTGAACTGAGGCTACATGGAGCTATATCAGCCAAAGATGGGGAGGGGAGGAGAACATATCCGGGAGGTCCTAATGTCAGGGACTGTGGTTCTTGAACTCTGATCCACAGGGCACTTAAGCACTAGTAAGTTCCAACTGCCATCCAGAGATCTGCTAGCAATTGCCAGAATGAATGCTGAACCCCAGCAAAGGGACTCCAGACCTGACTCTGACTGGTAGAACACCGGGGGTCCTGGCTAGTTCACAGCTTCTATGTAAATCCAGCACGGGACCAGGAAGTTATCCACGCAATTGAGATCTCCCTGTTTAGGATTGCTGCTCCTGCTGCTTGCTACTGATTCCCTGGTAACCTGACTCTGCCTGCCTTCTGACATCTAACTCTTGGTTTGCCATCTGGTCCGTCTTGGACACTCATCTCCTGGTATCTGATGCAGCCTGATGGCTGCTCCTGCTCTGTCCGCTTCAGACCGCCTGTGTTGGTCATAACACCTATGTGTTGAGGGAGCATACATCTCATGCTTTGTTTTGGGGGTTTTGAGGGCAGAGAAGAATGCAGCATATGCCCCTCTCTGAAGCGGGGAAGCTAGGCTAGCCAGTGTAGAAAGGCAGAGTGAGACGATGTCCTTGCCCCCAATCTTTCCCCAAATCCATTTGGAAGGATTAACCCAAATGAGCACATGGACTGTAAATGTAATTTATCACCTTCAGGGGGAGAAGCCACACAGTCGAGGCACATTCTGACCTTGCATTGGGTTTATTTCATGAGTGAAGGTCAATGAAAAATGCTCTGGTGGAAAGAGGAGAGGAGGGGAGGAGGAGGATAAGAACAGTGGTAAAGCATGCATCAGTTGACTCTAGCGTGGAGGAGGACATGTGACTTGGAGCAGAGGTGAAATGCAGTTGCATGAAATGTCGTCTGGTGCCATTACCTCTATATAACATATGTGGCAGAGCCCCAGCCCTGTAAGGGGTTCATGATTTCATAGAAAGGACAAGAAATTAGAGGACCAGCCACTGTATGCCTCATGTTTCCAAATACCCATGGATCATAAGTGCTTCATAAGTTAGGATGGCTCTCAACGCTTGTTCTGTGTCTACTCTGAGAGTGGGAGATCACAAACATGTTACTGATTTTGGAAAGTCATTTAGTCACACGGTAACTCTTCCAGCTATGACGCCAACAGAGTGACTGCATTGAATTCTGCTGAGATGTTGCTGTTACTATTATTCTCATGGCTGTATTTCCTGCAAATTTTGGTACAACAGCAGCATGTTCACTGCTCTGACTTTCTACAGATAAGACCTTCCTTCTGCAAGAAGAGTAAGAACAGATTGTTAGAGTTCATTATAAAGAATGAGTTGGCAGAGGATCACCCAGTGGTTTGAGAATATTTTTAAGAGTATTGTTAGTTTGATTATTGGAAAATACCCCTGCTTGCCTTCCTCTAGAAGGCCAGCATTTTATACCATGCAGCATATTTTAGATACAATTGGTAATTCACTTTACAGGGGAATAAGCCCTTTTGCTAACAAAAAGCTACTCAAAAGTGATTTAGCTTATTTTGGTGTTTGACTTCAATAACTGATTATCTTGTGTGTGTTTGTATAGTATATTAACGCCGCAGACATCAGTCATCTATTGTCTAGATCAGAGCTGTATAGATTTAGCAACAAATGATTAAACAAAATATTAAAAGCAAAGAAAGTGAGGTGCAGAATAGGAACACAGAAGTCCGTTACTGCCAAACCAACAAGATAATTTATTAGAAGTCTATATATAGTTCCCCTGAAACCTCATGAGTCTGATTGAAATTTAGCAAATTGTAACACATCAATTAGAATTCAGTGAGTGTGTTGGCAAAATACTGGGGAAAAAAGTTGACATTTATTTACTACTCAATATCTATATTCAGTTTCTTTAATAGCAGAAAGTCTGAAGAATTGTCAAGGGTTAGAAATTGGCTTAAAGATGGAAAACAAAGTAAGAAATAATGGTAAATGAATTAATTTATTAATTAGCATAACAAAGGCTTGGCAGATGGTATCCTGAAGTTCCATGTTAGGACCACTGTTAAATATAATTATTAAAGATCTGAAAAATAGGGTGAAAAGTAAGGTGGCAAAATTTGCAGGCAATACAGTTAAGTAGGCTGACTGAAAAGGGGAATTTTAGAGTTCGCCTAGTCTAATTCCAGACACAGCTGAAAAAAGGTGCAGGAGGGAAAAACAATTAAGCATTTCTGTGGTTTTTTTCCCCCCCCCCCCCCAAATATTTTTTAAATTAGTGATTTTTATTTGGGAGGAAGGGAGGTTGTATCCCGGCCGTCCTGGGATATGCCAAGATCAGGGCTGGCTGTAAAAAGGAGAGCAGATTTTCCCAGTACTGGTGGGTTACCTGAAAACAAAACTTCCCCAACCAACCGCAAAAAATACTTCTGACTCCCCACATTGGTTATCAAGAAGCCACAACAAAGTATACTCAGCCCCCTTAATTGCATTTCAGCCTCTAGTTCCCAATCAGACACTGGGTCTGGTAAAGAGATAAGTTACTTAAAACTTCAAGCTCTTTACCCAAGAAAGGTCTTCTGGCCCTAAAGGGTCAGCCACATTCCCCAGAACAACATAGGATTGGATCTTAGTCAAATTACCAAAAATAGCACGCTGCCAGCCAATCTGTTATAGCTAAAACGAAAGGTTTATTATAAAAAGGAAAGAAACGAACTATGAGAAATGTTGAAGGATTAAAGCAAACCATATACATACAATGATTTAAAAGTCCATGTAAATCAAATCCTTGGTAGAATTTGAAGTTTGCAGGCTTGTGTAGTTCCACTGTTATGCATCTAGTACCTAGATGGGTCTCAGTTGCAAATAAATAGATCCAGAGTTAGGTGCTGACTTAAAGCTGCATGGGCTGAAAAACAAGATGAAGGTGGTGCAGCTGCCTTTTTAAACCCTCTGCGTTCTTCCATGCTGTTCGTGGAATTTTACAGAAACAAAATGGAGACTTGAGTCACATGGGTAAGTCCTGGTGACTCATCAGGTCTCTCCTTGGGTCCATTGTACCTGTGATTCCATTAACAAGCCATTAAGGAAACAATTGCTGCAGACATCCTGTGTGGGGTGTCTCCCAGAAACGCATCTCAAGTTGTAATACAGATCTATCAAACACATTCATAACTTCTAATACAGATGACATACATATAAACAATATAAATCATTCTTAGCAAACTGTAACCTTTCTGTTTGTACCCAATATGGCATGCCTCATATGATTATTGTAATTTTGAAATATAGATATGAAGCAATATCATCAGTGGTCCCCATAAATCTGGACAGTGTCACGGGCTATTTCCTAAAAGCTGCTTCACCCATCCCTAATACAAACATGAAAAGAGGGCGTCTTGTTTCCAGAAGCACGTTATTGAAGAAAAACTCAACATAGCTCTATCACAATAGTATTATTCATAGTGCGAATGACTTTATCATAGTAACATACTTTAGTTGCTTGTAGACTGTGAAGATTTGATTTGGTGGGTTACTGGCATGGTGCCTTTCAAAGAGACAATGATATCACAATTCAGCCAGTAAGGTTTGTTTATGGGCTGGCAATTCCTGCGGAAGCAACTATTTTGTCTTTGGTGATGATGGAGGTTTCAATAAAAATAACTGTAGCATCCAGTAGACATTCCATATCAGACTAAATTAATTAAGACCTGATGTGTAACCTGCACATACAAAAGAAGTAAGAAGGCAATAGTACTGCATAGTTCCCAATAAAGGACCCCTTTCCTAGCATGTTCTATAATCCAGTGCTCCTCAGCTATTGCTAATAATTGTTACAAGCTCCTGTTAGTTTGATTCTGGCCTTTTGTAGGACCACTCAACAAGGATGCTGTATTCACACTGCCCCAACACACGACAGAAACTGAAGAACTGAAACCTCAACTCCGACTTCTGCTTTCTCACTTCGGTATCTGCTATGATATGGAGAATCTCAAGAACTCTGCTAATGAGATGGAGCTTTTTTCCTTGGTAACTAAGGAATTACAAATGTTAATGAGCATGCCTATGAGGTTTGGCAGGAGAGCACAACTGTTCCTGTAATTCAATACATGCCACAGTAGCGTTGTGATGAGTTCTGTGTCCTTGATGGAAGTACATCTACATAGAGAACAGTAAAAGGACTGCATAGCTTCTCTTATAAACATGTATTACCATAATTGCAAAAAACCCTGCTATTGCTGTTTTAACAGTACTGTTCTTAGTAAAATGAAGGATTCCACAGTTTTACTCTACCCAGTCATCCTCTTGCCCTTTCACACAAGCTTGTTTCTCAGTTTTCCCCCTTTACTTTTAGCATTTATTATAGGCCTTAGTCACCACTACTAAGGGTCTGGCTCTTACCAGTCATTAATAGTTCCTTTACCAAATCCATGCAAGTTTAAGAACTCAGTTTGAGAACAACTTTCTCTATTAAATGACTGAAAAAGCACCACATTACATATCAGAATATGGCACAGGTGCATAATAATAATTCTATCTAAATGTATTTTGCCTCTATCAAAATATCCAAAATAAACAAAATACAAGCATTTTAAGTACATGAGTAGTCCCATTGAATCTAATTTAGACTAAGCGTGTGCAGGAGTGATTGTAGGATTGGGCTATAATGTGGATTACCTGTACTGTGCGTCAACAGGCAGGTGCCTGTTCCTTTTGGATCGACTTTTCCAAAGTACTCAGCATGGGGCTAAGTCCTCTCTTATTGAAGGAAATAGTAAAACTCCTATTGACTTCACTAGGAGCAGAATTAGGTCCATGGGAGTGTTTTTGAAAATACCACTCTTTGGCCAGGTCTGCACTGTCAGCAAAATTCGATGGCAATCGGTGGGAGTTACGCAAGGTATGCAGAGTAGCCTGCATAGTTCCTGTCAACTTCCTAACTCCCTTTCAGTGCGTCATGGTCACTGCACCAATGGGAATGTGTTCCTGTAGACACAGTGTTATGCTGGTTGAGGAGGTGGTTTTATTAAGTTTATTTCCAGATTGACTTAGTGGGTCTTAACTGACCTTAATTCAATCCGGAAAGATCAATCTGATGGTGGCAAATTTGCCACCATCAAGATAGATGTGGCCTTTCTCTTTGAGGTACACAAAATAAGAGCAGGGCACTTTACCTTTGCTGTAAAAATGTGTGAGGGAAGCATGGGACATCTTGATCCTATCTGTGAATTGATCTGACCAACTGGAATAGATTAGGACATACTGTAGTTGGTTGTTCAGTGGTTAATATTGGAAACCTATCCTGTTTTGTGAAAACTGTTAAGAATCTCCATATACCTTCAGGTTGTCCGGAAATTTCGAAGTGTCTTCAGCACACAGCAGACAATGAGAACATTTCCAGTTTATGATGCCGGGGTGCCTGGGTCAGAAAACTGGGGTATGTTGGGACCTAGCATGGCTTTGAAAAAGAGAGCCAACTGGATTCCTTTTATAAAGGTAAAAATAAGTAACTTGATTTCCTTTTTGTTCTATAGGTGAACTATTGTCACTGCGATTCAGGATGTTAGCTTTCCCGCCATTTACTTTGCAAATGACTCATTTTTGTACAGTCCAAACCATGTCCATCTATTATCATATTCTCTGAATCTATTTCTTATTTTTACTCCTGGCAAAAATGTGAATGAAAATGACTGTACTGTGCATACTTTACTGTATGTTGCCTTCTATACAAATACAACATTTAAGTTCTATTTAAAGTTTTCCCTTGCTTTTCCTGTGAACCAGATTAAGCCTAAACAAGATCCCTGGCAGCAAAAGCTTTTGACAAAACTGAAACAATGGAAAAAAGTGGATGTACTGCTGCACCTTCAATCAAAGTTCTTAGAGGTAAGTAAATGGGATATTTTGTCTATATTCTATTTATTTATTGAGTACTCCGGGGAACTTGAAATTCCCAGAGAAAGAGCTTCCCTGTGCAGTAAGGTTGCCTCAGGCTTACATGACAGATTGTAGAGTTCAGAGGTATGCTACATAAACTGAGGATCCAGGACTGAATTGATGCAGATGGGTTTTCTATTTCCTGTTTTCAGTAAATATTAAGAATAGAAAAATTTCAAAAATTCAAAATGAAGATTGGTTATTTGACTAAGCAGTCAACATTCCTATGTATTGTTCAGGTTAAATTCCAAGTATTTACATTGCTTGGGCCTGATTCTGATCTTGCATGCAGCAGTGTTTCAGTTGATGTCAATGGCATTACTCCTATCACTCTTTATCTTGAAATCTCACAAGAACATGGTTCTTTAGTGCTAACTTTAGTGCTAGCACTTATTATCCTGGGAGAGCCTGAAATACTACAAGAATAACATGTCTCACAGCAGTTAGCAGTTCAGCATCTAATTTAATGTAGGAACTGGAAAAGAAGTGTTTGAACCTGTAACTCGTACAGTACCTGCGCTGTGACTCTTGTTTCAGAAGTTCCTTGAGAGACGTTCCAGTAGTATCACCATCTCATTAAGACGTCGTAGTGCTATGTTGTAAAATCCTGTAACATAGTGTGGTTGCTTATAGACTTGAGGAGACTTGATATGGATATTCTTCTGCCACACTAGTTTCTAATGAGTTTATAGAGTAACACTTTACTCTTTGTCATGGTGAGTCTTGGATGCTATGGAAACCAGGTGTGGTGTTGATAATTTAAGAGAGGTGAAGGCAGGACTTGCTAACTGGAAGTGACTGGGGAAGATGATTCTCTCCTCTGTGGAGGTGGGTAAGGGAATGAGTGATTCAAATCAACTAAAAACGAAATTCAGCAAAGACAAAAGTAAAGCACTGTGCTTAGGAAGAAAAAATAAAACGGTCAGCTACAAAGTGGGGACTAACTAGATAGGCAGCAGTACTGCACAAAAGGGATCTGGGGATTACAAAGTGAACAAGAGCTAACAATGTGCATACTCGGGCTGTCTGATGCCCAGGGGCCAAGTCAAATTTGCCGCCTCCTTCCCTTGGGTGCTTCGTATTCCCACTGCCATGTGCAATGCCCCCAGGCAGGAGGGGGTCTCATCTCTGCTCCCCAGCTGCCCCAGGAAGGGGGGGGGAATCTGTAGGGGCCAGGGCACAAGGGCCAGATTAACGGGGACCCAGCCCAGGCTGCCCAGTTTCAGGATGCCGCCCCTGCCCTCCCACCGCACGGGCCGGACTGGCAGTGGGGTGGCCGCAGCCCCTGGTGCTGAAGGGGGCCTGTTCAGTGCTGGGAGGGTGGGGCCAGAGGCTGTTTTACACAGCATTCCTGCCCCGTCTCCAACTGGCTGATCCACCCCATGGGGTGAAGCGGGCAAATGTGTGGCAGCTGATTTTCAGGGCATGTGGGTGGGGTGGCCTCTGGCACCCCACACGCCAGCCAGCCCTGCCCTAGAGAGCAGTGGCCACATGCTGGCCCGCCCTGCCCCCTAGGGTGAATCAGCCGGCTGGGGGCAGGGCAGGAATGCTGCAAAGGGCAGCCTCTGGCTCCACCCCCCAGCACTAGACAAGTCCCCTTCAGTGCCAGGGGCTGCAGCCTCCCTGCTGCCAGTGTGGCCTGTGCGGTGGGAGGACAGGGGCACCAGCTGGTGCCCTGAAACTGGGAAGCCAGGGCTGGGGCACCTCTAATCTGGCTGGCCCAGTGCCCCTCTCCCCCGTAGCCTAGCACCTGGGGGCCTGTCCTCCCCCCACCCCACGCCCCTCAGTAGGCTACCGGTGTGATGGTGGAAAAAGCAAATGTCTTTCTGGGGCATGTCAACAAGAGTCTTGTATGTATGTGGTAGGGTAATAAGGTAGCCAGGGAATTAATTACCTGGGAGGTCAATAAAGGCTATAAAGAAGTGCCATAGGAAGTCTGGGGAGGTGGTCCTAAGGAGAAGAGGAGGTGCTTTTTTCCCTCTACTAATTCACCTTATTGAGGAAAGGGGCATCTGTCTCTCCCAAATTGGGTGGCTTTCTGGTAGTCTTTTCTTATGGGGCAGTCTCATCCAACATCTTCAGCCTTGGGGAAAATAAAGAGTTTACTTGTGGAGAGAAGCAGTCATCTGCAGGTGTACGATGGATTGGAGGTGCTACGCTCCCTTGAACACGCTCCCTTCCCCCTAGAACACATTCCAGCTCCTCAGAAAACGATGGACTTGCTTTAGGTTTGCCTTATAAATCTTACCTTACCTTACTTCTTGAATATTTGATGTGCTTAAGGTTTCCAACATGGAGCAAGTGATGGACGTTCTCCAGGACCATGCGACAGAAGTGCTAGAGCCAAGTCCAATCAGGTCAAGCTCTGTGGCTTCTCGCATCTCAGGACAGCATAATTATGATCGAATCTGGGAAAGAATTTATAGCAACTCAGAGCTCCATCAGGTATTTAGAAGAGGAAGATCAGCTGAAACTTGTATAACTGAGTATGAAATACTAACACTTTTAGCAAATCTTCATTTTCATCAGTGATGATGAAGAGCCTCTGCATTGCAGGCTTCTGTAGGTAGATCATGAAGTTCCCTATTTTTCAAAACTTAGTCTCCTTCCTCAGAGGTGATTTCTGAGAGGATTGTGGGGTGAGTTTAACAGCAGGGAAAAGGGCCAGGCCATGATAGTTACGGGAGTGTACAGCAGCAGGGAAGGAGGAAAGATTAAACAAGTTGGTTCTTGGTGCGTGGAGGCTTGATGTAAGTTCATCACCTAATGTGACATTAAATTGGCTTACTTTTTAATGGGGTGAGTATGAAGGGCAGAGTTGGGATTTGAGAGGGGAAGTTAAATTTGCAGGCTTAAATTTAACAAGGTTCAATAGCTGTGGGAAGAGCTCAAAAGGGAATGACGTGAGGCATCTTCAAAGTTTTTAGAGGTAGAGAAATGAACCAATTATCTTAGAATTCGTACTGGAGCCCAGTTGTTTTACTGGAAATTCCCTTGAAGCAACTGCAATATCTGTGGGATTTTTTTGCTTCCTCTCCACTCTTAGCTCCTGGGACTAAATCCCTGAATTTTAGCTAAGATTTATTGCCCATTCCTCCTCAGTCCTTTTGTGTCAGAAGACAGCTTCTGCACTAAAAACTCTTGGTATAGTATGTGGTTTTTGTTTTAATCCCAGAATTGCATCTGTTTGCAATCAGATGCTCCATTTGACTTAATACTATTGCTTCTTTGGGACGGTACGCAGGGGTACGGAGTACTGGCACCTTTTTTTGCCGGCCCCGCTGTCTAGCTGAGGGGGCAGGGTCAGCAGGGCAAAGAAGTGTGGATCTTCTGTCTCCTGCCAGCCCCGCTGCCCAGCTGTGGGCATGAGGTAAGCAGGGGAAAGGAGCATGCCTCTCCTATCCCCTGCCGGCTCCACTGCTCAGCTGGGGGCGGGGTTAGCAGGGGAAAGGAGGGCGCTCTGCTAGTAGAAAAGGGGTGGTGCAGGAAGAAGAGGGGTGGGAGAAGCCTTTTTCAAATTTACTATTAAGATATGAGTACTAACATTGTTTTTTGTCTTTTTTTTTTTTAAAGCACTGCTTAATATTAAGTATAGTATTGTTTCCTTTTCTGGTGGTGGTGGTTTATATAGCATTGAACCATTCTGGAAAATGATTGCTCTAAAGGGGAATCACTTTTCTCAAACTGCTCATTGCTTACCAGGTAAAACTATGTTGCTAACAAAATCTCTGTGCCAAAAAAACGAACAGCACCAAAACAGTATGCATCTCTTTAAAGTGACATGCTAAATGCCCAATTTCCCTTTTCTGGTGGGATTGTTTGAACCCTAAGCAAGAAAAGAACAGACTCATAATCTCTTTTCACTGTCCTGCTTCCTTGTAAAGGCTATAGATTTTTGATGCCAACTCATATTGTGTTTGTGTATGCATGAATGTGTAGTTTGACCAGTTTTAACCAGTGCAACTCCATTGCGTTCAGGGATGTAACTCCTGATTTATGATAGAGGAAGAGAGATTAGAATCAGACCTTGTTGGGGGTGAATGATGATAAATGGGCAAAACTAGCTACTTTCCTGATTAATCTTTACTTTTTTTTAGTTTACATAATTTTACTTTACTTTAGTTTTTAGTGTTGTAAGGGGGTTAGAAAACAGACAGCACTACAAAGTATTTCAAAGATATTATCTACAGTCGTAAATTGGGGATGGGACTTACACATTTGAATTACTATTATGATAGAAATCTGGGTTTGAACATTTTGAATGTCTGCATGTAGGCTCAGGAGAGGTCTAGATGAGTGAGGATTACTGGGCGTTCCTCATTAAGTGTAAATTAAGGCCTATTTAATGTTGGATTTCTTCTTGATTTGAATGGGAAATCCGTGATTTAGAGTTTTTGAAATTGAGATACAAATAAATGAACTCTACTAAAAAAAAATCAGTTAAAATGATTTCCAGTCATCTTTTCAATTGAGGAATTTACTTCTATCCAATCTTCTTTTTGTGTCAGTGCTGATTTTCTCTGGCTGTATCTCATGCTACCCCCCAGTCTGGCAATGAGCTCCCTGCAGATGAACCCCTGTGCTTCAGAGACACCTCACTGAAGTAAATGGGGAGATGTGTGTTCAAAGGTCTGCCAATACAGATCTCATTGCAGGATCAGGGCCTTATTCTGGAAACCACCAGCTTTTTGGTTACTGGAACTGAAAATGAGGGAGAGGAGAAGGGTTTGTGCCTTTACTACTAAACGGTGACTATGCTTAGTCACATCCGATTCCATCAGCTGCTCATGTTGATCGAAAAGACGAGTGAAAAAATCCTGCTACTGAAACTCACTTTCATTAAGGATGGTGATTTTTTGTAATAGATCTTTGGAAGGTGTTACAGAAGGGCAACTATTAATGAATTCAGCCTGACAATATCCAGGTATTAAAAACTGAGGTACACAGAGGTTAAATGATTATGTACTTTTGTGGCTTTCTGACACAACTGAGAATAGAACATAGACCATCAAGTCCTCTGTTAAACCAAAAAACCATCATTCCTCCCAGAGGCAAAAACAAGCTAACTTTTGTGTGTGTAATGTACATACAGGTGCACATACCCCTACATATCTGATGCTAGCACAGGAAAGTTGCATTAGCCAAGTACCTAGCTTTCTGTTGATTATCTTACAAGAGAAGTTCAGGGTCAGAGACTTAGGTCCTGGTCAGGCTTTGTAAATCCATGGAAGTTTTGCTTCTATAAGGATTGCAAGATAGGGGATCTGAAATGAAATTGAAAGATGGTAAATTTAAAATTGATATGTGGAAAAACTTTTTTATGCAATGCATAATTTTGTGACAGAATTCATTGCCAACGGCATGTAATTGAAACCAAAAATTTAGCAAGAGTAAGTGAGAGATTATATACTGATAATGAGACTATCTAGGATTGCTCTAGTTGAAACCAAAAGAAAAAGTTATGCTTCAGGGGATTGAATCAATCTCTAACAACCGGAGGAATTCAGATGCTTTTTCTGCAGGTAGCTTATCCTATAACTGTGTACTGCAGAGTGTTTTTTGCACCTGCCTCTGAGTCATCTGGTTACTGTCAGATAAAGGTTACATCTACACTGTGAGGTAGGGTATGATTCCCATCTTGTGTACACATGCTCATGTTAGCTCAATGAATATAAATAGTAGTGTACCAATGTGACGGAAAGTACTCCTGTGTTTATGCCCTCCACACTATTGTAATAATCTCTGTATGAAATATCCCTTGTGAGGTATCTGAAAACTAATAACTCACTAGTCAATAATATTATGGTGAAATGTATGTAGCAATATTATATGTAAAGTTATGAATTCCCCTACATGGGGGTGGAAGCACATGTTCAAAACCAGGCAATCCTGCACAGGCAAAGGTTGTTAGACAGGCCTACCCTAAATAAAGGAATTTGTGTTTAACTCAGTTTACATATTAGTAGCAAACAGGATCCTCGAGAGCCAGAGGAGGGAATGGCAGGAAATAGAACAATTTGCCCAGTGGGGCAGTGCGGGGCCTGTGCCACGGCTCCATGGCCACTCTTCACCCCAGTCCCCGCTGCCTTCAGCAGCAGGCCGATGACCGTGGGACGGGGCGAGAGCGCTTTGCTCAGTCCCTGGGTCAGCTCTTCCTGCCCCCAGGGCGGAGCAGCAGGCCAGCCCAGAGGCGGGGTGAGCGGGTATGTGGGCCGGGCCATGCGGCGGCTGGGATGTGGCAGACCTGCTCTGGCCGGCCTAGCCTGCTCCAGCCCCACACACGGTTCCTGGCTACGGCTGGGGAGGGGCTGGCCCCTGCTGGCAGTGTGGCCTTGGCTGGGGCTGGCTCCTGCCAGCAAGTGGCCTCATGTCCGCCGGCAGGCGGCCTCGGGTTCCCAGCCAGGGCCAGCTCCTAGTCCCCAGGGGAGCAACGGGTTCCTGGGGGGCGGAGCAGGCCAGCCCACCATGGTCCCCTTCAGCATGCGGGTGGGGGGAGCAGGGGTCCCGCCTCGGCCGATTGGCCCTGGGCCCCACTCCCCCCACGGGATGGCCCTGCTGACTGTGGCAGTCCAAGGCAGAGGTCCCATAGTGGCAAGAAGTCATGAAGCAGTTGGGCTTCCAAGATAACTCTTCACTGGTTTGGTTAGCATGGACAGCCAAGACATGATGTAACTGTGTTGAGTAATTTCAAAAGGGTAGCTGTGTTAGTCTAGTTCAGCAAAACAAATGAGGAATCCTGTGGCACTTGTAAAGACTAATATTTATTACATGAGCTTTCGTGGGAGAAAATTCCACTTCCTCAGATGCTTTGTGCTGAGTAAGTATCCATGGGATTCAGGCAGGTTGTACGTGGCACAGCTAAGCAATGCTTCCGCTGCCATTGCCCCAAGCTACTGTGGCTTCCCTGCTATGTATATCCTGTTTGTTGAGGAAGTGTGAGTATGTGTACACAAGCTGGGAATCAGACCCCAGTACCACTAGCTCATAGTGTAGATGTAACCGCCGAGGGAGAAGGATGCTAGAGCACTGGACTCAAGTTCTGGGTTTAATTTCTCTCTCAGCCCCAGACTTCCTCTTGTGTGACTTTACTCTATCCCCTGCCTTTGGAAAATGGGGATTGAACTTCCTTGTATGCCAGGGGCTTTTTGAGGATAAAAGCTGTTAAATGATTATGAAACATTGATGGCAATGTGGGACATATAATTACCTAGCTACTCAAATAGATGGATCATGGCTCTGATCCAGTATGGCAATTTCCATGTTTTTATGATGAGGCCTTTATATAATGCTGGCAAACGAGCCGTCTGCATCTTCACAATATTCATTTTAAAATATTATTATTTATTATTTTATTTTGGAACAGGATCAGAACTTGGAGGCTAATGATCCTGATGTGGATATGAATGAGAGGGATATGGAAACTACCAGTTTCAGCCATAATCCATGCTCTTCCAGGAAGAAGAAAGAAAGAGGGTAAAACTATATATTCTTCCCAGTAAAGAAAAATAAATGCACACACTTCTTCACAAGTGTGACTCTGCCAGAAGAGTCACTAAGGCTCCTGTATTTGGTTCTATGCTGCAGGTTTCCATGAAAGTTAATTCAATAGGCAGTGGTTCTCTTTTAGACAGGACATGAAAGGACTCTAATTTAGATGGGTTTCCGAAATCTTTTTAACTTAATTAAGTTTCTCCTGTCTGGACAAAGGTATAGTTATGTGACCGCCTTGCAGATGCTGGGATTAGATGAGGGCACAGAGGCCAACAATAAGGACCTTATCATGAGGAAAGGAGCCTACTTGTCCATCCTTTACTTACGTCACCTGAGAATCAGAGAGCTCCAGGTAAAAACAGAAGCCTGTGTCAGAGTTAATTTTTCAAGGGTACCACATCCACGTAATCCTACCTCAGTAACGTATGATTATGTCTCTGTTTTGTTTCAGCGGGTTTGCCTGGGTATCCTGAACTACTTCAGATCTGTTGAGCGAACCTTAACAATCAGCATCTCAGGTCTTACCGTCCATGCTGGTAGTTTAGTCTCCAGCGCTGAAGATACCTGCTGGGTAAATGCTGTCAAAGGAGGCATTGGTGTTTCTGGTGGTCTTGGCTCTCACCCTTATGTC
This sequence comes from Pelusios castaneus, assembly GCA_007922175.1. Lineage (NCBI taxonomy): Eukaryota > Metazoa > Chordata > Testudines > Pelomedusidae > Pelusios > Pelusios castaneus. The sequence goes on from ML685837.1 coordinate 1,036,679, forward strand.
CATTATACGCCAGCTGACTTCAAGGTGATTCATTCAATAACGCTATAAAAAGGTCTTCCAAAACATGGATTGAAATAGGAATATATGTGTTCCTTTTTGTTTTCTCGTCTTTATTTCTCCACTATAAAACTTTGTTGTGATAGGATAAATTGAGCTATCTGAATTGCATTTATCCTTTGATTCTTCACCTGACAGCCTTAAGTCCTATTTTCTTATATGACCTATCATGGCTTAAAACTGGGAGATGGAGCCTGTGCTTCTGGCCTGGAGAGATTCTAGACCTCCATATAATGTACAGAAAAGCTGTTTTAAGAAATTTCTAAAACGTATTAGTTATAGGGTGTGTTGGTTTTTGTTTTAAATTTTGCTCTGAAGTCTGTGTAGTTGGTATGCTGTAACTGTGTCACTTAGCTTTACAGATGAAGGGTAGGTGGGTGTACACACATGCACATGCGTGTGTGTGTAAAATTAGTTCCAGTATGATGTTTAAGCATTTTCACGTACTTGTAACACTTTTCCCATCTGTAAAATATAGAATCACAGGCTATGTCTACACTGGCAAGTTAGTTCGAATTAAGGAGACTTAATTCAAACTAACTAAAGCCATGGCTACACTAGGCTTTAGTTTGTTCGAATTAAGGGCTTCCTTAATTCGAACTAATAAGTTCGAATAGGGCTTCAAAAGTAAGGCTTTAATTCGAACTAACTAGTTCGAATTAGCCAATGTGGCCATGTTAATTCGAACTAATTTCTTAGTTCAAACTAACCAGCTATTGAAATGAATGGGGATCGCTAATTCGAACTAAGCAAGTGCCATGAATGGCACTTGCTTAATTCGAACTAACTTCTTCTAGTTCGAATTAACTAAAATTAGTTTGAATTAGTTAGTTCGAACTAACAAATTGGAACTAATTTTAGCAAGTGCAGACATAGCTATAGGTTGGAAGGGACCTCATGAGGTCATCTAGTCTAACCCCCTGCTAAAAAGCAGGACCATTCCCACTAAATCATCCCAGCCACGGTTTTGTCTAACAGGACCTTAAATATCTCCAAAGACAGAGATTCCACCACCTCCCTAAGCAACCCATTCCAGTGCTTCACCACCTTCCTAGTGAGAAAGTTTTTCCTAATATCCAGCCTTGACCTCCCCAGCTGTAACTTGAAACCATTCCTCCTTGTTCTTTCCTCTGTTACTACCGAGAACAGCCTAGCTCCCTCCTCTCTGGAGCACCCCTTCAAGTAGTTGGATGTTGCTATTAAATTCCCCCTCAGCCTTCTCTTCTGCAGACTAAATAAGCCTAGTTCCTTCAGTCTTTCCTCATATGTCATGTGCCCCCGCCCTCTAATCATTTTCATTGCCCTCTGCTGGAATCTTTGTAATTTGTCCACATCCTTTCTGTAGTGGGGACCCAAAACTGGACACAGTATTCCAGATGTGGCCTCACCAGTGCCGAACAGAGGGGAATAATCACATCCCTCAATCTCCTGGCAACACACCTACTGATGCAGCACAATATGCCATTGGCCTTTTTGGTGACAAGAGCACACTGTTGACTCATATCAAACTTCCCATCCACCATAACCCCCAGGTCCTTTTCTACAGTGCTGCTACTTAGCCAATCAGGCCCCAGCCTGTAGCAGTACATGGGATTCTTCCATCCTAAGTGCAGGACTTTGCACTTGTTCTTGTTGAACCTCATGAGATTTCTTTTGACCCAATGCTCCAATTTGTCTAGGTCTCCCTGAATCCTGTCCCTGTCCTCCAGCGTGTCTACCATTCCCCCCAGCTTAGTGTCATCTGCGAACTTACTGAGCATACAATCTATCCCAACATCCACATCATTAATGAAGATGTTGAACAGAACCAGCCCCAGGAGCACTCCACTTGTTACTGGTTGCCAACTGGACATCGCGCCTTTGATTCCTACCTGCTGAGCCCGATGATCTAGTCAGTTTTCTATCCATCTTACGGTCCATTCATCCAACCCATACTTCCTTAACTTGCCGACGAGAATGCTGTGGGAAATGGTATCAAAAACCTTGCTAAAGTCAAGGTATATCATGTCAACGGCTCTTCCCGCATCCACAAATCCAGTCATCTCATCATAGAAGCAATCAGGTTGGTCAGGCACGATTTGCCCTTGGTGAATCCATGCTCACTGTTTCTGATCACTCTATTTTCCTCAAAGTGTTTCAGGATGGATTCTTTGAGGACCTGCTCCACGATTTTTCCAGGAATTGAGGTGAGGCTGACTGGTCTATAGTTCCCCAGATCCTCCTTTTTCCCTTTCTTGAAGATAAGTACTATATTTGCCTTTTTCCAATCATCCGGGACCTCCCCCATTCGCCATGAGTTTTCAAAGGTAATTGCTAGCAGCTCTGCAATCACATCGGCCAGCTCCCTCAGCACTCTCGGATGCAGTTCATCTGGCCCAATAGACTTGTGCACATCCAACTTCTTTAAGTAGTCCCTAACCTGACTTTCCATCACTGAGGGCCGCTCTCTTTCTCTCCATTCTGCATTACCCTGTGTAGTATCCTGGGAGCTGACCCTCCCTGTGAAGACTGAAGTAAAAAGAGCATCGAGGACTTCAGCCTTTTCCGCATCATCCACCACAAGGATACCTGCCCTATTCAGTAAGGGACTTACACCATCCCTGATCATCATCTTGTTACTGACATACTTGTAGAACCCCTTCCTGTTATCCTTCACATCTCTTGCTAGCTGCAACTACAATTGCCCCTTGGCCTTTCTGATTTTATCCCTGCAGGCCTGAGCAATATATTTATATGCCTCCTTAGTCATCTGTCCAAGCTTCCACTTCTTGTAAGCTTCTCTTTTATGTTTTAGCTCAACACAGAGTTCTCTGCCAAGCCACACAGAGCATCTTCCACATTTGCTGTTCTTTCTGCATATCAGAATGATATCTTCCTGTGCCCTTAGCAGGGTTTCTTTAAAATACAGCAAGCTCCCTTGGACACCTTTCCCCTTCAGATCAGCCTCCCAAGGGATCGTGCCCATCAGTTCCCTGAGGGAGCCAAAATCTGATTTTCTGAAGTCCAGGGTGTGTGTTGTGCTTCTTTCCTTTCTTCCTTTGATCAGAATCCTGAATTCTACCATCTCATGGTCACTGCTGCCCAGGTTGCCATTTACTTCTACTTTCCCAAACAATTCTTCTCTGTTTGTGAGCAGCAGGTCGAGAGGTGCAAGTCCCCTAGTTGATTCTTCCAGCATTTGTACCAGGAAGTTGTCCTCAACACTCTCCAAAAACTTCCTGGATTGCCTGTGCACTGCTGTATTGCCCTCCCAGCAGATGTTAGGATAATTGAAATCCCCCATGAGAATCAGGGCCTGTGATCTGGAAACTTCTGTTAGTTGTCCATAGAATGCCTCATCCACCTCCTTCTTCTGGTCTGGCGGTCTGTAGCAGACACCCACCACGACATCCCCCTTATTGCACTCTCCTCTAAACTTACCCCACAGACTTTCAACCAGCTTGTTTCCACTTTCATAGTGGAACTCCAAGCAGTTATACAGCTCTCTTACATATAGTGCTACTCCTCCACCTCTTCTTCCCTGCCTGTCCTTCCTGAACAATTTATACCCATCCATGGCAGTGCTCCAGTCATGCAAGTTATCCCACCATGTCTCTGTTATTCCAATTACATCATAGTTCCTTGTCTGTGCCAGTACTTTTTTCCTGCTTGTTTCCCAGGCTCCTTGCATTGTGTACAGGACCTAAAATACTGGGCCGATTGCCCTACTTTCCCCTGCTGATTGTCTCTCCTGTTGCATCTTCCTCCTTGCATTATCTCCTGGTGTCCTCCTTCCACACTCACCTCAGGTATTAGGGCTTCATTAGGACACCTAAGACAATGATTTGATTTCCCCCCCCCTCCAGTTCTGACTAGTCTCTCTTTTATCCCTGTTGTTACAGCCCTGGCTCCCTCCAAGTTTACATCCCTTCCCCCAGGTCTCCCTTATTGTGACATACCTATGGGCTTTGGTCACCTTCCCCCTTAAAACCTAGTTTAAAGCCCTCCTCACTAGGTTAGCCAGTCTACATCCAAATATGTTCTTCCCCTTTCTCGATAGGTGGAGTCCATCTTTCCCTAGCAGTCCTTCTTCCTGGAACAGCACCCCGTGGTTGAAGAAGCCAAAGGCCTCCTGGTAACACCATCTTTCCAGCCAGGCATTCACCTCTAGGATGCATCTGTCTCTGCTCAGGCCCCTACCCAATGTGGAATTACAAAATAATGTACATAGTTTGTCTGTAACGATGTGTTTGGTGTGCTATGAAACCTGTTCAGGGCGAGCATCAGAGCTTGCTTCTGACTTTACTACCTGAAATGCAGCCATACCAAACTCATCCTGCTAAAACCTATGTGCAATACCATAGAATGCCATCCTGTGTTCCCTGGGCATATGGGGTATGCATTGCATTCTCTCTCTCTCTCTGAAACTTTAGTTGCTTTTTTGCTGCAGAACACCTCATAGTACTAATTGGACAAGCTACTTCACAGCAGAGTTGTGATGAGTTCACTTGCATAAAGTTTCTTTATTTCACTGTCCTCCTCCCCCAAAGTGTTGAAGATGGTGTAAGGAACAGCCCTGACTGCACTTTTCCCAGCTTTCTATGGTCTGGAATGTGACCTCTAAATACATGGTGCACATGGTCAGGGGAGAGGGAAAGGACGGAGGAGTTGGGAGTGGGAGAGAAGTTGTAATTATG
>ML685837.1:1041811-1074329 GCA_007922175.1 Pelusios castaneus
GAATGAAGTTAAAAATCCCATTTTTGACTGCATCCCTCCTCCTTCAGTCCCAGGAGTTGGCTCAGAACAACATTTACTCATTGGAGGCTGCTGTCAAGAAGGTAGACCGAGTCAAGAGTAGTGATGCACTCAGGAGGGAAGTACGAGAAGGCTGTTAACATTTTACTTTATAATTCTGTGTAGGTTTTGTGGTCTAAGTTCCTCTGAGGAACTACAGAAGAAAGTTACAGGCACAAATACCACCACCTAGACATGCAGCTACCTGATCTAGAGGCACAAATATATAGCTGGATTTCTAGAAGTCTTATTTTCTCCCACAAACAATTGTGGGCATCAAATTGAAGCCCTGGTTCTTCAAAATGTGGCCTCAAACCATAAACATTCTAGGAATGCCCCCCTGGATTTGGGTTGGGTTTTTTTTGTGTGGGGTGGTTCTCCAGGTTTGTGGGTTTCCCCTCATTTTGCAGCATGTTGTGGTGACCACTTCCAGACGGAGGTCCAATGAAGAAGTAAATAGCAAAGACCAATTGGAAATTGAGGGGCAAGGGTGAAAGAGCAAAATTTCAGGGACTTCCATCATCTGATGGAAGAATCTACTTACAACTTCTGCCTTGTATTGTACTTCTCACTGTGATACTTGCTCAGTTAATTATCTAAATCAAGCTTCACTTGATTCTGCTATAAAGGATTTGTATTTAAACTGCAGCAGATTCCCTACCCTGCCACTTCTGAGAGCATCGAAGCATAATACTCACTTGAGAAGTGTAAGTAAAGAACAAAGGGCATATTATCAGAAAGAAGAAAAGATTGTTAACAAGCTGATCTCATACTATATTCAAATGAAACATAGGTTTTTGTGGGCATTTACTGGCTGGTGAAGGGTGAAAACTCTTCTGGTTCAGGACAGATCTCTGCAGTTAACATTCTGTCACTACTAAAGCAATTAAAGAACACTGAGAAATGTATTGATTTATTTGGGATGGTGAAGCTTGCATTAATTAAAATTAATGCCTCACCCATAGCTGCTATTCTGCTTTGCCCAGCTCTCTTTCTAATGGAGTTTTGGAAGGCATCCAGGTGTGTGAGAGAAAATTGGTTGATGTCATTGATTTCCTAGAGTCAGAAGGAGGATCTTAGTAAAACCAAAGAGAAGAGGAGGACTGGCAGTATTGGGAACAATGCAAACTAGGATGGTGTATTAACCACAGAAAAGTAAAGGTAGACTTTCCATATAAAAGACATTAAGTAAATACAATAGCATCTTATAAGAAGTTCCCCTCACTGCTGTTGCACCATTTATGTCAAGGCATGGCATTGCAGGTGCTTCCTACCTCAGTTTACAAAGTATGTAAACAGCTAAATAGCAACCAGTTCAGAATCAGGTCTGTGCCTTTAAACAAACAAATGTAAAGTCAGGTGCTTGGTTGCAGCACTTTAAGACCAGGATCTCACCAGGTCCTGGGATTCTGGGTTTACCTTGGGAGTTCCTTCTGTCTCCCAGGGTCACCGAGCACTACAAGAAGCAGAAAAGTTTTCTTAACTGGCTTGCTGTCTCTTGGTTCATGTCACCTTCTGGCCTGAGGAGGTTTTTCTTAAGCAGAGGTGTCTGTCAGGGCCCTGATGCCTCCGGCAGGGGCCAAAGCAGTCTGACAGATCCTGTCTCTGCTGGGTTTAAACAATAAATTAAAATGAGGCACAGCTGTATGTTAAAGGTTTGTCTACATTGGGAAATTAACTGTCATACCATACTACACCTGTGGATACTCTTATTTTAGCCAACACCTATTAACTGCAACGTGAAGCTCATGCCAGGAATCTTACTGAACAATATTGAATAGTGACATAGCACCAGAGTAGATAATCTGGGCCAACTCTTTTAAAGATGGTGCTGATTTTAGAGGAATAAGAGCTTTAGATGAATGTTACACTATCCCATTTGTGTAGTACCTGCAAATAAATGTTGTGCAATCCAGCATATGTGCATTAGTCAATATGCCACTTCACAACACAGATATGCAGATAGCCATTTGTTAAGTCTTTGGGGTGGATGAGGGTTCTACCCAAGTCTTACAAACATTATATAACAAAGAAATGCGTGAAAAGCAGTACTGTATTACAGAATTGGAAATAAGGAAAAGTTTAAATGGAGTGTAACTTTTATTTTTCTTTTTTGTCGCAAGTGGCAGAAAAGATGAAGATTTCTTTTAAAAAAATATATTGTGAACACCTTCTTGAGTATCATAATTAAGGAACCCTTTGTCTGATTTGCATCAGTCTTGGTAGACAAAAATCCTACCACAAGAGTTAACCTCCCAGTTTTGAGGCCTATATAACTCTGTGTGAGGGGGCGAGATCAGGCTTAACAATGGAAACTCATTTACATCCCACATCATTTCATAACAAAATAGCTGTGATAAGGTGGAAGCACAGAAATATGTGATAGTTTGTCTTGTTATAATTTTTATTTCCTGCTGTACTTTCTTGCTGTTTGGTGACCTTGCAGACTATCTCCTTCAGGTCTCAGGCCTGCTCTTAGATATATAGGTGTGCAAAATTGCATGTCTTGGCAAAGTGATTGCTTGTGTCACAATATTGCTTGGGATTTGCCATTGCACAGGTCCACAGTGCACAATTCATGGAGTTTTCAGAGGTGGAAAACCATGATGACTTTTATACCATTGAAGATGGATACATTCACACACAGGACCAGCGCGGAGCTTACATCATGTATGATGTAGCTCTAATGGACCTGAAGGACCTTGAAAATCAGCTGCTTCTTGTGGCAAGCCAGTACATTGAAAAAGATAAAGGTAAGATTCAATTCTGATAGCTGAAAAGTAGGGAGTCAAACTGAACTTGTGCTATAACTTTTTGAAGTATGGCTATGGACACTGTGCAGAGTTGTTTTCCGATTAGCCATCTGAATCTTTCTTACTCATTCTATTCAGGCTTTTATAGCACATCCATCATGGTGGTGTATGAGCACTGGGAATGATTGTCACTTATTGCTGATGCCACTCAAATGGTCTGATTCCCTACATGGTACACCTGGGACCTCATTATATTAAATAGTGTTAATGAGGGAAGAAAGATTATTGAAGAGGCCTGGGCATGGGGTGAGTATATGCAACTGCAGGGGACAGGGATGAGCTAGAAGAGGAAAAATTACTGCTGCTTCTGTAAGTGCTGCTTAAAAGGCAGCTCAGGACTTTATGCATCTCTAGCCACTTTTAACCTACACTCTGTTGTTGTTAAAAACTAAACTGTCAACTATTTCACATTGCAGATTTAGTTTTTATAGTAGGAAGTGAGTTTTAAGTGACTGAGTTACAAACTGCTGCTAAAAGAGCAACTAGACTTCTGGGGAAATGAAAATGGGGAGATGGAGATGAAACAGTAAAGGAAACCAAGAGGGAGGAAACGTTAGAAAACCATGAATAAAGAGCCACATGTGCATGTACATATTCAAAACAGTGGAGGAAAATGTTTGTAATGGTACAGGGGGTATTACTTTTAATTGTATAGTGATAGGTTATATGACCTTCCAATAGACCTTTTGAATAGTAAAAGGCCTAGCTAGCTTTAGCAGGCTGGTGTGCCTACATCTTGCTTCAGGATGTTGTTAATGTGAAGGAAGAAGGAAAAGGAAAAAATCTTTCCTGTGGGCAGGTTATTTCATAACTGCCTAATGCCAGGTTTTTTTAAACCATCCTCTACAGAAGTGTTTCCCAAACTGTGTTCCATGGAACACTGGTGTTCCGTACAATGTGAATAGGTATTCCATGAAAAAATTTCAATGCTAGCGATATTTTTTCCTTCTAAAATATTAAATTTGTGTATCAAAAATACTAAGGTATTTGAATAGTAGATGATTTTCCTTAATTTTTACCTTTTTATTATTTTTTGTTCTTTATAAAATAAGATATCCTAAAAATCCCGAACTCTTTAAAATCAACTTTTGAGCAATATGTGGAGTGATTTTTTGGTATGAGGCCCCACCCTCCCACCCTCGCAGATCATCAAAATATTTGAAGTCCAAAAGTGTTCCATGACCAAATTAGTTTGGAGAAAGCTACTCTAAAGTGCCTGGTACTGGCCATTGTGGAAACAAGGAGCTAGAAAAGATGGATGATTGTCCTGATCTGGTGGGGCAGTTTCCGTGTTCATAAATTGCTTAATCTTCAGTATCCCATCTTACCTAAGATCCATTAATGCATGGCCTGTTGCGGATTATTTCTGTTCTAGTTCTTTACGCTTCCACGCCGAAGATCCTGGTTGCAGTCTCTTATGACTAAATCAACAGGAACTGAATGTGATGAGGAGGCAGAGTGCTTTGCTATCACAAACAGTAAATGCTTTAATGCAACTTCTTCAGCCGGTTCAAGAACGGCTGTGATGGGCTCCAAATGCTTTTGTCCTGTCCAGTTATCAAGATAAAAGATAGTGGTTGCAATTTGGAGCTGGAGGACAGCCAATGGAATGTCACCCACTTGCACTGGTGCTGAATTTGGCCTGAGGAAGTTTAAATATTTCAAACCATTTTATTTCATTTGTCTTTTGTTGACAAAGCAAACTACATTTTTAATTTAATATCATCAGTTCCAAATCTGGAGAATAAATAAAATTAACTAGACAGGCAATTATGAGATATGCAGACACTTGTGATTTGCTTATCCATATGTGATATTAAGAAATAAAAACCATAACCAGCCAACTGGAATCATTGCTTGTTGAGGAGTCCATTGGCTGCCAGTTCAGACATAGCTGTTTGATGATGTGTCCCTAATTCACACCCAGTGCTAACTAATAAGGAATTCTGTGGCATTTTTAAAGACTAACAAATTTATTTGTCACATGAGCTTTCGTGGGCACAATCCCACTTCGTCAGATGAATGGAATGGAAAATAATAGCATGTAGGCTGTAAATATAAAGATACAGAGAAGGATGGGTCACAAGGTTAATTCAAACAGATCTAGAAGGATAGTATTCTAATATATCTCTTTAAAGTAAATAAGATATTTGGATTCAAAGTGTCAAATAGGAAGGCAGGAGCTGAAAAGGGTGATTTAAGAGAAATCACCTTTTGTAATGACCCAGCAATTCAAGAGTTTTATTCAAACCCAGTGTGAAGGTATCTAGTGTGCATATGAATTCCAATTCTGCAGTTTCACATTCCAATCTTTTGGGGGGGGGGGGGGGTAGGGTGGAGGGGGGATCAAGTAGTGTAAATAGCATGTTTTTTTTACTGAATGTCCAGGTAGATTGAAATGTTCCCCTACTGATTTTTACAGTTAACTTAATCTAAGAACAGGCCCTTTAAAGGCAAGCCTCTGGCTGCATCACTGTGAAGAGCTCTCTGCACTGCTGTGCCTTCTTGTAACTCAATGAAGTGTGTATGCAGGTTTCCTTTGTAGCTCTAAGATCTTGGGGTGAGGAGGTGGCAACAACTTCAGCCACAATTAAATCTTCTGATTAAGCTAAAAAGTGTACTTTTCAGCCTCTTTTGGATTCTCCTGTCTGAAGCCTCCTTACGTGGAGTTTCCCAAACACTGGCCAGTACTCTTTTCCCGTTACACCAAACAACATTTGTTTGAATGTGTGTGTTTGATAGAACACACATGGTTTTTGCATATAGACTACATCAAGGCCCCCAGAATCTGTGGAATTTTAAATCTGCGGTAAGCGCCTTCTATTCCCTGGTAAAAGTAAAATAAAGTTGCCCTTTTTGTAAATAAATAGGGCGACCACAAGTTCCAGAAATACGAGCATGTGTAAATTACTCTGACCTTTCTGGGCCTGCTTCAGTGTTCTGTCAATTTTACAGAAAACAGTTTAGTGTCATCTCTTGTGTAAGCCCCAACAAACTAGTCACCTGTAAGAGCCACTGACCAGTTGGAGATGCTGAAATTGATACCAGACTAAAGAGCCCTAAAGTCATTAGTTTAAAAATTTTCTAGTTGACTGTTGACTTTCTTTCTTAGGGCATGTAACATACAGTCAATCCAGTAATGACAGCTTCTTAGCATGGGCGCATGCATCTGTGGATCGATTTGCAGTGCTGCTTGACCTTTGGAAATGTGAAGCTGCTCTCTTGCACCATAAACGGCAGGTACATCCCCACCCAATGAGGAAACTCTGAAAAACCATTACTACAGCTCAGTTAATCATCAATTTAATAAAAAAAAATTAAATTATCTTCCAATATGGAAGGTGATATAATCAGTAGTAGCAGGTTGTATTAGAGTACACAATAGAGATGGTTTCTATGTTGCTAAACAAATGTTCACATTTTGCATCACATAGGTTGTTTCTAAACATTAGTTCTTTTGTCAGTTACATTAATGAATGAAGTGCCATGGAATAGTAGAGAAGTCTCTATCACATTCTTAGCAAACATACCCATTGGATTGTCCATAGAGTTGAAGTTTGCTAATTTGAATTTTAGCATACTGCAAATTTTAATATCCACATTAAATGTGGATTTATAAGTTTGCTGTTCTCTAGAATAATTGGAAAAACAGAATTTAGGGAAGTGTGCAAGGCATTGTATAGAACACAAATGAATATACATGGCCATTCCTACCCAAAGAGTTTGCAGTCTGAAAGACAAAGATTAGACAAGAATGGAATAAGAGACCCAGAGGAGGAGTGTATAAAACTAGCACAGTGGGGGTCTTAGTCCATGGCTAGAGCTCATAGGTCCTGCAGTAATTTAAATACTAGGTAACAATAGTAAGTTTGAATACCTGGGAGTGGTAGATCTATAGTGTGCATGAAGTCCAGTGCAAGGAAGCGTAGATGGTTGCTTCTGAAGAGCAAGTGTGTGAGAAGGACCTTTACTCTGAATTGCCCATTTCTACTTCATTCTCATTCCCAGCACGGTCCCGTGTCCACTCCCCCCCCCCCCCCCCGGCCACATGACAACAGCAGAGAAAGCTTAGGGAGGTATTGTATGCCAAGCAAGAAGAGTTTAATAAATAGAAGAACTCTAACTAAAAATTGATTTTATATTTAATATATAATATACACACACATGTGCGTGTACATACACATCTCAGAAACCCCCTCTGCATTTGCTGTTGTGGTGGAAAAGATATGTGTGTCTCTATTCAGTTGTTCCTCCCAGCAAGTCTCTATTCATCATGTTATCTTTTTTGTCTTTGCACTTCTTAAAATGATTCAATACTGTGATTTTTTTTTTTTTAATTGTTTTAAACATCTTGTATGTGTGACACCTATTGCCACATTGGAATATGTGGTGTCTCAAGGTGAGGCTGGAACTTGCAGGCTGGCAGGGCATGAAACTAGTTTACCCCTGTTGAGGAATGAGGATGGTCTAGTGGTTAAGATCTGAGCCTTGGACTTGGGAAACCTGGAATCAGAGGTTACTTGTATCTGCTGATACTGAGAGGAGCACATGACCGCCCTGTGTGTTGCCTCTGGGAGGAGCCTTTCAGCTCCAGTTCCATGGCAGGACTGGGGAGCATGTGCTTTTGGGCCAGGGCATGGGTGACCCCAGCCAGGAGACAGACAGCATCACACTATCTCACCAGAGCTCCACTGCTCTCATGGACACCTCAACAGGGGAGAGGGGCAGATAATGCCCCTGACTCGGGCTGAACAGAGGCTAGGGAATAGAGCTAGGCTTCTGGCTCTTCTCCAGTAACCCTCCTCACCCTGTACCCGTCTAGGGCCATTGCATTCTCCCGCCGAGAGTTACCTGAAGGGGGGTCGGGGGTTCAATCCAAGTGATCCAGAATTCCAGCCCCCAGAATAGGGCCACGTGAGCTGGAAATATGCCAGGAGGGAGGTGCAAAGTTGGCCTTGCAAGAGTAGATTGGTGCTCACAGAAATCTGGGGCAGGGGGCACAGGGCCCCACATGATACCCCCCACCTCCAACTCAACACTTCTGCCTGGGTTCAATTCCTGGTCTTCCACAGATTTCTTTGAGTAAGTTGCATAACCTCTCTGTTTCCCACTGATATTTCCTTACCTCATAGGGGTGTTAAGAAGAAAAATACATGAAAGACTATGAAGCTCTTAAAAGGTGTTTATTTTTATATAGATAAAACCTTCATGCCTCTAATTGCCTGGGGCTTCGAAGAAACTTCTAATGTGGGCAGGTTATTGTAGAAATGTCTTGAACTGAAACTTCTGGTACTGGCTTTTGTCAGAAACAGGACACCAAACTAGATAGACTACTGGTCCGGTCTGGCTTGCCCCTCTTTAGTGCTTTAAACTTCGCTATTACCACCAAAGAATGAGTATATTTGGCTAATAAAAAAGGAAAACAATTTTATGTTGCGTGTACTCATTTTGAATATTCCTTCAGCTTCTAGATGGTTATTTTGAGGCTTACCAGCATGCCCTGGATGCAGAGGAAAGATTTGCTTTGGCCCAAGCAATAACTGACATCATGCACAAACGCCCACGATTTGATCTCAACCTCAAGTATTTTGTGAACACCTACAATGATGAATGCATCTGCCTAAGGCTTCAGCTGCAACTGGTGAGAGAGATAGTCAACCAACATGTAAGTAGGATGGATTTGTTTACAATATATTCTGTGGGAGACCAGAAGGGTAGAACTGATCCTTGAACTGATAACTTTGAGTGCACTGTGTATAGGTTTGCAGTGCTTCTGTTTAAGATAGACTGTAACTTATCAGTATCAGGCTAACAATGAAATCGGGTGCGTGCTCCATAAATTAAATACCCAGAAGTCAACAGCAGAAAGCTAAGACTTGGCACTTGAATTGCAAAATGAATGATGGAAAGATTGCAGAGCTCTTTGTAACTTACACATTTTAAAGGAATACATCTATGGAAATTGGAAACAAAAAGAAGAGAAGCTGAGCAAATGGTGGAAATTTAAAGAATAAACAACATTAGATTCTGTGGTGGTCACCCTCTAGTTTTCATTGCAATGGGAGACTGGGGGGCTCATGTTTGTGTGCCTCATAATGGCCCCCTTCACCACCGAGGAAAATGTATGCAAAAATCTTTAATACTTGCAAGTGCATTTTAAAAACAATGCTTGGTAGATAGTCATGAAGAGAGTGGGAGTCTTGTCAAGTGATTAAATTACAAAATAAAGTCATGAGTTCCGGGCTCTATTCTAAGCTCTGCCCGTACTTTCTGTGTAGCTTTTCATGTCACATCTTTCTCAGAGCCTCAATGCCCCAGTCTGCAAAGTGGAAATTTGTAGGCTTAATTAACGGATGTTTGTAAAGTACTTTGCGGTCCGCAGACAGAGGGCCTTATGTAAGTAGTTATTGTATTTAGTAGCATTGTTCATAAAAAATTGTAACTTATCCACTTTTAGGACCCAAACTCTGCCCTAAAATAACTCTTTTGACATCAGTGGGATTATACAAGGGTTTAATTTGGCCTGGATTGTTTATAGGTAAATATATTTTGAGTTTTACTTTCTATTGTCACATCATGTTTTGTTTATTGATTTCCAGATAGATGCCCAGCGGGAATATGTCCAAAAGATTTGGCATAAAGGTCAGGAAGGTGGTATCAGTGAATTTGGACTTCCCCAGAATATAATTGCTAAGCAATTTATCTCTCTTAATAACAGTTGGTGAGTAATTTAATATAGCCGGTCTTTTTGGAAGTAACTATTATGTTCCAGTGGTTGTAACTGATTTCTATTTTAAAATAATGAATCTTGCTTTCTAAGGTATTGGATCCCAAACTGTAACCGTCTTAAGAAGGGCCTTTTAATGAAGACTAACATCTTAAGATTTTTACTGTTTTAATACACGCTCTGGTTTGCCAGAGAGACATTTGAGGAAGAAAAGTGATTTTTTTCCCTGATAGTGGATTTAATTAATTCATTTTGCATAGCACTGGGAAATTTAATATTTCTGGTTATAAGGGATATGTAATACGAATGTCAAAAATCCACTTTTTGGATCACTAGTTGTGTAAGTCCCAGGATGTTCCCGTTCGCTACGTGGTGGTGGCAGCAACAAAGCAGGGTTCAATATCCGGGGGTTCCTCTTAATATTACAAAACAGCACTGGTTCGAGCCCCCACCCAGAAACCTTGGAAAACTAAATACCACCCTGGCTGCCTCTAATAGGCAATATCCTCTCACTTGCAAGCACTATATCTGTATATACAAAAGAGAGAGTTTATTATGGGGAGGCCACAGCATTAATCTGGGAAAGCACAACACAGATTTGAAAGTTTGCAAACAATAAGTAAATGCCTTCGCCACAGTATCTTGGGCAGTAGTGTTTTGCTTCAGTTTCTCACCTTATGGTGTGAGAGTCCAATGGACGAATGTGCCTTTCATTCACTCCTCCCCATTCCTGGCTTGTTGTCCAACTCCCAGAGCCTAGCTGTATTTGGGTGGGAGAGTGAGCCCTCTGCTGCTTCTTCTAGCTGCTGTCTCTAGCCTTGAGGCTGAGGTCCAGTGCCAAGCTCAATCTTTAGTTACTTCCCCTATGCGTGATTTCACTGGGTCATGTACATGAGTGATTGATTTCACTGGGTCATAGTAACTGCTGCTGCCTCTTCTGTTGTCCCACTACCTTGTCCCCGCCTGCACCGGATCTAAAGCTCAGCTCTTGGATCACTTTTGGTGCCTTCAGTTCTAGCGATTACTGAGCAGTAACAAGGACTCTCGATTGCTTTGCATCAAATCAGCTCTGTCTTTTAACACTGGTGGGCTCTCAATTGTTTTAGCTGAGCTGCTTGACTTCTGCCGATGGAAGTCTTAGTTTCCAGCTGATGGCTAACATCATTGTAGCTTTATTTTTGACTACTAATCACTTTAACAAGGATTCAGTTCAGAGAGAATTTTTGGGTTTGGTTTTTTTGTTTTTGAGTGCTACGTGAGTAACATGCCAAACATGTATACAGCAGATTCTGCTTATGAGCAGCTCCTTACTTGCCAGCAAAAAGCTACTATTATTCAGCAGTTTCCAATAAGTGGATGGCAGATTTGTGGGGCTGCAGCCAGGGAAGGAAGCACTCGGATATCTTCCTAGATTGCAGCCCCTCTAAACTGCCTTCAGGCAGGGGAAAAGCAGGGAGAGGTACCACGCAGCTCTCCTTCCTGTGGAAATCATTGGTATCAGGGCTGCAACCCTCCCTCCTGGCTGCTGCCTTACCCACAGCCTCGCCTCCCAGCCTACAGCATCAAGACTCCAGCAAAGGGTCCTCCACTGGGCAGGGAAGCAGGCACCCCAACCCTTTAGCTCCTGTGCAGTCCCAGCCAGGCACAGACAGGTTTATTTGGCTGCAGCCAGAGAAGGCATGTCTCAACATTTTCTTCCCTGGCTGCAGCCCCACAAACCTGTCTGCAGCCAGTGCCTTTCTTCCAAAAATATTTTTCAGGAAGTGGCATACTGTTGCCGATATTCAAATCCTCTTGTCATTGGAGTCATTGGGATGGGGTGGGTTCCCAGCAAAACGCTGCTGTTAACTGGAAGTTGTTAATATAAGGTTGTTATTAAGCAACATCCACTGTATCGGTATGGAAGTTTGTCCTACCAGCTGCTTATAAAACAGGAGCCTTTTCCCTCCGGGGGTGATCTTGTTCTTCAATAAATTCACCCATTTAATAAATGTCACTTTTATTTTTTTTAAAGCCCTGCTTTGAAGAACATTTACTTGCTGGAGTTTCACCCTTCCCTTGGCCTGGCATCTTTAATCCCGAAAGCTCTTGACTACATCTTCCAGGACTTCTATAACATCTATAAACCAAAAACACCCAGGGAGACAACTAATCTAGAAGAACGAGTACTTCAATTAGCAGTGGATGAATGGCTGACCATGGAAAAGCCTGAATCTTCATACAGCTCACAAGTTCAGAAAGATGTAGGTTCAATTTGTACTTTTTATGTAAAAAAAAACAAACAAAAAAACAACTCTTAACTTGTCAGTCCAGTTGAGTAAGGGTTGCAAGTCACTTAGGGATGGAAAAATCTTGGTGCTAGGATACTTGTTGGAAAAATCTTGTTGATGCTAAGATACTTGTTCTTTGTTTAGTGGTTAATGTTTCAGTTTTATAACCTGTTAGTGTTAGTTTACTTACATGACAGTAACTTGGCCAAAGTCCTTTTGGTCTGTTTCCACATGCAAAAAATCCTAACTTAAAGGTATAGTGGTAAGACTTAAGAAAAAAAACCAACAACCCTATTCTGATCTCACACCAACATAATACAATAAATCAAGAATAATCTCATAGACTCTGAGGTCAGAAGGGACCAGTACGATCATCTAGTCTGACCTCCTGCACAATTCAGGCCACAAAACCTTACCCACCCACTCCTGCAATAAGCCTCTAACCTATGCCTGAGTTATTAAAGTTCTCAAATCATGATTTAAGGACTTTAAGATACAGAGAATCCACCAGCAAGTGAGCCATTCTCCAGACTACAGAGGAAGTCAGCTGAAGTGAAAAAAAGTTACACAAAAACATAAAACTGGTCTGAGATCAGAATTGGGTCTAATATTTGCAGTGCACGTGGGCGGGCATGGGTGTACATATGTACTGTTAATAGTTTTAATAAAGGTTAGACATATGCACAAATATTATATATGGGGCTGGTAGCACTGCGTATTAATCAGGTTGCCTAGAATATCTGATTTATAAGACCCTATTTTCTGTTGCTTATATAACTTTAATCATTTGTGATGAAATCTCCCATGCTGAGTGCCAGTCTCAGGTTGAATTTTTGGGAAAAATTTTAGCCAAATTTCCAAAAAATGACGCTAGGAAGAAAGAATTGATTTTAAAAAAATCTGGTGACCTTTTTCTTTTAAAAGCTTCAGCACCACCAAGCTTTGGAGCAGGGATTTAGATTAGCACTGTTCTACAGATGGGGAACCAACATACAGAAAGATTAAGATCAAATGTATCTGCTGCTTGTGGGTGCCCAATTTGAAATATCTAGGACTTAATCTGTCAGAGCATAAAACATTATGTAGCACTTTATCTTTGAAGCACAGCCTCACTGACTTTAGTTGCAAATGCTCAAAATTTCTGAAAATCAGAGCACAGAATCTCAATTCAGGCAGCCACAAATCGAGGAACACACAATTAGTGAGGTGTGAAAAGTATGGTTTAAGTGATTTGCCGAGCATCATCTTTGGCACAGGCACTATTAAAATCCAATTCTCTGGGTCAGCATTAAACTGCCTTAAACTTGAGACACTCCTTTATTTTCCTGCAATCCACTTCTGCATTCACTACACCTCTCAACTTCTGCAACAAAAGAAGGGGTCTGCAAACATCTTCCTTTACCATACAACCCTCATTCATTCTTACAGAACATCTATTCTGTGAATTGAAAAAGGTAGGGATTCTGTGCAAACCATAGTATGTGATCATGTAATTAAAGATTGTGTCAAATTATATATTCACAAGGGGGGCAAATCAGGATTGTACAGGCTACCTTCATTCTGGCATTTCCTAACTTTTGAGCACTTGACTTTGCAACTTGAACAATCTTCTTTTTCTGTAGTTTGTGTATAATTTCCTGTGTATTTTAAGAAGCAAACTAAAAACAAATTCCGTCACGTGACATTATATTGATACCCAGATCATTCAACGGCAGGACTAGAACCTTTATATCCGCCCCACAAAGTTCTGCCATTTGAGCTAACGGAGTAACTGTCAGCAATGGTAGCTTTGTTCTAAAGGAGTAGCCGTGTTAGTCTAATCCAGCAAAACAAACAAGTAGTCTTTAAAAGTGCCACTAAAGTTATTTATCGCACGAGCTTTTGTGGGAGAAAATCCCACTTTGTCAGATGCTTGAAGAGAGGGAACTTACAGAATGGGAGCTCCCATAAATTCCCCATCTTCAAGCATCTGACAAAGTGGGATTTTCTCCTACGAAAGCTCATGCGATAAATAAAGTGGGTAGTTTTTAAAAGTACCACCAGACTCCTTATTTGTTTTTCAATAATAGCTTGTCACCCTGCTTGCATACCCGCTCTAGTGGGAGACTGGGACTTCTGCCAGTGGGTTTCACAGATATTTGCTAAGAGCAAAGGACTGATGGCTTTCAGGAATCCACTCCAGGCTCTGGAGGAGAGTGCGCTCTAGTGGGCAGACCTGTCCTGTCTCTACCCAGCCCAATTCACCTCACCAAGCCAATCTAGTCCCCCCTTCTCAGGCCTCTCATTCTAGCCCCAGTCTGCCTGCCTAGTAAATCTTTGCCTTTAGCAACACTGGCAGCAGCATATAGGAAACGTGCAGTTATACACAGAAGTGAAGGGCCCTGGCAGTGAGGAGCTGCTGGAGCTTTTTCTTGGGGCAGGGAAAGGGGCTCAGAGGGTGGGAGGCAAAAAGAAACTATACTGCTGAAAATAGCCGTGTAGCCAGGGGGGAGACAGCTTGGGCGTATAGAAAGCAGTGTAGTGTATAGAGCAGGGGTTCCCAACCTTTTCGGCTCAAGGGCCACAAATATAAGTTAGAACCCTGAGGGGCCACCAGACTATTTAATTAAATGTACATTAGAATTAAATTCAAATTAAATTTAATTAAAATTGATTAATTAAATTTAAATAAAATTTTAATTAAGTAGACTAGTGGCCCTTCAGAGTTGTAAAAATTCTATGTGTGGCCCTCCAGCCAACAAGGTTTTTTTTAAATTTGAAAAAAAGTGAAAGTTGGTTTTTGTTTTTTTTTAAAGGGGGGGAGCTGGATGCCCATGAACAGGGCCAGTTTGTGGGCAGGGCTGTGGGCCACAGCAACTGTGGCCCAGGCTCCCGTCTCCCCCCGTGGCCGTGCCAGCCTGCAGATCCGGACCCCCCCCCGGTCACGCTGCATTGCCCGTGGCCACCCACAGCATCCAGCATGCCCCGCAGCACTGGCCCACCAACACTCCCCTTCTGGCATTCCTCTCAGCTGTGCTGCACACGTGCATGCTCCCCCTTCCAGCACTCCCCCCAGCCATGCTGCACCAGCCCACGTCCCCCCAGCATGCCTGCCAGGTGCGCCAGCCCATGGCCTGGCCCTCAGCCCCTGGATGCCTGGCTGGGACTGGA
Organism: Pelusios castaneus; assembly: GCA_007922175.1. Taxonomy (NCBI): domain Eukaryota; kingdom Metazoa; phylum Chordata; order Testudines; family Pelomedusidae; genus Pelusios; species Pelusios castaneus. Next base: position 1,056,829 of record ML685837.1, read on the forward strand.
GGGGAAGCGGATGGCCGCAGCCGGGCTCCCAGCCAGCAGCCGGGCAGTGAGTGCGGGCCAATTTAAAAAGCCTTGTGGGCCACTCTTGGCTCGCGGGCCAGGGGTTGAGGACTCCTGGTATAGACCCTAAGGTTCCGGTGTGTCTTCACTATGTAATACACCACCACGCACACTGGTCTTTATACCCATGCTAGGGGTGTCTGCAGTGCAGGTACTCTACAAGCCACTGTAAGTGCAGATATAGCCTTAGTTTCACTTTCATCACACCCTGTTCCAGTCATTCCCAGTTCCCTCCCAGCCCCAGCTCCTTGTCCATTTCAGTCCCAATTCTTCCCCCGCCTCACTGGCTCCCAGTCCCAGTCTCACCCCCACCCAGGTGCTCCATTTCATTTTCCCTCTCTCCCCTATCAGACTCAATTTCTAGTTTACACACACACATGCACACTCTCCCCCTCTCCACTCCAAGCCTCTCATTCTCCCACTCTATCGCCCCACTGAAGATATGATGGTTGTCCCCCTACATTCAAATCAGGCAGCTTCCTCTTTCATGTTGCCTGGGCTAAGCAGGACAGGATCACTGAGAGCACAGGAGAGCCAGTCTTATTCCCAGGTCAGGGATCTGGACCCAGATCTGGCAATGCTTCACAGCCCAAAGCTTAGGTTGTAGAGAAAGTCCTGCATAGCTCCAGTGTGGCACGTATTCAGTGCAGACAAACTTCAGAAATTGCTAAAATTTAAGATGTCTTTACTGAGCATTTGTGAACAATAATATTTCATACAGCAATGACCAATAGGTACTTCCCTGACACAGCTCACTCCTGTCAATCAGTTCACATGGATATTGTGAAAAGAAATTAATTGAATGTTTGTGAATCTCTCGGATACTATAGCTCCATAGAAAATCCTGTGAGGAAATTAGTAATTATTTTCTTCAGTGGGGAGTTCTTAACAGTGTGCTGTAAATAAATCATGGGGCCACACATTGAACAATAAGGATAAAACAAAATATTGAATAGCTGTTCATTCAGTGTGCACTGTCCATCCTGTGCATTGAATGAGGCAGGGATCTTGTGGAAGGAAAAATAGTATTTGATCATATAATTAGAGTGTATCATAATTCACATGTTCAACGGGGTTGAACTAAGATTCCATGGGCAGCTGAGATTGTGGCATTTCCTAACTTTTAAGTGTTTGATTTTGCACATGTAATGTTCTTTTGATATGGGGGTGCGTGTGGGCGTGCACGCAGTGAAATTGCTCAATTTAAAATTTTGCTTAAAGTCACTTTTCGGTTATGGCTTTCATGCATGAGCACAGAAATCTTGATTTTTGAGTTTCAAACTCTGTAATGAGAGGTTTACACAGAAAATCCTGTTTTGTATTAACAGGCATTTCTATTTATGAGGCCAGGCTTTGTAGAATCTTTTCAACAAAGCCTGTGTTTTGGATATAAACTGTCTGTCACCCTTAAGGGCTAGACTTGCTACCTTTGAAGTAAATGGCAAAACTCCCAATTGATTTCACTAGGAACAGGAGTGGATCCAGTTGGCCTGGTTCTGATCTCACACAGGTGATAAATGAGAAATAACTCTTCTTAGCTCACTATAGTTACCTCCGAGTAAGTGAAAAGAGAATTGGGCCCTGGAATGTAGATACTCCCTTTTTTATTATACGTGTGTATATATATACAAGATACACCAGAGACTGCAGACAGCAATGGTGAAAGCAGCCAAACAGAGGCAGAAGGATCCCAAGCAGTGACTGCTGTATGCCAGCAAAGGGGTCAAATGGGGCCCAGCTGTGGCTGCCTTCCCTTCCCCTCCCTTCCCAGCATGTCCTGGACCTGGAATGGTTTAGGGGAGACCAGCCACTCAGTGGGCACTAAGATCTGTTTAATCTTTTGAGGCGGAAGGGAGTCAGCCAGAGACTCTCGCCTGTGGGGACAGAAGCAGCCAAAGCAGAGACCTTCTGTCCTTTGGACATTCACAGAACTTTCTACAGTTTTGATTGGACCTTCTCTGCTCTGGGCTAACTGGCTGTTTTTTTCCTCCACCCCTTCTTTTCCTCCTCCCCTTCATTCTCCTTCATAGTCTCTTTACCTCAACTTTGCACCACATTTGTCCCTCTTCACCCTGGCCTATTCCCCCCCCCCTTCCATTTAGCTTATCTCCTCTTATATAAACCCATTCTCCCCTCCTCTCCCCCCGCCCAACTAAAACAAAAAAAGTCATAACGCTCACATTCTTTTTGCTGCCATCCATTGCTCACATTGCCTGTGGGTTATATCCCCTCTCTTACCCTGTGTTTGTCCTGCTTGTTTAGATTATGAGCTCTTCAGGGCAGGAGCTGTTTACTCCTCTGTTTATATAGAGCCTCGTGCAATGAGGCCCCATTCTTGATGTTGGCCCTTAGGCACTCCTGTAACAAATGTGATTAATAATATCACCCTTCCCTTCTTTTCTTTGCAGTTATTTGCAGACACAGTGATGGAAGACCCACGCCATGTGCGAGATATTGCTATGTTAGCACTAGAGTCGGGAGCAGATGAAGAAAAGAAGCAAGGCAGAGAAAAACAAGCCTTTATGCTTGACATCTTCTCCAGACTCCTGGAACTCATCACGCTCCGCCATCGGTTGATAGAGACAGCCATGGAGAGTGCACATTTGGCTAGGTTGGCATAGAGCATATGTGGTGGGATCTGTTCTCCTCCTGATACAAGGAAGAGTTGCACACATAGCTTTTACAACTCCTTGTTTTTAATAAGCTGAGGTACAACTTAAGGTTGATAAGACACATAAAACATGTGCACTTGCATCTTGCTGCCTTTGAAATCAGTGGCCAAACTTCTGCTTAAAAGATAGCAGGACTACACCTTTATGTAGTGAAAATGATGGTCTTTCTACCCTAATGGAGTAAGGTAACAAGGGGGGAAGTACATTGATCATTTAACAGGTGAAGATAGATGTGGCCTCTTCTGTAGCAATGGTTAAAGGTCGCCTGCCTTTTTTAAAACAGACTTTTTTTTTTTTAAAACTTTTTATTTTAAAAAATAAAATGACAACATGCCAAGGAGATTGTTATAGGCTAATGAAGCCCAGTTTGTTCATTTACTTCAATTGACAGGAGACAAATATAATCCTGTTTTGAACACACTGATCTGAAATAGAACTAGCTGGGAAAGATTTGGGTTTTTTGCCCTGGGAAAATTTTGAATTTTTGTCAAAATATCAAAAATGTTTACCATTGGCTAAAAATAAAATATTTTGTTTTGTGGAAAACACAATTTTCTTAAAAAAATTGACAGAATTTTCTGAACAACCCTAATCTGCAATTTTCTCAGTTAAAAACCAAAATAACATAAATACCAAAAACTCATACAGTCTGTGAGATGACAAGTGTATAAATCCCGAAAAAACCAATTGGGAATTATCCTTATTTTAGGACTAGATTGGGAGGTTTTGTAAAAAGCTCTGAAGGGGGAAAATAACGGATTAAGATGCGTATGTAAATCAATTTAAACATATCATTTGTTTTGGATATGTGATGCTGTCTGGTAAATTGAGCATCAGTATAAATAGAAGTAGTCTTGTTCAACATGCTATTTTAAGGGGAACTGCTTTGAAGCAATGAAGCTCACAGTTTATTCAGCTATCTGCTGTGAAAGTCTCTGGATTGAAAATTCAAAAAGGCTAATAACCTGCCTTTCAGCTTTTCAGAGTAAAATGTAGGGACTGGAACTAAATGTGTTGATTCTTTAGTATGTGCCAGGGCTTTAATGAAGATTTTGGGGACCTGCCAGGACTATCACCCATTACTCATCTAGCTGTCCTATGGTGAAAACTCATTTATATTTAAAAATACATATGCTGTCTACACTCTGCCATATAGCTATTTGTCTTGTCTTTTTTTCACTTTGTTCCTTAATGATGTCCATGTATGTCAAGACAATCTGATTACAAAGACTTAATTTTGTGAAAGTAGGGAAAGTGGAAGCGGAGTAGATTGTCTCAATTTTGTTCCTTTTTTGAGCTTTGTTCTTTTCTTTATCCCCATGTTAAGCTTTGCCTCCACCATTTCTATCTTTCAACCCTCCTTTTTGTTCTCTTGGTGCATTCTTCTCCTTTGTCACTGTTTCTCCTTGTAATGCCCTCACACACCAATCACTGCATGGACTGTTCATACTACATGTTGAAGTAAGGAGCAACTCATTCCGCAAGCTGAGTATGTAGTACAAACATACTGAGCTCTTTGTTTTTGGAGCCGTGTTCCTTTTTCCTACACTTTCTACATAGTGTTAATTGAGGTGTATGGTTCCTTTTTATGTTCCCAAATGTGATTGTTCTTTTAAATGTGATGCCCTTCTTTTTCTGCCTCTCCTTTATTTCACTTTTCTTATGTTCCCACAGAGGCAGTGAGTGTTAGCTAGAGTTTAGAGAACTGGAAGTTAGGACTTCTGGATCCTATTTGTGGCTTTGCCACTTACTCGCAAAATGGCTTCTCTGACCTGGCTTGCGTACTTATAAAATAGGTGTAGTACTTGTCTGTCTCAGAGGCCTGTCATTATGACAACGGAAACTGTTCTTATTACTCTGTCACTGTGTATCCACTCAGCCAATCTTTTGATGGCGACTGCATAGGACCCTCTTCTTCCCTTGCTACAATGTTTCTGATTATGCTGAACTAAGGATTTCTACAACATGGTTCCCACAGGTTTTCTGTTCTATTGGTAAAAATGCTTGTTCTTCTGAACATCTCCTGTCTTGACTACTGTAATTTTCTCACTGTCCCCCACATCTCTTCTGAGCTACTACTCCCCAGCTCATCCAAAACACGGTTGAGACACAATTCTCTTCTTCACGTGTCAGACTGCCTTTGCCACATTCCTTTTTGAAGCTGTTCACAGGCTGTCCCGCAAAGACTGCATGAAACACTAAACTTATTGTTCTTATTTAATGTTTGTGTACAGCAATATGCCAGTCACATGGTCAGTGCTAAATAAACAATGAATATCAGCAGCGCAATGAGCTACCCCCCAGGGCACTTCTTGTTGGGCTGCAGCTCCTCTGTTTTGGGGCATGGTCGCAGTTGTTGTATCTCTTTTGTCTCTGGGGGACAAAAAATCCTGTTTTTCAGAGTCTCTCATGGGTTCTTGGCCCCAAAGGAAGAGTGGGGAGTATATAAATCACTGCTCCTGGGGTGGCCTTTCTAAGTCTGCTGTCACTCTGCCCACAGCCCCTGGTGTAGCCTGTACCTCTTCCCCCATCTCACTGGGCTGCCAGTCCCCTTTTCAAACCATGCCACCACTTGAAGCATGCCCTACAACTGTTTTTGTTTGTTGGTTTGTTTTTTAATGAAGCCATTGTATCAAATACTTCTGGTTTTGTTTCAGGATGTACAAGGCATTTGCAGGAGAGATGGGTTTTGATGAGTTCCACTTGTACTTGAGGCCTGTGCACTTTGAATTTGCATCTCACAAGGATAAAGCAGACCAGTCCCCACCAATATTCATTACAGCTCTCCTAGAAGATGACAGTAATGTGGATAGGTAAATCAGAACTTTGCTGTATTTCACGGGACATGGTGTGATTCATTATCTTCCCAGACAGATCATGACCAAGCATATTCCTCAGCCTGGTAAGACCACAATCTGTGACAAAGACCCTAAGTGAAGGGTGCACAATCACATACATTATTCAGGCAGGAAACTTGAAATGCTGTGATTTGAATCCTTAGCCATAAGTGACCTTTTCTGCATTACTAATGTAAATATGTGCAATAATAAAAGTGGTAATGGGTAATTTTGGATCTAAAATTAATGTTATCTCTCAATATGAGGGGCCCATGGAGAGGTTTGGGACAAAGGGAGAGGGACAGCGGTTCCCAAGACTCCTACAAATAGTGAAGAAGGACCCTAAAAAGCAATTACTGATTAGTCCATAATCGTGAATGTAAAGTTTCTGGATTATGGAAATAACTCTCCCAAGTTTATCCTACTATACACTGAATGACCACTAAAACACTTAGCCTAAAACTGCAGTTGTACCCAATTTCTGCATAGAGGAGGGACTTTCTGGCACTCCCCCTTTCCCTTCATTCAACCATACAGGGGTCGGGCCCCGAAAATAATTGCTTTGACTTCACCTTTACAAAGCCAGCAAAATAAAATAAATATTTTTTAAAAAAAATCAAGGGTTTTCTTTAGTAGGATGGAAATAAAATAGGAAAATCCATTTTCCTTACCAGATTCAGCAAGAATAATTTCTATCAGTGGTTCTCAGTCTTTAGAGTGTGTGTGCAGGCTTCCCCTCCCACATCAGAATGATTAACCGACTGGCAGCTGAGAAGTAGTTTTATATACTCTAACCGACATTGGGCTGGGCTGCTCCAAACATGTCTTGCAATGGCCAACAATTGAATCTTCATTCCAGGATAGAATTTCATAATTGAATTATGGGCAGTGGCAGGCACTGTCTGGTATGGTGACATCATAGTCTGGTAGACAGCACAGCAGCCCAGGAGGTTAAGAACCAATATTTTAAATGATTTTTGATTAAACTGGACAAGCAGATTTGTCAGATGATAACTCAACTTCTAGAGCCAAGTTGGTAAGAATTTATGATTCTTTGGGTGTTCAGCCACAAAATTCGCAGTACACTTTATTTCTCACTCAGATACTTCTGAAATCCCTAGTAATACCTTAAACTTCCTTTTTGTTTAAAGAAAGAATTCTCCATTCCTTTGTGTGATACAGATTGTAAAGGGGAAGGAGGAAGAAAATAAAGAGTTCTTCAGCATTATCTTTCTGTCCTTCAGTTTGGCTTTTGATGCATTCTCTCTCTCTTATGAATGATTATTATATTTGTTTCTTGCAGATATATTCCATCTAATTTATTGTTAAGCATCCAAGAAATTGACAATCAAATTGGAAAATTTAGCTTTCATACAAGAGATGGCGTTGTTCAGGTGAATTTACATTAGTTACCATTTATATTGCAGTAGCACCTAAAGCCCTCAACTAGCATGGCCTTCACTGTGTTAGGTGTTGTACATTTCTCTTACCAAGTTTTTAGTGTTTTGGTTTTTTTCCTCTATGTAACTTTGTTCACTTTTCAGAACGACAATACCTTGATATTAGTCAAATCTTCTGTATAACAACTGCAGACCAAATCTTAATGTCTTGGCATAGACAAGCATCACTGAAGCAAGTGGGAGTTTTGCCAAACTATAAGGTCTAATGAGTAAAAAAAAGGACTAAATCCTGATTTTTTTTTGTTTTGTTTTATTATATTTTATTTTAATTTTTTTTAAGAATACAGAAAAAGGATTTTTTTCAGGGTGAAAAAAAATGAATATCTCACTTCCTACACTATTTCAAAGTAAAGGATTCTCCACTATTAATCTTCCACTTTTCTCACTATTGCATTAAACTGGGTACTGTTTTAAAAAAAAGAAACAAAATTGTGTGGTGCAAGTGTCATGCTGCAGAACTTTACTCGGGCCTCCAAAATTACTAGTAGTATGTTTTCCCCAGCCATGACCCACACTTTTTACCAAGGTAATAATTAAAAACCCATTTCAAAAACAAAAAAGGAAATTTTGTATATCTCAGCCTTACTTTATATAGCCCTTCTCCCCTCCTTTAGTCTGATGGCATTCCTCTGTATCATATCCCATTGTATAGAACCTCAGTTTTAAGCTCCTTTGGGAATAAAAAGTTTTGCATGCAGCTGAGTGAAATCACATTTAAATGACTATGTACCAGCAGCAGAATGATTAATGCTGCTTCTGGGGATTAGTTAAGGCAAGAAAAAAATTAGTGTGAGCTCTATAACCTGCCTTTATATTATGGGGAAACTGCAATCCTTCTGCGTTTTCGCTCTTTAGCTCTTGTCCCCGTCTGGAGTGGAGAACATGCAGATCACACTTGCCTGTCAAGTCACTCAAAAAAATGCTCTTATCGTTGCTGTTCAGCAAGCCTCATTTTGTCCAATGATCCAGCCTACAAGTACAATGGACATGAAGGTCAGCAGCATTTCATTTTCTTAACCCCAAAGGATATAGTTTTGGGAGCTAGAATCACCTGCAAGTGCTGACGGTGCTGTTTGTTGTTCATTTTGTTTTACTTTAACAGTTAAAACACAAAATGAGTCTAGCAATTCTTTGCAAATGTATTACCTTGAGGAAGAGATGAGCTTGCATCAGGGATTCACTTAATGCATATTAGTTGATCCAGATGATCAAGTATAGCTGAGAAATAAAATAGAAAAGAGCCTGTGGAGCCTGGAGTTGAAATAGATGCAGAAATCACTGGATGAAATCCTATGGTCTACTTTATGCAGATCATTGTGGTCTTTTCTGGCCTTGACATCTATGAACTTCTAGGGAGGGGATATTTCCATCATGTAACAGCATCAGCAACTCATGTCTCTGTTGTCTTACTTTCTGCAAATGGCAGTACAGTTATGACATCATCTTGTATGGGAAGATGACCATTAAACATAGGTTCATAACCCATCCCAAAGTTACACAGTTGTCATAGTTCTGTATTCCTTGTTAACAGTGTATTCATTCCGCATTTAAAGTACAGTTCAGTAGCTGTCTTCCCATCGTGTTACACGCTATTATAGCAAGCTGCTACACAGCTTATTGTTTTTCACCCAAAGATAGTGGCTGCATTTCAGTGATTTGGTTAAATAATCTCTGTATATAATTTTAAAATTTATAAAATACTGTCGTGGACTGTGCCTCCCCCACTGGTCCCCCAGGTGGGGAAAGTCTGAGGGGCATGAGCAAGACGGGGGTCTCTGCGATGTTAGAGTCAATAAACACCGCTCTTTGGATCAGAGCAGCACAGCCTAGTGGCCAGGGTCAATATATAGGCCCTCGGGTCAGGGTAGCACAGAGTCGTCACGGGATTGTGGTGCCTGGGTAGGGGGGCTCAAGCCCTCCCACTCCACTGAGCCTCAGCTCAGGGTCCTATCGGTGCCGGGGTTAAGGCACCCAGCCAACAGGGATCCAAACTGAAACATGCTGGCTCCCAACCATACCACCCCCAGCTCGACAACCTGGGTCCACTGGGCTACTTCCTACCCAAGCAGGGAGTTTGTCCTGTCATGGTCTGGGTCCTTGCCTCCTCATCTCTGCCGTGGGCTGCTGGCTGCTTCCCTGGAGGTTCCATGGGTCCATCAGCCATAGTCAGCGCCTGGGGTCGGCCTCGGGGCAGTATATGGTTGCTCCTGGGTGCTTCCTCTGGGGTTGGTCTCTCCCACTACCTGGGGCTGATACCACTCCTGGTCCGGAGCTTCCAGCGCAGCTCCTCCCTCTTCGCTGGTCAGCCCTGACTGAGCTGAGCTGCTCTCATTTATGCTGGGGCAGCAGTCCAAGCATGCCCAGCAGAGCTTAAGGGGTGGGGCTTCTGCCACCCACCGGGTTTGATGGGCTTCTTTAGTGCGGAGTAAGTTCACCCCATCACAAATACATAGAGATGCTTCAGGATGAAAGATACTCTATGAATGTTCCTTTCATAATTTGTTTTCCTCCTGCCATATAGTTCATGAGCGGTTCTCCATTTCTTTATTCTGGAGCTGATGATCTCCCCACAATTAACCCTCTTTTAGCAACCCCCACATCTCTCTCACTTCTTTTGCAGCCAGTAGGCTAAGCAGATCCAATGTTATATACTTTTACTATCTACTATATGTGGGAAAAAATGGTGCAGCAGTTTTTCCAATCTGCCTCCTGATATCTTCCCATTAGGAGGCATCTGATGCTCACCCTTTTCCCCATGAGACTCTCATCGTTCATTTTCTTTCTCTATTAAAAAGAATAGAAAAATGTACTTCATTTTTACCACTTCTAGCCCAGGCATTTTGACTGCTGTTGGGGCACTGATGGCAAAGAGCCTGGTGCCTCTGGGCACTATGGGCCATGTGCTTCTGCAATTTGCATGCCCCTATGACCAGTACTTGTCAGTGCTTCTCAATGTCAGCCTGCAGTGTGTTCCAGGAACAGATTTTCCTATACGGTCATCTTTCCTCTCCCCCACGTAACAGGTGAATGTAAGGGAGTCTTTTGTTGACATAAACTTATACTTCTTAGCTCCTGAAGCATGCAGGTTACACCAGAATAGACTTGCTAACCAATATGTAACTTGCACCCCTTTGCACACTTGATTTAGACCTGTTATTCTCCATCATATAGCTGAGCACTGTTAGCCTGAAGAAACTGGTATCCTGTACAGAGCTGGTTGGAAAAATTCTGATAAAATACTGATTTGAAGGCTGGCAAGTTTCTATCAGAGCTGGGAGTTCCAGGGCCTGCAGCTCTGTGACAGATCACCAGGTGTACGGTCCTGAAATAGGGGCCTCACCCCTTTCATGGAGAGCTTTAAAATTTTGGGTGTTTCATTCCTAATCAGAATTAAGCCACATTTTAAAATATCAAAATCTTTTGCACAAAAGAATTATCTTTCCCTGCACAGCTCTAATCCTGAAGTCTTTCCCAAATCATTCTGTTGCAGTGCAACATTTGATCACTTGCTGTCTTTAAGTCTTGAAGTTTTTAAGCCATGATTTGAGGACTTCAGTAGAAAATCATAGAAGATTAGTGTTGGAAGGGATCACAGGAGGTCATCTAGTCCCAACCCCCTGCTCAAAGGCAAGCTAACTCCAATAACTCAGTCATAGGTTAGGGGTCTATTTGGGTGAAGTTTTGTGGCCTGCATTGTGAGAAAGTCAGACTAGGTGATCCTAATGGTCCCTTCTGACCTTAAAGTCTATGAGTCTAACATAAGATTCTGCTGCCTGGATCCTCAGCCAACTACTGGGAATATTCTTTACTTTGGAAAGAGCTTTATTCCCTCTACTAGTATGGATTAGTCTTCCAAACACTTGAAACTGTTTTACTGTCTAAAATTGACTTTTTTCTTTAGAGTGGCAGTAACTATACATTTAGTTTATCAGTGTCTCCTCAGCAATAAATCATTCAATTACTACACGTCTGTTTCTAGATTAGGTTTTATTCATTTACGGTCAGTAAATATTAGCTGTCTAAATATAAACCCACACAATTAATTGAACCAGCAGAGCAGGAGCAACAGCAAGAGGCTTGGGTGGGTCACATCAATTATTCAAGACCAAGCAGTAAAGAAAAATTGTCTGTATTATGTGTACTGTATCCGCCCAAAGATAAAGAGGGCAGGTTATGGAAATGCTAGCAGGTTGTCAAAGTCTTAGAAGCAGTATGAACCCTCAGGTGGGTTTGGCTGTATATTTAGTTTTGTTTAAGATTGTGATATTGTAATCTATGCTTGCAATATTCAAACAGTCAATTACTCTGGTGAATATCCATACTACCTTTCCTCAGTTCATGTGACCCTAGATCTGTGAACTTTTTATACTGTCACTTTTCACAGATGAAAGATTATTGTCTGGAGTGAGTCCCTTTTAAGATAGTGGTGACTAAGGTTGTTGTGTTCTCCCAGTTTACACACACATGGATTTCTGGGCACTATTATTTGTACAATAAATTTTTAAATACTCTTATGATCCTTGCTTCTTTAAAGAGTCCCCAAGCGCTGCAGACTGCAGTTTTCTTAAAGCGTCCCAAATGCTTCAGTGTTACCCCACCAGTACCAACTTGGGTTTACATCAGTAGTTCTAGTTATGTTTTGATGCCACATTTTTTTCAGAATATTTGTAGTGTTCTGTAAAATGCCTTCACTGATCCTCACTGATGGGGGTCATGTGTTCTCTCTTCCTACACAGACCAAGGCAGCTCAAGCTCTTCTAAAGAAATGTTGTGGTGTGTCTGTCTGTCTGGCCCACAGTAAGTTAGAGTGATCTTGTCAGTACCAGTGTTCCCATTTTCCTTGTTTTTAAACATGTTTTCTATGCCAGTAGCAAACAACTTACTTTCTTTTCCTTTCACTATTCCTCCTCTGGTACAAGCTTCTGGGATGTTTCTTTAACTCCTGCTCCCGAAAGAGGAGGGAAGGGAATTTGATTCTATTTGAAGCTCAGGGATTTTCATCCAATGTCCAGTTTTCAGGATTCCTGTAAAACAACATTTGATTCTTCAAGAGAGATGCCACCTCTTCAGTTTACGTGCTATGCCCTCTATTCCAGATCCAGAGCATGCTTTGGTCTTCACTTTCTTCATGATAAACAAAGATCACTTCATTCCAGATCACTTCATTTTCTTCAGGAGATTTCATGGTCTTCAAAGACCATTGATTGACATGCCTCATGCCAATTTGGTAATGCCATCATTATTTCCTCAGGTCACATATGGCCATACTCGCCACCAGTTTAAGAACCTCCTCAGTCATATTCTCCCATGGTTCTTACAAATGTTGTAATTAATCAGTGTCCAGAGGACACACTTTACCCCTTCCTGTATGACATGTCAATCTGGACTTTGTCATTTAAGGAAGCAGCATCCTGTATTCTCAAGGCACCAATAGTGTTGCAGGATCCTGATTTCATACAGATCTGAAAATAAATCCTTTCTATTCCCAATTCTGTCTCCTTTGAGTCAAGACAGAGATGCAGCAAGTGCAACCATTGCATTCCTGTCAGAGGAAGTTTGCCAAGATTTCTTCCTCCAACAATATACAGAAAGTCAGGAAAGCTTCCATCAGGCTCCATCTGCAACTACTCTGTTTTACAATTTCTTGTGTTGGCTCAAAAATCTGGAACATAAGTAGTACATCTGAACTTCCAGTTTTAAGATAAGTTATGACCAAGAAAATGCATATCCTGTAAGTCATCTGATCTTCCTTTTGGTGGTGATTCCAAAGGTCCAGTCTTGATGGATGGTCGTCCTCTGTGTCTGCTCCAGATAATAAGGTAGTTAGAACAAAAGTGAGAGCTTATAGTTAACTCATGTTGGTGCAAAGCACTTGGAGTGAGATTCTGTGCACTGCCTCAGCACCGAATTCATAGCTCAGGGGGTGGCAAAGGTGTTGTTAAACCACTTGTGTGCCCTCCCAATTGTGGGTTGCTCTGGAGATGGAAAATCCTGCCCCAAGTTGAAATAAGGCATGAATAGGTTGAAAGCAATAAAATTAGCTCTCCAGGGTTTCCAGTTTCTGAGATACTCAAGCAATATGACAATTGTGTCCTAATATCAATCACCAAAGAGGTGCCAGAAGCTCTGATAATCTTTTGCCTTAGAAAATCTCATCTAGTCTTTGTTTCAGTCTCTTGAACACTTGAGCAACATCAGAGCAAATTGGTCAAAATGGCAGTCAGTAAAGCAGGTAGAATTGGTTCTCATTCACCAAGTCTATCTTTTAATAGCGACACAGGTAGATTGTTTCTGGGTAGACACTCTTTTGCAAGCTGACAATATTCCAAGGCAGATCACTGTTCATGGAAGGAGATCAGTGTTTATGTAAAATTGTGGGATTAAACTTCAACACAAAGTTTTTTGTCACCTAAAATACAAAGGTTAAAAGTCCTCCAAAGTTTTGGTTTCCAGATGGCTTTGCTCTTGCAAGTGCTTGGAAAAATGAATACCAACAGATATCAAAGTATACCTACAAGGGCCATGGCAATTTTTTGGGTAGAGCAAGCTTCCTTCTTTTTATTGGACCTTAGTGTGGTGCATGGTATCTTATCAGTCCAGTCTTCAAGCATCCAGACGCCTCCTTTGGAAAAGGGTGCTCTTTATGGGTGGCTCTTAACTTAGTAAGTACATTTCTGTGGTGGTCCGTAGGATAAAAGCCACTAAGAAGATCTTTATCTTCTCTTCCTGCTGCTCTTATGCTTCTCACTGTTTTCTATAGGTTAGAATTAGTGGAGACTTTATACAGATGAGGGAGGGGCAGGGAAAATTACCAGCTAATTCTCTTTCTTCCAATAGTGGTCCACTGGTGTGTCCCATGTTCTTCTGCTTATCTACCATAATGCAGGCTTCCTTTTAATGCCATTTCTTTTTCTCTCTTGCTGCTGTATGTAGACAGTGTTAATCAAGGTGGGGTTTTTTTTGTTTTGTTTTGTTATTTTAAGACTAATATTACATGGGTAGGATGAATTTTCACCTTTAGGGTTTTTTCAGTATTTTTTAATACAGTTTTGGGATCACTCTTCTGGTGAAGTCAAAAACCCCAGCATCCCCATTTTCTTCATTGTTGATGAAATGTGGAGAACGTTGTCTGATTATAAATTGTGTGTTGCTTTGAACTTTCCTTGCCTTCATAGCTTCATTATTTTTATGTTCACTGAGAACTTTTTTATTCTGTTTTCAGTGTGCCTGGTGAATTATTATAGCATAAAGCTAGAGTACAACAGCCATGGGGAACTGCAACCTGTATTGATTTAAGAGGCAGAATTGCCCTTAGAATAAGTTCAGATTGATATGCTTAATATTTTAGGAAGGAAATTTAAGTTTGCAGCATCAAAGCAGCTCAGCAAGTGGAAGAAATTCAAGATCTGGAAAAGAAACAGAAACACAATCCCTGGTAGCAGCACCAGCAACTTTGTATTCTGCAGTGCACTCTTTAGATGGACACAGGATCATTAAAAGGTATTGTTACAACCTGGTTCAGTCCACCTCTCTCAGTGGATATTGATCCATTTAAATGCACTCAAATCCTGGGGCCCACATGGTTCTAAGTTCCACAGGTCAGAGACACTGTTCCTAGCTCTGGATCTCTCAGATATACTCCCATGGGCGGACTTCCTCAGGCGTGCCATCTCTCACGAATTGCTTGTGAGAGTCGCAATTTGTGAGGAAAATTAAGCTTTACTCATGATCTTGTGATGGAGCTCTCAAATGTCAGGGTTTTGTTTGTTTTCAGCTGTGTAACATTCTTAATGTGTGTTTCCAGTCCAACCTCACCCTAAAAACAAGAAATGTGATTTCCCCCGCTCGCCAGCAGGGAAGAGAAACTTCATCTGAGATCTAAAGATACAGGGGAGGGCCTGGCAAACCTCAAATAAGCAACTGAATCAACAGAAAAAAATCTTGACATTTGAGAGTTCTAAAAATGAGGCTTAATTTTACTTAGAAATCCTGTCAGCTACAGGTGACTGCTGCCCTTGACAGCCTAGAAAATGGGAGATGGGACCCTCCTGCAGCCACCTCCCCCCCCCCCCCAGGCCTGGGGAGGGTAAAGAACACCAAGGAACAGAGGTGAGGCTGAGGGTTGAAGTGGGGAGAGTGAGGGCTGATGGGTGGTGGGTTGTATAGATGGTGGGTTCCGAGCAGATAGGATGAACTGAGGGCAGTGGGGGTTGGGAGGCTGAACTGATTGGGCAGTGATGATGGGGGTTGGTGGGGGGCCTGAACTGAGGGGAGTTGGGTGAGAAGAGAACTGATGGGGAACTGGGGGACAGATTTAATTGCTGGGCAGGAGACAGTCGGATATAGTGGTGAGAACTCCTGTAGCAGGAGTCAAAATCACCTTATCCAGTACATGTGGGACAACACCAATTGTCACATGACCACTCCCTGGGGTCAAGACTGACCTAAAAAAAGATGTAATTAAAAATAATGATTTTTTGAGGTCCGACATTATTTTTGGTCTCTTGAAGTTGGCAATACTGCCTAATGTCTGATATCCTTCTTGGGCAGTGGGATCCTGCAGCTCAGGTATTTAAATGCCCGAACCAGTGGCATGACCCTCTAAAGCCCCCAGATGCTTAGACCCATTTCGCCCCTCCAAGGTCACTGGGTTGTGGGAGCTCTGGTTTTAAGGTAAACCCTTCAAAGACAGTGTGGAATTAAAGCAAGGAACACTAGCATAGCTAAAGAATGTTTTGACCATGAACACTTTTACTCTTAAGCAGCACCAGAGAGTTACAGATCTTTCGAGGAAGACACTGTCTTGAATGCAATCCCTGCCAAGTCTGATCACACTGAGGGTCTGAGGTTTGGTCAGAATCCTTGGGCCTGACCTACCATCCTGCCTTTTTGGCTTGACCTTGATTGTGCTGGTGGTCTAGGTCCCCAGATCAAAAAAGCAGCCTCCTTTTTAAAATAGTCTCTTTCTCCTCCTTCCCAATGTGCTCTAAGGTGGAGAGCTGCAGAGAGACCCTCTCTACAGGCAGCCCTATGTGTAGAGTGTTAAATATTCTTGTGGATGGACGGTTGTTAAGAAATCATCAGAGTTGATGGCTCTTGATGGCCATCACAGTGTTAGACATTGTGAAGATGAAGATTACAATGCAAAATGAAGAGTATACAGCAAATAGAGTTCACTAAACAATGTGGAATTCCAAGTTCACTCAAACATACTTCCAATTGATCACAGGTATCATATTAGCATGGCAAAATGTTTTAAATGTTTCTGTTTCCATATATTTCACTTACAGTGAAACCAAAGATATGTGTATTGCTGCCCTGTAGTTGGGTCTGTCTCTCTCAGCTACTCCATATACCTTTCCAGAGGGGTAGCCATGTTAGTCTAGTGCAGTAAAACAAAGGAGTCCTGTAGCACTTTTAAAGACTAACAAATGTATTTTTCACATGAGCTTTTGTGGATTTAATCCCACTTCATTAGATGGCCGTTCATCTGATGAAGTGGGATTAAACCCACATCATTCATCTGATGAAGTGGGATTAAACCCATGGAGTTCATGGGATAAATAAATTTGTTTGTCTTTAAAAGTGCCATAGGACTCCTTGTTTGTTTTCCATATACTGTGTTATCTGTGTGCAAAGAATTGATTAATAACTTGAATATTTTGGGGCACTGTGTTTTTAAAGTAAAGCAATATCTGAGTAGCTCAGATTGGCTCTATTTGCTTTGCTTTTGATATCTTAATTTTCCTATTCCCACTTGCAGAACCCAGGTACAAATTTTCATTTAATTTTCAGGCCTCCAGAAGCTTTTATATCCATTCAGTTGGAGAAACTGGGACCACGGGATATGATGCTGAACACGTTCATTCATAAGAAAGAAATCATGGGCAGCAGAATGCAAAACCTTGTAAGTGCACCAAAGAATTATTATTTGAGTGAGAGACCGAGAGATTTTGGTGACTCTCAGCACTATATTAAGATTTCTGATAGCATTGTTTTTAAAAAAGGTGCCAACATAATATTCCTTCTGCCGTTACTTTTAAGGAGAGGAAGAAATGGCCTGGTGGGTGAGGAGGGATGGACCTGGGGTTAGTGAGACAGATTGGCAATACTCTGAACAAACCTAATTGAAATAAGATAAACTTCTAGTTAGGTTTAATATCTTATAGGGTTCACTACACGTGCTGGTGCTGTGGAATTAATTGTATGTAACTGCTCTAGGAGGAGAGTAGTGTTAATGTAATTCTTCCAGCTGTCAGTACCTTGAAGCAAGGCTGGCATATACTAGTTCAAACTGGATTTTCCAGAGACTAATAGAAAAAGAAATAGTTTTTAGATTAAAAGGTCTGGTTTTAAAGAAGCTTGCGAACAGGGGCTGCTAACAGGGAGTTTTGCAAGGGAGTTCTCCAGGTGAAGGAGGAGCTACTGCAGAATCTGTGGGGTAAGTGACTGTCTGTAGTATTGGGGGGGGG
>ML685837.1:1074429-1124246 GCA_007922175.1 Pelusios castaneus
GGGGGGGGGGTGTTTAGGGGTTACTGCTGTGAGCTGTGTGCTGAGCTTGAGTTGGTGTCTGTCTGTGTGTCTGTTTGAAGGACTGTGTGCTAGAGCTGGCAGTTGGAGGCTGTGAGCCTCAAAGGTAAGTTTGAGAGCTTGAAGCCTCTGATGATTGGCTGAGCTTAATCAGCCTTAATCAGTGGGTGGGGCATTAACCCAGGCCAGGGCTTTATAAAGCCACACATAAGCGACCAGGGGCTGCTAACAGGGAGTTTTGCAAGGGAGTTTAGAAGGGAGTTTCAAGGGAGGGCGGGGCCCCATAGGTCCTCCTTGGTCCCCTGTCCCCATATAACCTATACTTCAAAACCATACTCTAAAACCCCTTTCTTTCAACCACCCTTTCATTAACTGGGAGACAATGCAGGCAGAAGCCCAGCAGCAGAGTGGGGGCTATCCAGTTTATTGCGCCGGGTGTGGAATGTATGAGTACCTGCCTTGTGGGCGGGTGTCGTATGTCTGCATTCGGTGCAAGGAGCTCCTGGCCCTCAGAGACCGCGTGCGGGCTTTGGAGGCCAGGGTGGCGGAACTGGAGGAGCTGAGAGAGGCAGAGAGGTTTGTCGACGAGGCTTTCAGGGACACTGTAGAATTGTCCCACCTCCGCTCAGACAGCCTCTGTGCTGTTGAGGAGGAAGAATGCCCAAGGGAAGCAGAGCAGTCAGCGGGAGCAGAGGGGAACCTTCCCATAGTTGGGACCCTCCTTCCAGATGATGCTGAGGCTGCCTCTCGCACGGAGGTTGCCTCTCCGGGGGAGGGAACTCCAGTTGCTAGGAAAAGGCAGGTGTTAGTAATGGGAGATTCGATCATTAGAAACATAGATAGCTGGGTTTGTGATGACCGGGAGAACCGTATGGTGACTTGCCTGCCTGGTGCGAAGGTTGCGGACCTCTCGAGGCATCTAGACAGACTTATGTGTAGTGCTGGGGAGGAGCCGGTGGTCGTGGTACATGTAGGTACCAATGACTTAGGGAAGGGTAGGAGAGATGTCCTGGAAGCAAAATTTAGGCTACTAGGAAAGAGATTGAGATCCAGGACCTCTATGGTGGCATTCTCAGAAATGCTCCCAGTTCCACGCGCAGGGCCAGGTAGGCAGGCAGAGATTCAGAGTCTCAATGCGTGGATGAGACGATGGTGTAGAGAGGAGGGGTTTACGTTCATTAGGAACTGGGGTAACTTTTGGGATGGGGGGAGCCTATACAGGAGGGATGGGCTCCACCTAAACCAAAAGGGAACCAGACTGCTGGCGCTAAACATTAAAAAGGTTGTAGAGCAGTTTTTAAACTAGAGGATGGGGGAAAGCCGACTGCTGCAGAGGAGCAGCTGGATCGGACACAGACTTCTCTTAAGGGAGAGTCTGACGAGAGGGAATCTCCAGGTTATAGTTATAGTTATAGTCAGGAACAGAGGACAGAAAAGGATGGTGAGGGAGCCGGATCCGATGATAAACAGCCACATGACCAAGAATTTGGCACATTAAAAAAGGGCAGACAAATAAACAGGGACAAGTTTTTAAAGTGCTTATACACAAATGCTAGAAGTCTACATAATAAAATGGGTGAACTAGAGTGCCTAGTGGTAAAGGAGAATATTGATATAATAGGCATCACAGAAACCTGGTGGACAGAGAGCAATCAGTGGGACACAATCATTCCGGGGTACAAAATATATCGGAAGGACAGAACAGGTCGTACGGGAGGAGGAGTGGCACTATACGTGAAAGAAAATGTAGATTCAAATGAAGTAAAAATCATAAGCGAATCCACTTGTTCCATAGAATCGCTATGGATAGAAATCTCATGCTTCCATGACAATATAACATTAGGGATCTACTATCGGCCACCTGACCAGGATAGTAAGAGCGATGATGAAATGCTAAGGGAAATTAGGCAGGTTATCAAATTTAAAAACCCAATAATGGTGGGGGATTTCAACTATCACCATATTGACTGGGAACATTTCACTTCAGGACATATTGCAGAGATAAAATTTCTCGATACTTTGAATGACTGCTTCATGGAGCAGCTGGTATGGGAACCCACAAGGGGAGAGGCAACTCTAGATTTAATCCTGAGTGGAGCTCAGGAGCTGGTCCGAGAGGTAACTGTAGCAGGACCGCTTGGAACTAGTGACCATAATACAATAGCATTCACCATCCCTGTGGGGGAAAGAACACCTCAACAGCCCAACACTGTGGCATTTAATTTCAAAAGGGGGAACTATACAAAAATGAGGGGGATAGTTAAACAAAAGCTAAAAGGTAGAGTGACTAAAGTGAAATCTCTGAAAACTGCATGGGCGCTTTTTAAAGACACCATAATAGAGGCCCAACTTCACTGTATACCCCAAATTAAGAAACACTGTAAAAAAACCAAAAAAGAGCCACTATGGCTCACCAACCATGTAAAAGAAGCACTGAGAGGTAAAAAGACTTCCTTTAAAAAGTGGAAGTCAAATCCTAGTGAGGCAAACAGAAAGGTGCACAAACAGTGCCAGCTTAAGTGCAAGAGTGTAATAAGAAGAGCCAAAGAGGAGTTTGAAGAACGGCTAGCCAAAAACTCCAAAGGTAATAACAAATTGTTTTTTAAGTATATCAGAAGCAGGAAGCCTGCCAAACAACCAGTCGGGCCCCTTGATGATGATAATACAAAAGGAGCGCTTAAAGATGATAGAGTCATTGCAGAGAAACTAAATGGATTCTTTGCTTCGGTTTTTACGGCTGAAGATGTTAGTGAGATTCCCAAACCTGAGCCGGCTTTTGTAGGTGACAGATCTGAGGAACTGTTGCAGATTGAAGTGTCACTAGAGGAAGTTTTGGAATTAATTGATAAACTCAACATTAACAAGTCACCGGGACCAGATGGCATTCACCCAAGAGTTCTGAAAGAACTCAAATGTGAAGTCGCGGAACTGTTAACTAAGATTTGTAACCTGTCCCTTAAAATGGCTTCGGTACCCAAAGACTGGAAGTCGGCTAATGTAATGCCAATATTTAAAAAGGGCCCTAGAGGGGATCCCGGCAATTACAGACCGGTAAGTCTAACGTCGGTACCGGGCAAATTAGTTGAAACAATAGTTAAGAATAAAATTGTCAGTCACATAGAAAAACATAAACTGTTGAGCAATAGCCAACATGGTTTCTGTAAGGGGAAATCGTGTCTTACTAATCTATTAGAGTTCTTTGAAGGGGTTAACAAACATGTGGACAGGGGGGATCCAGTGGACATAGTGTACTTAGATTTCCAGAAAGCATTTGACAAGGTCCCTCACCAAAGGCTGTTATGGGATAAGTTAAGTTGTCATGGGATAAAAGGGAAGGTCCTTTCATGGATTGAGAACTGGTTAAAAGACAGGGAACAAAGGGTAGGAGTAAATGGTAAATTCTCAGATTGGAAAAGGGTAGCTAGTGGTGTTCCCCAAGGGTCGGTCCTAGGACCAGTCCTATTCAATTTATTCATAAATGATCTGGAGAAAGGGGTAAATAGTGAGGTAGCTAAGTTTGCAGACGATACTAAACTACTCAAGATAGTCAAGACCAAAGCAGATTGTGAAGAACTTCAAAAAGATCTCACAAAACTAAGTGATTGGGCATCCAAATGGCAAATGAAATTTAATGTGGATAAGTGTAAAGTAATGCACATTGGAAAAAATAACCCCAACTATACCTATAATATGATGGGGGCTAATTTGGCTACAACGAGTCAAGAAAAAGATCTTGGAGTCATTGTGGATAGTTCTCTGAAGATGTCCGTACAGTGTGCGGAGGCGGTCAAAAAAGCAAACAGGATGTTAGGGATCATTAAAAAGGGGATAGAAAATAAGACTGCAAATGTATTATTGCCCTTATATAAATCCATGGTACGCCCACATCTCGAATACTGTGTACAGATGTGGTCTCCTCATCTCAGAAAAGATATTCTAGCACTAGAAAAGGTTCAGAAAAGGGCAACTAAAATGATTAGGGGTTTGGAGAGTGCCTCGTATGAGGAACGATTGAAAAGGCTGGGCCTCTTCAGCTTGGAAAAGAGGAGACTGAGGGGGGACATGATAGAAGTATATAAAATTATGACTGATGTGGAAAAAGTGGACAAGGAAAAGTTGTTTAAATACTCCCATAATACAAGAACCAGGGGTCACCAAATGAAACTGATAGGTAGCAGGTTCAAAACAAATAAAAGGAAGTTCTTCTTCACACAACGCACAGTCAACTTGTGGAACTCCTTACCTGAGGAGGTTGTGAAGGCTGGGACTATAACAATATTTAAAAGGGAACTGGATAAGTTCATGGTGGCTAAGTCCATAAATGGCTATTAGCCAGAAAGGGGTTAAGAATGGTGTCCCTAGCCTCTGTTTATCAGAGGATGGAGACGGATGGCAGGAGAGTGATCACTTGATCATTGCCTGTTAGGTTCACTCCCTCTGGGGCACCTGGGCACTGGCCACTGTCGGTAGACAGATACTGGGCTAGATGGACCTCTGGTCTGACCCAGTACGGCCTTTCTTATGTTCTTATGTTCTTAAGCTTGGGTTTTGCCCTGATCCAGCAAATGGACAGAACACCCTGGTCCACAGATGGCCCTGATCCTCAGGAAAGGGTTGGAAGGATTGGCCCAATGAAACCCCACAATGTGGTGTGCTTGTTCTGAGCTGAAGCTGTGAAGAGCTTGAAATCACAAGGAAACTCTCTGAATGGGAAGTTGAAGGACTGCTACTGTTAGAGCCCATGTTTGGGCTCGGGCGACCTCTGATGATCTTATTAACCTACGCATATGTTCTTTTATTGTTTTCAATATGTTTTCTTTGTAGCCCTTTTTCCATAAGTATAAAATAAACTTGCATAGGATGTGCTATGTGTAACTTGTAATGCTTGGTAATCACGTTGTTGTTAGCCTTTGAAGAGAAAGTAAACAAGCCTGCATAGACCAGGCCTTGACAAATCTGGCACACACCTTGGAGCCTGCCCAAAAACTCCAGGTGCCTCTATGTGTGCGGGAGTGAAAGGCCCCCCTGCTGCCAAAAGATTGCTGCTTCTCCCGACGACAATGCAGAGCACACAGGGCCTCCTGCCACCGTAAAACCATGGCGGCCGCCATGGTGCTGCTAAGCACCAGGAGCTAAATCCTGGGTACCATGGTGACCTGATGCCCAGGATTAGTTGAGTCATGGCTTAGGGAGAGTCTGTTACTGGGACATCACAGTACGGTCAATGGATAGTGCAGCCTGGAAACACCCCAGTCAGAAGGGAGTGAAACACGTCTCTCCACTCAAAGAAGGTGATGTCCAGGAGAACCTGATATCTAGAGGGAGTGTACTTGCTGGACCATAAAAGGAAAATATAGGTGCAATTGCCCTGAATTATAACAGTTTGGGCTCTAGCCTACGCCTCAGGAGACCTAGTTTTAATTCCCTGGTCTTGGACAGACTTCCTGTGTGATCTTGGGCGAGTCACTTAAATCTCTTTGTTCTCCAGTTCCCCATCAGTAATATGGGGATGCTAGAATTTCCCTACTTCACTGTGATGTTGAATATAAATACATTAATGATTTTGAGGGGCTCAGATACTACAGTGATGAGGCTCTTGGAGTACCTAAGAGAGATTGCTTTTAAATGTGTTACAAAGAACAAAAATAATTTATATGTTAATAATAAAAGAATTCTGTAGCAGAGAAGAAAACTGAACTTGAGGTAGGTTTGGTTTGTGTAATAAATAGTTCATCTAACCTCAATTTTATGATTGTGTTGTCCCAGGATCAGTGGTATTTAAAGGGTGCTTCTTGAACCTCCCACATCCTTTGTTGTTCTGGGTGCTTTTCAGCCACACCTGAAGATTTGACTATAGAGACTCAAAGCATCTGACGAAGTGGGATTTTCTCCCACGAAAGCTCATGCGATAAATAACTTTGTTAGTCTTTAAAAGTGCCACAGGACTCCTTGTTTGTTTAGATGAAAAATGAAATAGCAATCTGCAGTTGTATTACTAAATCAATTAGGAAGATGTTATGCTTTAATATCCCCGGCTGGGACTATAAAGAAACTTTCATCCACAATGTAGTATTTCAGTTGATGGGGATTTTACTTCAGTGAAGCATCTCCCATTGCTTTAGTTAGAGACAAGACAAAATATTAGATTAGATTGGATTTTTTATTAAGTATCTCTTGTTATGTCACTTTTGTTTTCATCAATTTGTGTTTAATTTTTAAAGGAAGATAAGTAGACCATGTGTCTTTATAGTGAACTGTCTAAATTCGACCCAGATTTTCTATATGTCTGGAAAATCAGCCTTATCCAGTGTCCAGAAACTGAGATACTTGGAGTCTGTCTTGAATTTGCTTAAATTCCAAAGGGGTAGCCGTGTTAGTCTATTGTAGAAAGACAACAGAGTCCTGTGGCACTTTTAAAGACTAACAGATTTATTTATCGCATGAGCTTTCGTGGATTTTCTCCCACGAAAGCTCATGCAATAAATAAATCTGTTAGTCTTTAAAAGTGCCACAGGACTCTGTTGTCTTGAATTTGCTTGTGACTCAAATCTTCTCCTAAATGTATTACAAGTTAGGTTTGGTCCTGAACAGACATGGGGGCGGCTGGGCGGGGGAAAGGAAGTCTCATAAAATATTTTATCAAACAAATTAATCAAAATAGATAATTCCATTTAGTATATTCACAAACCATGGAACCAGCTTAATAAGCCAAGTGACTATTTGAAGGGGGGAACTATAAATTATTTTTTTTTTGAAAATACCACAATGAGTTAATTTATATGTTTAATATTAATCTGCCCTGATTACAAGAATTATTCTAATAATTTTGCTGAATTTGACTGATATATTTGTTAAAAATTTATATAAAATTATATATGGGATCTGCTGTACTGGATAAAATAGTCTCCAATGTTCATCTTTATCAAAGTTTTATGAAGAATGGAAATACATTAATAGAACATTTCTATAATAGAAAATATTGCTGTATTGGAATATTTTATGTTCTTTTGGATGCAAGGTATACAAGTGATGTAGAGATGTCACTAAGAAGAAAATGTTATCTTATAGGATGTAAATGAAAAAATCAGAAGAGAAGTTATTGCTGAATACTGTCATAAGTGAGTACATCGAACACACACATTTCATTCACATTTTTTTAAAAATACTGTGCTACTGAAGGGTTAGAGTGGCTGAGGCTGAATGGGATCCTTTTATATTAGATTACAAAATAATTATTATAATGTGTTCTTCACAATGTTTGTAATTAGTCATGAACCAAATAGAAAGAAGATGGCTTTGAGTGGTTAGTGGAAGAATATGGAAAACCAGAGGCAGCACAAATAACATTGGGGAGAGAGTGCGGGAACAGATGAGATGGAATTTTACAAGAGGACAGTTTTATTAAAAACAAAATGCCAAATGGCAATTTGACTGGATGAGAGGAGAAAAGAAATAAATTTACCACATTGAATAGAATGGTTGAATAAACTAAGTGTCCAATGCTAGCTCATCATTACTTAACTCCTTTATGCCTTGTTGTAATAGAAATATTAATATCTACCTCAAAGTAGTTGCGGTGTGTATTAATTCACTGATGGTTTTTAAAGGGCTGTGAGAATGTCAGATGAAAGACGCTGGAGAAGTGCAAAATATTGAACAGCTTTACTACATTTTGCCACTGTTGGATTTTTTTCTTGTTTGTTTATTTCTATGGATGTTACAGCAAAGCAGAATAGCAACCTTTAAATCTGATGATTTTGCAGTAGAACGTGCCAAAGGATGTGTCAGTGCAGAAGGAGATTAGAGCCAGGAAGAGTACAATTTATGTAGGTAGATGACTCATTACACAGTAATTTTTATCTAAAGACTGTATACTAATATTTGGTACCTTTTTTAGATTGAGCCATCGTATGTCACAGTATGCCCTGCGAGGCCAGATCATTACATACTACAATAGTCTGAGAATCCTACTAGAAGATTTCCCTGTCATCAGAGACAAATACTTCATGATTGGGCTAGCTCAAGAGAAAAAGGGCAACAGAGACTCAAAGGAAAAGCTTAAGATTGATCCCAGGTTTGTAATGTCCTCATAAATTTGTCCCTGGCTGCCCGTTTCAAATTAGTAAGTAGAAATGAGAAGAGAGCAGTGTACATAATAGTCCAAAGGCACTTTGTTACATTTTTTGCTATTGACTAATGATTTTTAGCACACAAAATCGGCTATGCTTGCCAGAGTCTGCATACGAGGAATTCAAACACTTCAAAGACTTCCACCAATATGCAGGGCCAGATTCAGGGGCCCTGGGCTGCCTGGTTCCCCTCTACTGTGGGACCCCTCTGCCTGGGGCCCCAGCCACCATCACCATGGCCTGGGAGCAGGGTGGGCCATGGCCAGCCGCGGCCCTCTCACCCCCGGATCGGCTGGTGTGCCATAGGGGGCAGGCTGGCCAGTGAATGGCTGCTGCACTCCGAGAGTGGGGCTGGCCAGCGCACAGAGCAGACTCCAGCATGGCCCTCCAGGCCCAGGGTGCTGTCAGGCTGCTGTTCCAGGGCCTCACAGCTCAGGATGGCATGGCTGGCCTACTGGAGGCCCTGGTGCAGCCCAACAGCACTCTGGGGCCTGGTCTGGAGGGCCTTGCCAGAGACTGCTCCACACGCTGGCTGCCCCGCTTCCCAGAGCACAACGGCCACGCATTGGCTGGCCCTGACCTCTGCGGCCGACCAGCCGGCCCAGAGGTGGGGTGGGAGTGCTGCAGACTACTGCAGCCTCTGGCCCCAGGGCCCCATCCCCCCCAGCACCAGCGCTGTGCCAGTAGGGCTGGATAAGCCAGGGTTTTAGGGGCTGCAGTCCAAGGCTCCCCTTCAGCCCAGAGCCTGGGGATGCAGCCACTATAGCCCCTGTGTTAATCTGGCCCTGCCAACACAGAATGGGGAATCCAATGAAGAATCAAGTTATGTCCAGAACATACACCCTTACATTCATAGGTTTTAAGGCCAGAAAATATAATTGTGATTATCTAACTAACCTGCGTAGTACAGGCCATAAACCTTCGCCAAAGTGATTCTTAAAACAGATATTTTAGAAAAACATCCGATCTTGATTTTAAAGTCATCAGTGATGGATACTTCCCATTGTAAATTGTTCCAATAGTTGGTTAGTCTTGTTATGAAAAATTTCATCCTTACTTCCAGTCTGAAATTAAACCTTTAACTCTGTTTAGCTAAAGTTGTCTCACTCTATTTCAGAGTTAAGTGAAACTTGTTAACAAGTGAGAATATAAGATCTAGCTCCATCCCTGAATCCATTGGGAGTAAGACCTAGCACCATTTAACCCCTTATAAACAACTTGAATTGACTCTCTCAGCCTGGTTTTCTTAGCAAAGACTAAATCAAACATGAGTGTCAGTTGAGCACATTTCTACTGTGGTTTTTATCCTTTTGCAGTTCATCATAGTACATGCCAGTTGTTTTTCTTAGCGTTAAATGGAGATGTCTAGTAGTGAGGGAGTTCACAGTACAGTTCAGAAGTATCCATTACCCTGCAGGAAAAGATTTGTCTAGCATGGATTCTGCTGCTGAATGGCCCTCACTGGGCTATTATGTTGATTTTAAATCATGGCAGAGTGCATGTTAATAAGGTATTGGCTGATGCTTCTTGAGTCAACTGTCTTCCATCATTCAAAAATGAGTCAGTATTGGCTTGTTAGTTTTTTAGTTTTACATTTTAAAAAAAATAAATCTTTGTGTGCTTGTGGGTGTTATATAACATCTGTTTCTGCTATGAAAGGTAACATATGGTAAAAAGATAGAGAAAATGAGTGGCAGGGGATGGGGGGGAAATCAATCCTTTATTTAAGGTTCCCTAGACTACTTGGACCCTTTTCACCTACCTCCTAGTTCAGAAACCTGACTGCCCTTTCAGTATTAGTCTAGGGCCAAGCTAGCAGACAATTTTTATTGGCTTGCTATTAACAAACAAGCTGCAGTTGCTTTCCCTACTTTTGAAATGGTGAAGAGCTCCCATGCTAGAGTAAATTAAAAGTAACTCATAGGTTCTGGGGATAGGGCAGGGAGTAAATTTTTTTAAAAACTTACCTTCGGCCCTCACCCTCTAATGTTCAACACACTTCCCTACACTACCCCTCTGCATTTTTTGTCCACACGTTCTGTCTCTCATTACCATCTTTTGTTCACACTTTCTGTGTCTCATTATAGCTATAAACTTTAATTAAAACAAAAAAGCTTAGAAGCACTTTGTCTACTGTCAGTTAGTTACATTGAAGGAGAAAATCAGAGCTTCCATCTTACCCTGCATTTAGCGTTTATACCAAGCAATTAATTCTAGCACCTTCTTATCCTCTCAAATAAGCCTATCACTGCATTTGTACCAGCCAGGCAATTGAAGGGTGAGCAGGATGTGCAATCTAGTGTCTCATCACAGGAGGACTTGCAGTTGGGTGAAAAAAAAGTGAAGAGAAGGTGAAAGAGGGGTAAAAACTAAAGAAGTCAGAATGGTGGAGAGTGAAGAGAAGGAAAACATAATAAAAATGAATCTGTGGTGAAAGACCAAATAAGATTAGAAAAAAGAGGGTTTTAGGAAGAAAAATAAATGAACAATTATAGAAGAATTAGTCCAAAGGGGAAAAATGGGGGAGATGGGACCTTGAAGAAAAGATGTATCAAGGGGCCTGATCATAAAGCCCACTAAAAGCAGCAGAGACACATTGATATCAGTGAGGCTCTGAATTAGGTGCAATGAGAAAAATTGGATAACAAGGTGGTTAGCCTCAATTGTTCCGGATTTACCTTAGGTACCTTGGTAATGTTACCTGCGTATTAGCAGTATTCCCTGCTGACGGACAGGAAATGTGCAAATACTGAGGTAAGGTTGTTAATGATCTAAGATGGCTGTGACACTTGGAGTACCAGACCTGAAGAAGAGCTCTATGTGGCTCGAAAGCTTGTCTCTCTAACAGAAATTGGTCCAGTAAAAGATATTACCTCACCCACCTTGTCTCTCTCTAATATTTTATTGCAACTACTGTCTGAAGGCAAAGAAGAAGAAGAAAAGGGAAAAGTTGGTATTTGTTTTATATTATAGAAAGTCTACTTCACCTAATATTTTAAATCTAAGCTTAAATTGTGCTTTGGCTCTTTCTGAGGCCAGGGGAAGGGAGGGACTAGGATGATGGGGATGGAATTTTGAATAATTTCTCAGATTGCCACCAGGGAAATGGCCTCATTTGGATGCTATAGATTAACATATGACATCACAGCAGAACTCTATGACACTGACCCCTTTGGGGGCGGGGTGTACTTTTTCCATAGCATGGCCATGGAGAAAACACCATTTAAAATTCAATGGTGCTATGTAAGCATCAAAGAGAGGGAAACAGACCCCTTTGACAGAGAGACTGAACTGCTTCGTGACCTAGACTGTAAAGACTAAGCACATGCAGAAATCCATGCTATGAGAGCGTTCTCACTGCTGAGAGCATTGCCTTTGGGGTGGATTGCAGCTGTTGTACTTGGTCTCTTTTTCTGATATGGCTTCTAGGCAGCAGTGTAAAATGGAGGAAACAGATAAAGAGAGTAAATAGTTACGTGCAGTTTCCTTAGGTACAATTTGTTCTAATCCTTTTTTATGCAAAAGTAGGTAATGAACAGCTGGTTACACAAATACTATCCCATGGCAATTCTCTTATTTACAGCATACTGCAGTTAACCATTCATTACTCCAGCCCAACATACACAGCAAATTGTACTTTCTCCTGTTTGACCTCTTGTAGTAGTAGTAGTAGTAATAATAATAATTAATTGAAGTAAATCAGACTGAATTCTCCAACTGAATTTAAACATCTCATCTGAGACTAAATTAGTTCAAGACTGGATTTCATTTTCATGCATATTGAGACAAATGTGATTGTTTTGTTTATGTAGAAAAACACAAAAAAATGGTTCAAGTTTAAAACTTAACATCTTCTGACGAGAGAGCTGGGAGTGCCTACTGAAAGTTACACAGGAAATTTAGCAAATAGTCTTTATACATTTTTAATTCCCATCCATTGTATAGCCTTCCCCACTTTGATGGAAGAAGGAAGTTACGTTATCCAAGTTCTACATTTCTAATGTAACTTGTTTGTTAGGGGAAGAGGGATCATAGACCCCTGAGAAGCCCTGCTCATTCTCCCATTTTATAACATATATGCTTTCATCACCATAATGGGCCAACTACTTCCAAACAAGGCTGGCTGTGACTCCCTTGAATCTGTCTGTGTTGTTTCTGAGGCAGACATATGCAGTCATAAGAGAATGATGCAAAACAATGCTATCCTATGCCAAGCTTGAACGCTTTTGTGGTTCATTTTTGCCACTTTTGCCTAGGGACCAAGAGGCCAATCCTGCCAAGTGCCTTCTGTGAGGTGCCAAATATATTTAGTACTTATTGAAGTCAATGGAAATTGGATCCACTCCATATCTTGCAGGAGACATTCAGATCCTTATAGGAAAGGACACCTAACTCTCATCTTTAATTTCAGTCCCTTTTGAAGTGTGTTGCTCTTTCATTATTTTTGAACAATACAATTTTTGGCCCATTACTTATTATTTTTGAACAAATGATACCACTTTGTTTCTGAGAGGCCATTTGGCATAAGTATCAATTGTGTGTTTGGTTCACAGAAGACTTTTGCAGTGTATTCTTCTGGTCTCTTCAATTGGTACACTGTAAGGGCTGATTGAAAGATCACTAAGTCTGTGGAAAGACTCCTGTTGCATTTTGCTTTTGAATCTGGCCTTTAGCTGTCATTTTATCTCTGAAATTGTTCCAAATCTTAGGGCAAAATTCCAAGCACAAATGGAATTTTGCCTGGGCTAACAAGAGTTTTTTGCTTATGTTTTGAGTGAGAATTGCAACATGGTAGTACTTGTATTTAAAAATTATTTCAGAATATTTTATTTAGTTGTGACTTTCCAAAGTGACAGTAATCTATCATTTCCCTCTGTAACTCAGGTCATTTCAGCCACGACCACGTTGTTTGTTGTCTCCTGATGGGCAAGTCTTCCTCAATTTGTGGTTCATCCCTCACTCTTCTGAGGTGCTGATTATGTTTAAATTGCTGCCAGAGAAGGTTAGTACAAACCTAAAGAGAGATTTTGTTTTCTTAATCAAAGTGTGTAAATGGATCTGGAGAACAGACTATATTTTTCATACACATTGAAACATAGTTTGTCATTACAGATAACTAGCACTGGGAAACAAATGAACTGCAGTGTGTTGATTAGAATGCCCACCACAAAATGTGTCATTGAAGTGGTGTGTCAGATTACAAATGTTAAGGAGTGTATCCTTTTAGGATTGCCTGTTAGAGAGACAGAAGCAGATTAGTTTGGAACTTTATTAAAATTATCCATGCTGGGTCCCCTCTGCATGCAAGGGGGCATAACTTTAACCTTTCCGATGCTGTCCATCTGTCTCTCTCTTTCCTTGACCCTCAAATATATAGGAAAGTGGCAGGGAGCAGTCCTTAATGCCCTTCAGACATACTTTTAAAAATGTACCTCTCTCCTCTGAGATGGAGGATTGTACCTCTCTCCTCTGGAATTGCACTTGGGCAGTGATCAGTGGCAGTTAAAGACGTTGGCTGGTAGTAGCTGTACTTGGAGGAAAGTGAGGGTTTGACATGTGAGGAAGGAAAATAGGGAGACATCGTAACATACCAGTTCTGTACTTTTGACAAATTACTTACTTGCTTTTGATCTGTCTATTATTTTCTTGTTTAAAAAAGTAGTTTCAGTTTAAACAGTACAAAAAGACACTCATTCAAGACTCTAGTCTGGGTGACTTAATACTCAATATTACAACTGTAAGCAGGGTGTGAATGAGTTCTCCTCTGACATCTAGTGATGAACTGGGAAAGAGGACTTCAGGAGTGCCTGGACACACACCCACCCTACCTAAGTGCTCAAAATTATGAGACTGCTTTATCCAAATGATCAGTATTGGTTGGTGTCGGATCGCAAGTCACTTTGCTGTTGGGGGCAGGGTACTAAAAGGTTTTTCTCTTTTTTATGTGAATCAAGGGCAGCAGAACTGTGCTTGGCATACCTTGATTGAGTGACTCACCCTCAATTAAGCTGCACTTGCTAGGTAGGGGATGTACGTACAAAAGCCCAATGGAGTTGAGAGAGGTTAGGGACAGGTGTTTGTACCTTATGGTGTAGGCCCTGCCTAAGAGTTCCATCCTAGGCATCATTTGGCCCTTCCTCTCTCCACTCTAGTTAACAGAGCTGATTAAGACTCAACTGAGAGTCTTGTTGCACATCAACAGGGCTGAAATCTTTGATAACCAAGCCTAAGCATTTAGGCCTGCTTTGGGATAGTGTCTCTGAAGTATGAAACTTCCCAGTTGGCACTAACAGTGAGGCTCTCTCATTGACATCTGAAATTGCTGAGAGCTGTGTTAAGTGGTGGGACCTCAAGATGTCCCAGAGGATGTGATGGAGGCAGAAGGGAGGAACACGTTAAAGGAACTTTTGCTTGCTGGCTTTAAGAAAAGATATTGAACCCAGTCTTTTTCCTCCCAACTCCAACTGGCAGAAGGGTTACATAACATAACATTTTAGGTTGTAAGTTCTTCAAGGAAAAAGCAGTCTTCTGTTCTGTGTTTGTCCAGCACCTGCCCAGTGGGCCCCAATTCTGGTTGTGGCCTCTAGGCACGACAGGGATACAAATAATCAGTAATCTTTATTCATAAATATTTGCTATCGCTGTGTATTTCCTTCAGGTTTTCTGTCAGTCATTTGACGGGTTTTCTCCCAATGTTTATTTTATCTGCAGGATGCTTGCAGAGCACTCAGGCAAAGTCTGCAGATTGTGGCAGCACTTCATGACATCGTTTCGTATCTTTTCAGCTTTGCTCAATTAGGAAACTCCCCAAACTGTTTTGATTCCATAAATCCAGAGCCTCTGAGTGCAGACTGGGGAGGGAATGAAAGGATTGGTAAGTAACAAACACATCACTATTAGTGTTCAGATCAGGATCAGAACACCTTTCAACAAAAAAGAGGACAGTTGAAGACTGAAATGATGGCTTTTACTTTAAATATAGTATATGATGATGCATTAGCGCCAGAAAATACCTTTATGCCCACCCCATATTTTCATGTTTCAAGGTTTAAATTAATTACATTGTCCTGATATTAAAGTACTTTGAGTATGTAATACCACTATGCACATTTTGTGATTTCAAAGCCTTTTACAAACATGAATGATCTCACCGCATCCCTGTGAAGTAGGTAAGTTGCATTATATGCATTTTACAGATGAAAAAAAATGGAGATATCAGGGGAATTACGTGTCTAGCCCAAGACAAAACTGGCAGAGCCAGAAATGGAAGATACATCTTCCATCTCACAGTCCTGTGCTTTAATCACTAGACCTTCCTCCACCTTTCCCCACCAGATAGGCCTTATAAATCCAATTTCAGAATAAGTAATAATTACTTGTTTAAATGTTTGTGGGCTCATATTATCCCATGTTTTCCTGTCATGTGGCTCCTACAATGTGAAATGAAGCTCCTGTAGATGGAGGCAGAACTTATTTTTCCTCAGAGCCATTGAACAGTAGATGCCCTTTAATTATGACACCTGATAATTTCAGGAGCTGTCTTTATTTTTAGTTTTTGGAGCAGCCTTTCACTCCCAGTCAAGAGCAAATATTAGCACAATAATGTTCCACAAGTCTGAGATTACAGGCTAGTGCGCTGGTTCAATTGGGATGGTTTGACTGCTGCATGATAAGCTGGGGTTCATCAGAAACAAAAATGTTGTACAGGCTGTGCTGCACAGTTGATTGCCTTCCAGATACTTTTATAATACAATGAAATTCTGCATTAAAAAGAGTAAGATTAAATGCCTACAAGCACGGGTGGATTTTGAAGCTTCCCCTGGGGAAGGCAAGCTCCCTGGCCAGCCTCTTCCCCTACCCTCACCACACTTGCTGCATGGCTGATTCCTCTTCTCCTCTCCTTCCCCCCACCCCTACCTATCCTCCCTATTTCCCTCCCAGCATGAGGCAGCTCCCTATGTGCCCCTCCAAAGGCAGGAACTGGTTCAGGGATTGGGGCTGCTATAGGATGATTCACTTACTCAGCCTTTTCATCCCTCCCTGGCTGACTGGGGCAGTGACAGATCCAAGTGTTGGGGGAAGGGTACCGTTGTGACTGGGGCCTCCTGGGATACCTTCCTGGACGTGCAAAAATCAGGGCAAGCTGCAAAATCGGGAGCCAAACTCCCCCCACACTGATGGGTGGTACTTAAACCAGTCTCCCTATCAGTCACAATCAGGCTTCTGGTTCCCCACACCGGGTACCAAGAAGTCTGTCCAAAATAGAAACAGCTCCCTTTATTGCACTCCAGCTCCTCTGGCTCCCACCTAGCCGCACAGTCCCTTAAAGATATAGGTTCTCCTGACCCCAAAGGGCCAGCCACAGAACACAGAACAATATAGGTTTGGATCTTACCCAAAATACCACACTGGTAGCCAATCCTTTAGCAACTACAACTAAAGGTTTAATATAAGAAGGAAAGAAGCAGAATATGAGAGATGTTAAAGGGTCAAAGCGAATCACATACATACAAATGATTTAAAGTTCATGAAAAGCAGTTTGCAGGCTTGTTCCTCTGGAGTTTGCAGGCTTGTTCCTCTGGTAAACACCCAGCACCAGGGTGGGCTTCAATCCTTTGTTCAGTCTCAGAGGAATAGTTCCAGAGATGGGTGTTGGCTCTAGACTGGGGACTTGAGAGCAAGATGGAGTCGGGGCTGCTGCCTTTTATCACCTCTGGCCTTCTCCATGCTGTGTGCAATTCTCTCCAATCAAACTGGAGTTGAGTCACATGTTCAAGGCCTAGTGGCTCAACAGGTTTTCTCCTTCAGCCCATTATACTGGGGAGCTTCCTTAATGGGCCATTAAGGAGACAATGGCTGGGTAGACATTCAGTCTGGGGGAATTTCCCCAGACACACACCAATTAAAATATAACAATCAGATTCCTAATTTCTAATATAAATGCGAATCCTACACCTAAATTATATAATCATTCACCACAAATTATTACCTTTCTATTGACACCAAACATGGCATAGTTCCTATGGATTACAACAACTATAAAATATTAATACAAAATAATATCATAAATGGTTCCCTAAATCCGGACAGCGTCACAACCGTTAAATAGACCTCCCCCACCAGGAAGCTTGAGGGAGAGACAGGAAGTTTGGGCAGGAGGAGTGCAGATAGCCATGTGAGAGGAGGTGAGCTGGAGGAGAAGCTTCATATCTGAGCAAAAAGACTGGATAACCTCTGTCCTGAGCCAAATGCTCACACAGAATCCTTCCTGCCCTGGTGCTGCTCTAGCTTGTTTGCTGCTGTGATTCTCCAGCCTCCTCTCCCCTCCCGCATCTCACATGCTTCTTCTGCCCCCCAGTACTGCTACTGGCATACTCCAGGCATCTTCACAGCACAGAGCATTCCCCAAAACACTGCCTCTCCCATCAATCCCAGCCAACCTCTCAACCCCCACCCCTAATTGCCACCACCAGCCTTCTATCCACCTCATGGAAACATTCCCATGAGCTTTGGGCCAGGTGGAGGAGGATCCATTTCTCCTGGCCATTCATTGTTCTGCTGCCCCTGACCTTGGGAACGGCCCACCCTCTACACAAAGCTGCAGCATCGTGAGTGTCCCCTCTTTCCCCTTCCCCACACTCCTGTTCTGGCAATTTGTTCCAACATCAGTAAGAGGAGGAGTCCCATAAAATCCCAGTCTTCTGTGATCCAGGAGGAGTGCCTATGAATGAAAGGTTAATTGTGGAAACACTTAGCATTTTTAAAGCACTTTCCCTCTTATGAACTCAAGGCACCTAAGCAAAAACAATGAAGTAAGCTACACAATACTCCTCTGAGACAGGCAAGTATTATCCCTGTTTTTGAATGAAGAAAGAGAGGCACAGGCTGATTGCCTTTTAAAATCAATAGAAAGACTCCCCTTGAGATCAAGCCTTAAATAACTGGTGGTCCAGTGTAACAATGGAAATATGTGACAGGGAAACACCAAGCCATGCTGCCTCTTCCCTTACATTGTACTTACCATTTCCCTTATCTGGAAAACAAAGGAGTGTCTTTGAAGGGACTTAACTGATTGCTGAACAGGCTGGGGGGCAGTGATAATAGGTGGTGGGGAGGGGAGTAGAGGAAAAAAAGTTTGGCATATCAATCCACTCAGATTGACAGCTGGTGTCAGCCTCACACTGCCTGAGGGCATGGTATGCTGAGCTTTATATGTTCCATGCAAGTAGGTTCCCAGGTGGCTGAGGGAACCTGCACAGAGCATAAAAACTTTTGTCTTCCCTCCCAGCATGGAGGGCAGGGAAAGAGGTGGAGCCACCGCAACCAATCTGGGAAGGCCTTGCCTCCTTGTGCCTTCAAAAAACTCCACCCATGCCTACAGGGACTTATTTGTGTAGAAAAAACTCACAAATGCAATGTGCATTTTTATACTGACACAATACAAGGCCATTTACAACTAGAACCTCTAAAATTCAGAATAAAAATGCCTGTTTGGCTGGAGTTTTTATGATGTCACACATGGTGTTCTGATGTGGCATTGGGATCAAGTGCTTCTTCCTGGGGACAAGATAAAAGGAGAAGCCCTAGGCACCTTCACATTGCAATCTACAGGCTTTATCTGAGACCCTTTTTTGTTGTCCAAGAGCCTGCCTTCTTACCTTTACTCCTCCTCTTCAACATGTCTCCTTACAGTTTTAAGAACCAGTCTTTTTTCTTGTAAAATGTGATTCTGCTTTGAAAAGAGCATATGTAAAAATGGCATCATCTCTGTAAAAATGTCTCAGAAACTTTCCAATCAAATCTGTTTGGTTTACAAGTGAGGAGATGGCTTTCCTAGCTGTCAGCGCTGCAAACTTACCCGGGAATCTGAAAGTCAAACTGTAGTCTTTCTGGGTCACTCACCACTGTTGTGAGAGTGGGGTCCCTCAGTGACACCCATGAAGTTGCTCCTGGCCTACACTGGTGTATGTCAGAGACCTGAGCCCAGAAATTCTGCTACTGAAGCTTAGTTAACAATTCTGATGCTGCATGTGCCAAACTAGGATCCAAGTCGCTCCCTGATAATTCTGTGGTTCTGCAGCGTTAATACAAGTAAAAAGTAGCAGAACATCAATGTGGCATTAGAGTCAGAAGACATCACTCTGAATAGATGCAGGAAGCAGCTCTGTGGAGTGAGAACCCCAGCGACTTCTTTGGCTTTACTTTGTTCTTTGGCTTAAAACCTCCTCTTGTTCCTATGTGGAGACTTCACCTCTCACCAGCCCTGAAACTTTCCACTAATTGCGAAGCAGAGCCCCACTCCTGCCCTTACTTGAGCATCATCAGTTATTTGTGGAGAAGGTGGGCAGTGTGGACTATTTAACAATAATTGAAAATGTTTGTCACTTTTTTTGTGTCCCTCATCCCTATTCTGGAGTAGACATAACCTGTCTATACACGTTGGTTAGTCTAAAAATAAAACTAAAGGATCTTACATTTTTACCACAATTTAAATTCTTCAGCTCTTCAGTGAGAGACATGGTTCTTATGGTGCAGGAACAGGGCATCTTTAGGTCTGTGTCCATCTTTAGAACAAAAACATTCACAATGCTAGCCTACAGAAATGTGCTCCAATTTTAACCATATAAATACCCCTCCACACACTGGTGCTATGAAGATTTGACCTTGACGTTGTTTGCATGATTTTGTTCTGAATAATTTGCATGATTTATTCTGTTTGTAAATAGGATCTTTCATGCAGATTTTTCTGACCACAGATATAAATAAGTGTAAAATCAGAAGAACAGCCATAGTGGATCAGACCAAATGGTCCATCTAGCTCAGTATCCTGTTTTCTGACAATAGCCAATGCCAGGTGCTTCAGAGGGAATGAACAGAACAGGTAATTATCAAGTAATCCATTCCCAGCCTCTGGCAAATAGCAATCCTTGCCTATCCTGGCTAATAGCCATTAATGGATTTATCCTCCATGAATTTATCTGGGTTTTTTTTTAACTCTGTTATAGTCTTGACTTTCGCAACATCTTCTGACAAGAAGTTTCACAAGTTGAGGTTGTGTTGTGTGACCCCCTAGTTTTTGTGTTTATGAGGAATAAATAACATTTCCTCATTTACTTTCACCACTAGTGAATTTCGTCTGTCACTTTGTTGCCCAGTTACCCAGTTTTATAAGATCCCTTTGTAACTCTGCAATTTGCTTTGAATTTGATTATCTTGAGTAGTTTTGTATTATCTGCAATTTTTGCCACATCACTGTTTACCCCTTTTCCTAGATAATTTATGAATATGTTGAACAGTAGTGATCCCAGTTCAGACTCTGAGGGGACACCATTATTTACCACTCTCCATTCTGAAAACTGACCATGTGTTTCTACCTTTGTTTCCTATCTTTTAACCAGTTACTGATCCAGGAGAGGACCTTCCCTCTTACTTCACGATTGCTTACTTTACTTAAGGAGCCTTTGATGAGGGACCTGGTCAGGGCTGGAGTAAGGCAGGGGTTTTAGGGGCTGGAGCCCCCGTAAAAATCCGACCCTGACTGGTCTAAGCGGTGCACAGCTGCTGCCACTGTCATCCTATCTACCCTCCCCTGGGCTGGCTGGTTCGCTTCAGGCCGGACTGCCTGAGTGGGGAGCAGGAGCGCCGCAGACCTTGGCGTCTGGCCTGAAGGCCCCCACCAGCAGCTGGCTGGGCTGTGGGCCCAGAACCGCCCCCCAGCACTGGACTGTGGGCCCTAGACTCCTCAACCCCCAGCACCAGCCGGACTGAGCCACCCCATCCTCAGGCTTGGTGCCACCGCGGTGGGGGGAAGCCACAAGAATGGGCAGCCCCTGGGGCCTTGATCCAGTCCTGGACCTTGTCAAAATCTTTCTGAAAATCTAAGTATACTCTGTCTACTGGTTCTAAAGGGGTAGCTGTGTTAGTCTAGTTCAGCGAAACAAACAAGAAACCTTTAAATGTGCCAAAAGACTCCTTGTTTGTTATATCTACTGGATCACCCTTGTCCACAGGCATGTTGATCCCTTGAAAGAATTCTAATATATTAAGGCACATTGATTGATTTCCCTTTATAAAAATAATGTTAACTCTTCCCTTAACAAGTTGTATTGATCTCTGTGCTTCATAATCCTGTTCTTTTCAATAGATTCAACCCATTTCCCTGGTACTGAAGTTAGGCTGAGGGAGGGAGGAAGACAGACACAGCCAGTCCGCCCATCCATCCAGATGAGACAGATGTTGAACTGGAGTGTGGGGTTACCAGAGTCCCATTCTTATTTTCTGCACTTGCTTGCTTCCTTTCAGTGATGGGAGACTCTGGGAATACCGCAACATACCGTGCCAAGTGAGGGGGGCTGTCACCTCCTGCAGAACTCAGTTCCTATGAAGCTAGGTAGCAAAAAGCATTGCATTCTGGCCTCCTGCTTGGCAGTGTAGAATGTTACCACAGGTTGCCTGGTTAGCCCATAATGATTTTATCTTTGACCGGCAGAATAAAAAAAGCAAGATTTTGTTTTTTAGTAAGTCAATTGCATAGCTCTTTTCCCCCCACAAAGAATGAAAATGTATGCTGTATGTTTCTTGAACTCATGTTTTTGCAGAGTGCATCAATTATATAATAGATTTTACTTACGATAGGGTTAAGCTATATGGCAGTTGTCTAAATACACTCATCAATTGGGTGTTTTTCCACAGTCAGATCATTGGTGTATACAGCGGGTTAGAGTCTCAAAACATTAGTCACATTTTTGCATATTTACAGGAGAATCTTTGTGTGGTTGTATATAAAGGTTGCCGTATGTGGCCTTTGTTCGGGTGAGATTTTCAAGTTGCATGCTAGTGTATCTATACAATTTTCCACCGAGAAGCTATTCTAGCAAAAGTGTTACTTTTTAAAGAAAATTGAGGGCAGCTTCCTTTCTGGTTTGAAAACTTTAACTGAATGAAAAATAAGTCCTAACAGAAAATTTGTTTCATTCCTTGAAAATGAAAGAGCTTAAGTCTGCCTCTGGCTCTGTCCAGTTGGAGTTATATATATGC
This sequence comes from Pelusios castaneus, assembly GCA_007922175.1. Taxonomy (NCBI): domain Eukaryota; kingdom Metazoa; phylum Chordata; order Testudines; family Pelomedusidae; genus Pelusios; species Pelusios castaneus. The sequence continues at coordinate 1,096,614 of ML685837.1, forward strand.
AGAATTTGTCTTGGGGTGATTTTCTGCTATTATTCGGATATATAAGCAGGATTCTTGTAATCAAACTCCAAAAATAATCTGATTTTAAAAATGTTCTAAGTATACCTGCCTTTAAATAAGTCTGAAAAAAGATCACTGGATGAAAGAATTATAGCAAATCATAAATATTTACATTCCCTTTGATTTTAACACAGTTATGTTCACTATTTAATTTTTTGGGTCATTTAACTTAGCAAAAGCATCTAGTACAGAAGCACACACCACAAAATACTCTGTGTACCAGTGACTTCATTTAAAGAGTTTGTGGCCGAGGAAAAAAATACATTTAATAAGCTCTGAAAACCACCAGGAAGTCTGAACTAGTAATAATCATCCGCCAGAACCATACAATCAAATGCATGCAGCAATATTGTATAAAATATATTTTTTATTTCATGACACACTTTTAAAAATCCAAATAAATACAATGACAGATTCCTCAGAAATTAGATATTCCCTAAACAATTTTCATAAGATTGTTTTGACCCACTGTCCCTAACACAAACATTTTCTTCCTTCACTGTTCATTAGCAGGCACCCTTCTGCCTAGAAGTGACTATATTTTACTGCTTAAAGTTATGGCAGCCTGAAACACCTAATGAATAAGCCATTGGCCTTCTAAGATAGGGACCGTGAGTTCAGATCCCTTCAGTGATAATTCAGTGACAGGTGCAAACATAAGAACCTAGGAAGAAGATTTTTATATGGCCATAAATTATAATGTGCTGTTAGATGATGTGTTAGATGAGGAGGAAATGAAGTTCTTTGCTTGGTTTAAAAAAAATAAGTGGGCCTGATGATCCTACAGTGTTCATGGAACCTCCTGAAAAGACAATGCTCTGTGCCTTGCAGAATCCACTCCTTCAGAGTATGTCTACACTGCAATATAAACCAAGGGTTAGTGGGACTCAAGTGAGCTGACCCTGAGTTATAGAACCCAAGGTTTGAGCATCTCCGCTGATTTTTAACCATGTGTTTAGAATTTTCTTCAACCTGGGATTCTGGAATCCACACTGCATCACCTCGACCTGAATCAAACAGACCATGTTCCGCACTCACTAGTGCCCTCTCGAAATGTGACCACTCTAGTCTTCTGGCTGTGATGCACCGTGAAAAAACTCAACTGTCCACCCTTCATGTTACAAAAAGTTTGAACCGTCTGTCAACACATCCTACCCAGAAGTCATTTTGGTCTGGGCACTTGCAGCTACTGGAACTAGCAACATGGAGTAGTCTTTTGAAGGACTTCTCTTGTTTGTGCTTTTACTCCGGTGTCTGGAAACAGGCAGGTGGACATTTCAGCAGCATTTTCTGATCCACAAAAGGCACCTGACAGAGTTTATGATGGAAAAGGAGAAGGAAGAAGAGGAGCAGGACATAGATACAGCTCACTTGAAGTACCTGATGCTGCTCATGACACTTAGTATAGCTGCTGATGCCCCTGCATAGACCAAAGTTTTTGGAGCAGGGCACAAAACACAGACTAGTGGGATCACATCTTTAAGCAGACCTGGGATGATGAGGGTGAATAAACTAAAAGCTTAGGCCCTGATCCTGCTCCCTCTGAAGTCAATGGCAAAATGAGTATTCACTTCAATAAAAGAAGTATTAAGTCTACCTTTTTTCTCATTGGTGTGGTGGTAAAAATTTGTGATATACATGAGAATGCTAATACAGCCGTTCTTTTAAGTAACAGCTTATTCCTTATGCCACCTCTTCTGCTGCCCAGACTGTCCCCATAATTGTACAATTGCCATAACTTTTCCCCTACCCACTGTTTTTGCAAGTCTGAAAACAATGACCAGAGACAGCCGCACCCCCCTCTCCCCCGCCCAGTCAGATATTTTATTCCATTAGTCCAGAAGCACAGGTCTCCTAATGACCAAAAAAAAAAAGATTTTAGTAAGGAAGTAGATGACTTTAAAAAAATAAATAAATAAAGGGTTAAATAGTTCACTGGGCCAGTACATATTAAGGTGCATTTTCTATTGCCCAATTTGATGGATTTCTTATTGTCCTGGGAATGATAGGAATGGAACTTCAAGAGCTACAGAAAATGATTGACAGTCTTCAGGACCCCTTGGATCCTAACAAAGTAGCCCAACTGCTAATCATGCGAAGAGAAGTTATGTTTCTACAGTTTGATGCAACAGTCAGACATTTATTACGGTGAGAGTTAGAAGTGCTAATTCCAGTAAATCATTTCTGCCAGGCTATTTTATAAAGTACTATGACTGGGTTTTAATTCCGTTCAAGAGGAAGGAGCTGTTTTAACAGAAGTAGAAAAGATACATTTAAAATAGCTCTTCATAGTTCTTCTATCAATTGATGGATTATTTATCTGGATTCTTTGAGATTACAGCGTAACACATCTGAGTATACAATTTATCTGTGAATGTGAGTCGTCTTAGTGGTGGTCCTGTGACACATGCATTCAAAAAATTTCTTAACTTTAATAATATATACACAGTGATTTACGGTGTTGATAGATTATGGGCACTGTTGCCCAGCACAGAGTTATAGTAGGGAGTGACTCCGACTTCCTCCCCTTTTTAATTGCTGGCCTACTGTCTCCCCTTTTAGTAGTATCCCTTGATTGTTATGGGCAGATGATGTAACTGCAGCATTTGATTTGTAGACGGAGTCAGGTGGGTTAGTCACTTCAGCTTTATCGTCTACGGACTAAGATAAGGCATTGTGGGCTATTGGCTAGGAAACCATTTCACTTTTGATAAAGATTAGTACGTTGGCAGGAAATTAAAACCAACATGAATATGCCTCATGCTACATTTGTATCTCTTCTTTTTTGGGAGTGGAATTGAAATTTGTTTTCTCAACTTCGTGTTATAATGCAAATGAGAGAACAGTGACGATAAAATGCAAATTGCTTTCTTATAAGCCCTTTCACATGTTTCAGCTGTGAATGCTGCTGAGATGTCCTTAAAACTTGTCTGACAACCCCTTTACTGATAAAAGTATTTATTTATTTGTACAGCACTATATGTGCACATAAAATGTGCAAAAAGACAGGCCCCGGTCCCAAAAAGCTTACAACTGAGAACTGAAGAATGACAAGCACTTCCTGAGAGAACAGGAGTTGAAGGTGCTCGTTACTGTGCAAGAAATAGCTCCAAAGGGGTAGCCCTGTTAGTCTTGGTCAGCAAAACAAACAAGGAGTCCAGTGACTCTTTTAAAGACTAACAAATTTATTTATTGCATGAGCTTTCTTGAGAGAAAATCCTACTTTGTCAGATGCTTTGAAGATGGGGAACTTACAGAATGGGAGGGAGTTAAATGCAGGGAAATGTAAGTTCCCCATCTTCAAAGCGTCTGACAAAGTGAGATTTTCTCCCATGAAAGCTCATGCAATAAATAAATTTGTTAGTCTTTAAAAGTGCCCCAGGACTCCTGTTTGTTTTGCAGGAAATAGTTTGGCTTCAGGCCTTGAGGCAAAAGGTATGCAAAAAAGAATGGAGATGAAAAATAGCTGTAACAAACAGTCAAGTGACATTACAGAGCTGTTGTATATTTAGGCTAGTTTTAGTCTGTGGGTGTGTTTAGTTTATATAGTGTGTTTATAGAGTGTGTAACAAAGTAGCATTGTATCGCTAAGTCTTTATGGAAGAACACACTATGGATCTGCAAAACAAACAAGGAGTCTGGTGGCACTTTTAAAGACTGAAAAATGTATTTATCATATAAGCTTTTGTGGGAGAAAAACCATAGTGGGATTTTTCTCCCACAAAAGCTCATGCGATAAATAAACTTGTTAGTCTTTAAAAGTGTCACCAGACTCCTTGTTTGTTTTGCTGAACTAGACTAACACGGCTACCTCTTTGGAGCTATGGATCTGGGGTCTCTTTGCTCAGATGCTCTTGTTCATGTGGATGTGATGGAAATATTTCTATTTTTCAGGCTGGAGTTGCAAAACAGCAGAAATGATGATGATGAGTGCCTCCTTATATCTTTTAGCCTACTGGGTAGGGCACTTACTTAGGATGTAGGAGATCTACTTCAATCACCCCCCATCCATCCCCCCTTCCATCTGATGTGGAAAGGGGATTTGAATTTGAGTGTTCCATGTTGCAGGAGTATTCTGGTGTGGGGCTCTCTCAATCTCTCCTGTTGAAGCTATTCTACTTTGTATAAATAAATAATAAAATAGTTATTAAGGACTTGAATTTAGATCTCCTATATCCCAAGCCAGTGGTTCAAACCTTTTGCAGGTTGCGTGACCTTGACAGTGTGCATGACCCTACAGGACACACCAGCCCAACCCCCAGGCCGAATCCAGCCCCCCACTGAGCTCTCTGTGACACACTTTCTGCTGTGCCCCCCAACATAGTGGTTGAGAACCTCTGTCCTAACCACCAGTCACTTTCTTTCCCTGTCCCGATGACTCTGGCAATTCCTAGTCATTTAAATCTTTTCTGGTTTTTCAATCCACCTGAAAAATTTCATTTTGGCTCAACCCCAAAATGAAACATTTTTCAATTTTCTGGAATTGTCAGCAAACCAACAAATCCATTATTATTAGCTCAGCGCTAATCCTGACTCCATAGATATGTTCTTTAGCTACAAGATTGCCTTTCTGTTTTAGGAGGAGGAGAACTACTTTCCAATAAATGTCCCTACCATTAGTAGGATGTATTTTCACTTAAGTTAATCCACAGCTGGTGGGTATTCACAAAAGATACATTTTTGAGCAGTAGTTTCTTATGCACTTGCAAGTGGCCTGTAAGTGCATTCACCTTAAGCATGGCAACTAAAGGCTTTGTGTAAGGGCTTGCTTCAGCCCAAGGACTTGGTTTATTCTGTACTTTCATGCCATGCATGAACTAGCCCACGTGAACCATTCTGGCATGCATTCAGATTTCCTAAGTGTGTAAGGACTATTAATATGCACTGGGAAACTTTTCGTGCATGTCAGCAGGGTACACAAGCCAATTAGTGTGTGATGCTCTCATGTAGACTAAAACTAACACTCCTCTAATGTGGACTAAAACACCATGTAGAAGAGCTGTTAGCCTTTCACTAAGTACAAAATTACAGTCAGTTTCTGTTCACTGCCCACGACTGTGATGTTCAGTTCTGTATATTAATATTGAAGTGTGAGTTTGTTACAGGTTATTTCAAAAAAGATTTTATGAAGTTTGGTTTTCAAAAAGTGATTTTGATGTCTCTTCAGAGAGGTATACTTGTCCTCTGGAAATATTTTGGCTTACCAGAGCATTACAGACAGCATGCACCATGGACTGCCTCCCCTGAGTAACTCTGCAGTGAGGAGTGCATTTGCTTCACAGCTCAGTCTTCCGCAGCCACTGGATCCACGCAGCCCTATGGTGAGTAAAATGTACTTTCGAAGAATGATTGATTTACCACCAGTTTGTATTTGGCTGCTGAAGGAAGAAGTGATACTGTTCTTGCTGTGGTACTCCATTCTGTGGTAGCAGAGAACTTAGCACTCAGTAGCGTTTAGTTTCTGTGATCATCGATAGCTTCACTGTGTCATGGTGCCCCAGAAGAAAGCCAGTTGACTAATTATCAAGAAATCATAAAAGCTAAAGGTAGAAGAGAACTATTTCTGTATGTCATAGTCATCATATCCCTTGCCACCAAAGTAAAGTTATTACCTACACTATATGTGGGTCATTTTATCTACCCTACCTTCCACTAACTTCCAGTCATGAGTCAGCTGATGCATTAAAGAAAAAAAACTAGTCCTAGGGCCCAATTCCAAAGTTTATTGAAGTTAATCTTTCCATTGACTTCTTTGGATTAGCCCCATAGATGCTAAGGTTAGTAGATGTTTCCAGATATTCAGTCTAAACTTCTCTTTGCTCATTTTCAGTGCTCCTAGTTAAACCCTACCAGACCACCCTAACTGACTGCCAGAGGCAGCTTTGGGGTAGGCGAAACGGGCACGCCTAGGGCCTCAAGCACTAAGGGGCCCTGTCGTCTGCTTTGCCTACCCCAAAAGCTGTGTCTGCCTTGGTCAGCAACAGGAGGAGGAGCTGGCCCTTGAGGCTGGGGCCAGCGGCAGGGAGCTGGGGCTGGCAGTGGTGGGGCACAGGGCCAGCGGCAGGGAGCTGAGGCTGGAGGCCGAGGTGGTAGGGAGCCAGGGCTGGGGGGGGCAGAGGGAGGGGCCATGGGTGGGCTGGTGGCAGGGAGCTGGGGCGTGAGAGCCCCACAATGGGTCTTTGCCTAGGGCCCCCAATAGCCAAAGGCCACCTCTGCTGACTGCTTCTCTTCCAAGTATGTTAAGAACTGTGGACTTCTGCAGCCAGGAGCTTGCTCTAAATGATGATCATACTGAGTTGTGATGTAGAGCAAATGAAGAATAGGATTTGCCCTCTGTGAAGAAGAATAATTTCTCTAGGGTAGAATTTTGCCCTAAACCATCAGAGTTATTGCAGGCGAATAGCAAAGCAGTGGCATCTAACTGAGAGCATCCAGTTGGCGCAGTTCCCCTGGGTCTGGCGGTCTGGCAGGAAACGCACTCTGCAGTGCAGCTTATCGCTCAGCTGGCAGAGCGGGTCACATTACTAGGGTTTTGATACATTGGTAGGAGTGCTAGCGTCTCTTCTCTCCTGGCGCACACAAGCGCTGTACTGGGATCCCGTCCAGCTTTTGCAGGGGTGTACTCAAGAGAAGTGGATCCCTGCCCCCCTTCTTTCCCATGCACCTTTAACATGTTCATGTGACAGAAGGCAGGATTTTGCCCTTGATGCCAAAGTGTGATGTTTTCTGGGTTTCTCCACAAAATATATTAAAAGAAGGAGTTCAGTGGTCATATCCTGAGATAAGGGAATTTAAAAAACGGTAGTGGAGAGGAAGTCATGTTAAATCTGACACCAGTTTCCAACAATCCAGGAAACATGGGGTGGAGATTAGTCCCTTAACTCATTCCATTCTTGGCTCAGTAGGTTTAGTACATCTCGTATAGTTCCAGTTACACACTAATCGGTAACTAATGTGAAGAAATCAGAGCGTGGTACATTTACAGACTAGACAGCAGCCTGTCTTGTGCATTTTCTTCCTCAGCACAGGTTAGATGGGACTGTTGTTATTGTTTGAACATTATTTTTGTGTTTGTCAACGTGATCTGAATTTGTTTTAGACATTGTCACTGTTTCCTTGGAGGGCATTTCTAGTAGATGGAGGACCATTTCCAGGCACCATCAGCAATCTAAATCCTATAAATTATAACATGCAGGTATGGTAATTGTTACTGGTTGTACATCCAAAAGTCACAATGGCGAGATGAAAATAGCACCCTGCATTAAACAAGTCCTTGCCTGTGATAGCGACAGTTTATTTTGCCATTTAAAAATGCCATATTATTTTTACCATTCACTATTTGTTTGTTTTTCTTACTTAAAAAATTTGCCTTGCGTGGACAATGAAACTGAATGAGGCAGTTTTATTTTTTGTTTTCCTGCACCTGCCACCATGTTGTTGTGATTGGATAATGAGTTATTGTTAGTACAGTTACTTTAAAAGTTGTGCATCCATTTGCATGAACAAATGGATTCCACAAGAAGCCTCTGGCACTGTGGAAAAAAAGTCATGGAGAAACTTTATTTTCATACCTCACTGAGATCTGACTCTGCAGCCTAGGAAATCACCAAATGTGACTCCTTCTCTAGTTGTGCCTATGCAGACTGAGTGATGAGGACCGAAGAGTTGCTCATGGAGAGTTGATCGGGATGCAGTTTCTAATGGAGGATATGCTGCAAAGTGGCTATGATGATGATAAAGATCAGACTCAATGGCAAACTGCTGCAGCTAAACAAAAACAGGTACCTCAGGCAAAGTCGTTCATTTAGGGCTGTACAGCTCTTCGGAAAAACTCCCTTTGACTTCAGTGAATCCTGGAAGAAGTGTAGCATAAAAGAGTAACCCGTAGTCCCATATAGTAACACTGCATTAGCCGAGCATACTCTTGACTGCGTGATGGGATGTAATGCCTTTCAAAGAAACTTTCAGAGTGCAACTGGGAATGAAGACAGCTGTGGTGAGAGAGCCAGAGAAGGGCTGCTGGTGCCCACCACCCCTTTACTGTATTGCTGCTGCCACCAGAAACCAGGATAAAGCAGGGCCTCTTCACTTTCCCTGCTTGTGCCCCAGAGCACTATTGAGACACTTATTTGTCCCTTTAAGAAGAGGAACTCAGTAGAGAGAGGCCTGGCCCCCATATCAAGGACTGCCTAGGTGAGAGGAGGATTGGGTGCCCTGGCTGTACTTCCAATGACATTTGCACAAAGGCTATAAATGTGGCGAATGATCATTGGGAGCATTAAGCCTTTCCAAAACCTACTCACAGGTTTTATTCAGGGGGTGGGCTGAGATTCAAGCCATTTCTGATGGGAAGCCGCTCAGTAAACACTCAAGTGCGAAGTGATATGGTCCCTAGGGGCTGTCAGGAAGTGCAAGTGTGGAGAAATGTGCAAAGAGAACAGGAGTTATTTGTTGTTGGGTTTTTTTTTTGTTTGTGTTTTGGGGTGGGTTTTTTTTTGGGGGGGGGAGGTTTGATAGGGGCTGTTACTTTCAGGATTTGAGGGGAGGAACTGAGTTTTTAAAGATCATTTTATCAGTGAACCAGCAGGGAGTTTTATTGAGGCTATTGACTCAAGGAAAGTGGCAGTAAAATAACGGATTAATATACATGTATTTTAGGTTTGTTTTCTCTATATTGTCTGTGCTCATTGCAATGAAAAAATATAGCCAGAATTTTACCGCCACTAGCCTTTGCAGGACATTAGTGTATGGGAACAATTACAGTGAGCTGCAAGATTTTTTAATTCAATCTCTCTGACAGTGACTTACCTCATTTTATTAAATAATGAAGCGTATGGTATGAGATTGTAAAAAAACATGTCTCCCATAATAATTTCATTAGAATTTGGCAGAAATGGATGAATCACATGCCAGCTGGGCAAGGAACAGCAGAAAGACTTGCAGAGCTCTGCGAAGGTTGCATGATCCAGTTACTTCATATACTTTGTTGAGATCTTTTCTGATAACTTGGAAGCAATTGGAAGTATTAAAAGCAGAATGGGGCAGACTTAAACTGAAAGTCGAGGATATCAATACAGTCCCTCTTTACAAACAGTTTGCTGAGCTATATGGGTGAGTTTCATTCTGATATAAAAGTATTCTAACCTGGAGTGGTTGTGAATGTTAAATATGAGATCTGTCTTGACACTGTTCTTTTATTCTTATCCTGTTTCAATTTATTCTGTTTTAGTTTTGCTTTTTCTTAATTTTGTGCCAAACAAAACTAGATAATTATTCTAATATTTTTGCTTTCCCTTTAGATTAGGGTTTTTTATTTGCTTTGGTCTTCTTTCTACCTGAATTTTTCATTAATAATGTTTCAAATGTATTCCTTTTGCCTTTCGGTAACACTACTAATTCTACCTTCCTCTCTATCTTGGACATCCAGATCATGTTATATACAATACCTTTAAAAATTGACGTTCCTGATGCTCATTTTTAAATGTAAATTGAAGTGTCCCAGGATTCTTCCTAATCCACACCCTTGGCTCAGCCTGCAAAAAGTGCAGTAGAAAATCTGGCAGATGTTTTTTTTAAAAGGACACTTACTAAAAACCTAAAATGGATTTTTTTTTTTTTTAAATTGTGATCATGCATTATCCTCCTGGTCCCTGAAATAAAACCTATCACCAAAACAAAATGAGCATCATAACAAAAAAAAATAAACTTTGCGGGATAACACAATAGTACAGTATAGGTATCGGGGTGTCTTTGGGATATTTGAAAACAGGATTCTCAGAAAATGGGGCAGAGAAGAAGAAATGCCTGTTTGTGTCCTTGCAAATCCAAAACATTTTAGTCTGAATGTGTTAGCTTGTTCTTTCAGCAAACAAGCATCCAGTCTGTCTCTCTTCTAGTCGTCAGATATCAAAGTGCTATTGAAGATCTCCACTGCACTGGTCAACTGACGTTGTGTTGCTATCTTCAGATTGTCTTGAGATCACTCGGGACAATTTTTGCCCTTACCCACCGGTATAATGCTGTTGTTAAACTAGCAAGTTACAGTAGAAATGCGGACGAGGCACCCTGTTATCTGTAGCAACTTGAGAGTAGAGATACTAAGATATTATTCAAATTCCAAAGGGGTATATGCCAACATCTTTATGGCCGATTTAGAACAACGTTTCCTCACATCTCATCCCAAAACACCTCTACCTTACCTACGCTATATTGATGACATCTTCATCATCTGGACCCATGGTAAAGATGCCCTTGAAGATTTCCATAGAGATTTCAACAATTTCCACAACAGAATCAAACTTAGCCTGGAACACTCCACACAAGAGATCCAGTTTCTGGACACTACAGTGCAAATTAGCGATGGGCACATAAAGACCTCCCTATACCGCAAACCTACTGATCGGTATAGTTACCTACATCCCTCGAGCTTTCATCCTCAACACACCACACGATCCATTGTGTACAGTCAAGCCCTAAGATATAACCGCATTTGCTCTGACCCTTTAGATAGAGACAGACACCTTCAGGATCTCTACCAGGCATTCTTAAAACTACAGTACCCACCCGCAGAAGTGAGGAAACAAATTGACAGAGCCAGACGGGTACCCAGAAGTCAACTACTGCAGGAGAAGCCCATGAAAAACAATAACAGAATGCCACTAGTCACCACCTACAACCCCAAGCCAGACCTCTACATCACATCATCAAAAATCTACAGCCTATTTTACAAGATGATCCCTCACTCTCTCAAGCCTTAGGAGACAGACCTCTCCTTGCTTTCAGACAGCCCCCTAACCTTAAAAGGATACTTACCAGCAACTACAGATCATACAACAGAAACACTAAAGCAGGAACATATCCCTGCAACAGACCACTCTGCCAACTTTGCCCTCATATCTACACTGATGACACCATCACAGGGCCTAATCAAGCCACCTACTCCATCAAGGGCTTGTTCACCTGCTCATCCACCAATGTGATTTATGCCATCCTGGGCCGGAAATGCCCCTCTGCCTTATATATTGGACAAACAGGACAGTCTCTGTGCCAAAGAATAAATGGACACAAATCTGACATCAGAAATTGCAACACTACAAAACCAATAGGGGAACACTTCAATCTCCCTGCTCTCTCCCTTGACGACTTGTTAATAGTTGTGTTGAAACAGATGAATAACAAATCACAGCTTCAAAGAGAAACTGCAGAACTCGAACTTATATGCAAATTTGACTCAGTTGTCTTGGGGTTAAACAGGGACTATGGATTTTTTCTCTCATTACAACAAGTGATTTGACCTCACCCTCCTCTATGTGCTGTTGCCCAGTGTTTAAATCCTAACACCTATTTTGATTTGCTGTTACAGCCTGACCTGATGCTATGTCATACACTCCCCTGCATTTAATTTCCTCCCATTCTGTAAGTTTCCCATCTTCAAAGCGTCTGACGAAGTGGGGTTTTCTCCCACGAAAGCTCATGCAATAAATAAATCTGTTAGTCTTTAAAAGTGCCACAGGACTCTGTTGTCTAAGATATTATTGTTATTTATACTAACGTATGAGCAGACCTTCTAATTTGCAGCTACAAATCTGTAAAATACAACAGCAGCATGTCTGAATAGAGTGGCATACACGTTTTCTACTGTGGGCAGCAAAGTGGAGGGTTGGGGTGGGGCTGTCAGGGAGGTGAATGCCCTTTTCTAGCTCTCAAACTAGTCCAATGATGCCCTCAGTTCTGACACAGTTTAGAGTAGCTTGGGAGCGATGCCAACCTGTGCCAGCTGGTAAAAGCTCTGAAGGACCCATCTGCCAGCTGAGCATATCTAACATACTGTAGTGTGCTCTCCACTCTCCTTCCTGCCCTGGCACACTCCCTATGCTGATCCCAGAGTAGAAGGGTGGCATACGAGCAAGTCATGCCAGATTAATGTCAGTTTAAGACTCTCCCATGTCAGAGGAATTTTCGGGTGGCTTTGTCTGGCCCCTCAGCACACAAGAACAGCTCGGGGGGGGGGGGGGGGCAGAGAATCTAGTGATATAGCTCACATAGAGAGCTGGGGGAATTGGGAGCTGTTTTTCATTGCTCAGCCAGAAGAAGAGAGGAAACTGCTAGTGCTAGGGAGCTGCAAGAGCAAGCCCCACCTCGCGGTATCCAGACTCACTGGCATAGCATGGAGATTTTGTAAGATCTGTATGCTTCCTGGGACGTCTGCCCCCTGTGGAGCTTGTACGTTCTGCAAGGGGAGAGTCCCAGGTTCCAAGAGCGTATACAGCACTTGAACTCCGCCTGCTCCTACAGCGTTCAGAAACTCTGTAGAAGGAGCGCTGGGGTTCTCCATGTTAAATGTGTTGTGGGGCACTTCTCCCACACATTTGGGAACTGGGCAGCTGTCCTCCAGCAACCAATCCCCACTGTTTCAGGACTATGCTAATTTGTGCCAGCCTCCAAGGGACTGATATGATAATCCTGATCGCTGGGGTACAGCCAAGTTCCTTCTCCCTCCCCTTCCCTATGTTAGCACTTGAGGAGGGAGGTATTAGTACAACACTTCCTATGCCAGCTCGGTGCCAGCAGAGGATTTCTCTATTGTGGTGTGATCAGTCTGTGCTGGATTTAGGACCACTTTGTTGAATCTTGGTATATATATTTTGTGAATGGAAGCAACAGCTCTGTAGAAAATGATGGTAAAATGTGGCACACAACCCTTTTGCCACCAAAGACTTCCACTCATCCCGAGTAAATGAGGTTTTCAAGTTCTGTGTATTTCTGCATCTAATGTGGTCAGCGGCGTCAGATGTAAAGTAGCACCTTTGCCTTTTCGTCAGCTGCTTCTCTTGTTCTAAGGCATAAAGAGCCCTTTCAGTATTCAGGCTGGCATTGACTAATGTAGGCAGGCCTGGCCTGTCTCTACCTAGCGAACACAATCAGATAGGAGAGCGCAGCATGGGAGAGTTTCTAGATCTATTTGGTTGTCAAGGTAGAAGTTCTTACTGGCAGCCAGACTTCTCTGCTTTGTTTTAATTCTTCCTGCTCCAGCCACTGTGCTTTTATTTTTAAACAACTGTTGAAAAGGAACTGACATAATGTGGGTGATTCAGCATCATGTGATCTGTCCAAACAGAAAACCCTAGTCTGCTAGCAGGGTCTCCCAATAGGGTGACGGAATAGTGAAATGAGTCCCAGTATGAATGTGGGGAAGGGTGGGGATAGGGTAAAAAAAGTTATGGCCTGAAAGAGAGCGATACAGAAGAAACTGAAAATACTGTTGAGAGGAATACGTGTAACATCTTTGTCTCGGTATCTTTAGCACGGACATCCTATACCCTTCTATGAGAGCCTTAGCCAGGCACATGGGCACAGAAGATGAGTTTGAAGGACTTGTAAAAAGCTCTCAGTCTATACTTCCCCCAAAAGGAGCATCAGAAATGGAAGTCAAAACATGGCAGGTAAATGACGTCTCTCTTATTGCATTGGAGGAGAGGGAAAGAGCAAGTATTGCTCTTTTTTGGTGAGAGCTGCTGAGTGACATGGAACCATTGGAACCTGTGGGACCCTAAATAGGATTCCATGTAGCAAGAGCTCAAGCAAATTGGGATCACAGCTCAGTGTCCTGGAGCAGCACAAAGCAGCTCTAATGGGCTAGTGAATCTGACCCCCATAGTACTCCTTGTGCAGAACTGGAGACAAGATAACTTCCCTAATTTTTCTTCTTTTTACTCTTGTGTATTGTTTTCTTTAAACTTACTTCTTAAAAAACTGGTAATTGGCAAAGCAGAGCAGATGTGGTGTAATAAGCACAGAAACTTAATGTGAATGGATTACTGTACACTTATTATAGCTTCAAAAACTTCTGGAAAGTCTAGAAATACATATGATCCATGATGTGCAAAAGAAAATTAACCAAGAGATGACGCTTGTTACATCTGAAAGAGCAAGAGCAGGAAGCAGCCTCCCTACAGGTAGGGCGTGTTAAAATACAAAGTGCATTTTTATTTTTTATTTTTTTAACATCTAGCCCCTCTTCTGCATAGGAAACCTGTGAAGCCCAGTCCTACAGCTTTTACACAAGTGTGGGAGCTCTGGAAGGACTTGGGTTTCAGTAGGCTTGCCAGTTTTGTGTGGGCTAATACAAAGGTGGGGCTGTTTCCATCCAGTTTCCCATTGGAGAAAGGCAAATGGAGGATGGAGTGCAAAGATACTACCCAGTACTTTTATAGGGTGGTAAGATTTCTGCATAGTCTCCCTGCTTCCCTCTGCAACCATTCAAGAGCCAGAAACAATTTAGCCCACACACAATGGAAATCACTGGTGGGAAATTTACCATCAGAATCTATCTGGAACCCTCACTGCACAGTCACATAATCTGTGATGATGGTTACCTTCTATTGTATACATTTTTAGACAGATTGAGAAATCCTAAACCACAAATTGCACATGATATCATTTTACCAGGTTAAAAGAGGGATCAATATTTTGTGGGAGATATTTGTTGATGTATTGTTTATTTTGGTTACACCCTCTCTCCCCCCTGCTCATCCAGAGCTCTGGAAGCATCGAGTCATGCAAGAGAACTTCTCAGGTGTAAGACCACAAATAGCTGAAACATTTTTTCAAAGACTAATGGAAAATTACCAAGAATCTGATATAGAGGTATGTATGCTGTGTTTCTATCCAAGCATAGCTAATCTTTATTTATGTCTTTACTCATTAAAACCTGTGTCATTGAGGCACAAGGGAAACACCCCCTTGTATGAGTTTATGTTCAGATTATATTAACAATGTTGAGCATGGTCTTGTGTTATGTATGACACATGACCCTATATAATTGTTCAATAGATACTTGTTAGTAGCAACATATTGTTGTCTTTTGCTATGTTGCTCTGCTTCTAAGCAGCTGTTGTTTTTAGGGGGGTGTCATCTGGCCAAAGATATATAAAAAGTTAAGGATCTTTTGGAAGGGGTGGGGCAGGCATGTTGTAGGGGTGAGGGGAAGTTGATGGGTGTGGGGTAGAGGAATACTTAGTTTGGAGGAAGTGGAGCAAGGGAACCCGGCGTTTGGCTGGGAGCCCCTAGTTGGCAAAATAGTTGAGTGAGCCCGGCTGCCAGAGACAGGCTAAGGATGCTCTACCCTGGGGAGGGAGAGGGGGATGGAGGGAGGGAGGGATGGATGGGTGGGGAGGGCACATGCTCAGCCTCCAGTGGGTGGAATTGGCTCCTACCATGGAAACTGGAGAGGGGACAGGGACAGGTGGGAGCCCTGGGGAGAGGAGCCTCCCTGACCTCCTACTGTAAAACAGCACACCCACACCTACCTGTATGCTGACAATGGAGGTGGAGGGGACAGTTCAGTGCAAGTCAGAAGCTGAGAAAGGGAGGATAAAATCTTCCAGCTGCACCTTTGCTGCTTCCCTGACCCTAGCTTATCCCCTCCTTTCAAAAAACCCCTCTACCCCTCTCTTCAAGATCTTTCTCCCCATCACCCCCTCTTTGCTGTCCACACAGGCTGTATCAGGCAGGGCGAATGGATGGGGCTGTGTGCCCTGGAGGTGTGCTAAAGGGCCTGGGTCAGGAGGCAAGAAGAATCGTGGTTTCAGGGGGTCAGTGCCTCTACATACCACCACCACCACCCCTCCCCCCAAACTTCACCCCTGGAAGTGACATCACAAATGTTGCTGTTATGCAGCAGCTATGTTGCTGTTACTGAATGAACAATTCATAGTAGGGAAAGTGTTCCCACAGGAAATATTGCTGTAAATGAGGGTTGCTCTTACTGCAAGCTGTTGTTGCAAATACGCCTGTAAGCCTACAACTCATCCAAATTCTGAGTGAATTAGGGAGTGAAGAAAGGGGAGAAATTTACCTCAGAGCTTTCTCATCTCCAAATGAGCTTACAGAGCTGAGACCTTGTCTACACACAAACTTGGACTGGTTTAATTTGTCTGGTGAAAACCCCTATGTTGGACCGTTTTGAGTCACTGATATCAGTTTACCTTGACGTAGGTCCTAACTTCTTTAACTAAACTGGAATGAACCTGGTTTAAACCAAAGTAAGAGTCCTCTCACCTTCTTGAAAACTGGTTTAATTAAATCAGTTTATATTTAAAATTGGGTTAAACCAGCACAACTCTACATGTAGACAAGCCCTGTGTTCTCTGTGAATCTGCTCATCCTTCTGGGAGCATTCCTTCCTAGCTGTCAACAGGGTTTTGGTAAAGTGTTGAGTGGGGAGAAAAGTTGTATTTTTTTCCTCTGATGTATAATTTCTATAGGAGGAGGAGCAACTGATCTCCAGATAAACAGAACTGAAAGTAGGCAGTTCCCATATGGAAGCCTGATATGTCAAACCAAAATACAGAAGTCTTGGGGTAGAGTGTGGGGATGGACTGGAAATCGATGAAAATATCTGTGTTGTTATATCATGGGAATGTCTAATAATGACTAAAAATCTTAAATTTGGGGTTATCCATCAGGTTATTTCTTTTTTCCCCCAGATTACATTTAAAAAAAGCCATTTACAAACCTGCCTCACTGCACTTGGCTGTGACATCATGGCTAGAGAGCGCAGCAGCTTTGAGACTTATTCTATGTTTTATGAAAATCTACTCCAACACGAACATCAGCTACTCTACCAAAAAGAACAGGTAAATGCATGATATTGATTCTGTATTGTGTGGAAAGGAGAAATGTCAGAGATTTTGCTAGGTGGGAAGCCATTGCCAAGTTAAAATGTAGCTTTCGGGTGGTGAAATAATGGCAAGAGAATTCTGCTGTACTAATGTAGACATGGTATTCCTTTGTGCTCTGTTACAGGAAATGCATGCAGTAGAAGAAGGTGGAAGGCAGACTGATGTAAACCTCAGTCAGGTTGGTGGTAGTGATTTTGTGTTCCAGTAGTGTTTTAGAGGTCCCAATTGGGAGTGGAGCCATGTTCTGCAGGGCACTGTATCATCACATAAAGACCATCTGTGATCAAAAGGACCTCGTTATTGCTTTGTTTGTCACATTTCTGCATGGGTAGATGCACTGCACAATGACTTTCTATGTTTCTTGGTAGCCCCAACCACTCAACAGATTACAGCTATCCCACTTGGGGTTTTGTTCTTCCTTTTTATCATCTGTCTGGCAAGCTCTCAAGCACCCTCTTGTAGCCTGTGCTTGCTCTCAGGCCTCTGTTTCCCCTCTTCAGGTATTCAAATAAAAGTTCTCAAATTCCCATCAACTCTCTGGTCCCAGTTTGCCTAGTGGGGATCTCCCAGGCCTTCCCTGGCTGGAGCCTTTCCCCCTGAAAACTCAGGGTACCCTGTTGGAGTCTACTTGCGTCCAGCGGCCAGTGACTCTGCTTGTTTCTCCCTGAGTATCCCCATTTTGCTGCAGCACCCTACTGCTATTATAGGGGAATTATCTGATACCTGCTCACATGTGCCTCCGTAGTAACTGGGATTGGCTGGCCTGGAGTCATCAGCCCTTAAAGTGGGAAGCCACCTTGTTACACTCCTCTTGTGATTCCTTTCCTCATTCACTGCACATCTAATGCAATAAATGAGATGGGGTCTATTGCCAACCGTCTCCTTTACTACACAACATGACTTTTGCCCAGAGCAGATCAGTCTTACTGAAGGACTTGCTGAAGCCCTGGTCCTGTGAAAACAGTAGCATGGGATCATATAATTAAGGACTCCATCACTAGTCGTACGCTCAACAGGGCTGGGTCAAGGCCCCAAGGGGGCCTGGGGCTGCCCATCCTCGTGGTCCCCTATTTCCCCTTGTGCTGGGGGGTGGGGTCAGGGGCTCCAGGGCCCCAGTTGGCACTGTGGAGGAGGGGTTGCAGGGGGCTACTGCGAGGGAGCCCACAAACTGGCTTTGCTGCTGTGCAGGAGGGCCAGAGGCCATAGTACTCCTGCCCCACGCCCGGGCTGCCTGGTGAGCAGACCAGCTGCTCCAGGGGCTGGGCAGGCAGGCAGCTGAAGGTGAGCACAGCAGGCCACAACTCAGGCTGGATTTTTGGGCAGGCTGCGGGGCCCCCTTTAGGCCAAGGCTTGGGGCTACAGCCCCTAAAGCCCCTGCATTAATCTGACCCAGACGCTCAAGGGGGTTGAATTAAGGTTTCATGGACAAGCTTGATTCTGGCATTTCCTAACTTTTGAGTGCTTGGCACTACAACCTTAATGCATCCGCCAACACTGGATATCTCACAAACTGGGGGGGGGGGGAGGGAATATTTAGGACCCACCCTTCAGTCCCTTGCGCTTGACCTGATGGAGAATTGGTGGCAGTAGGAAGTTGTCATTCTCTATGTGGACTAGCATTGGTGGGGGGATGAGAGATGCTTTGCAAGTGGGTTTGCCAGATATTGGCTGGCAGCAGAGGAATGGTGAGATTCAGAAATCTTAGTTTCCGTTCCAGGCTCTGGACAGGAGAGCACTCAAGTGGGGCACAGACTCTTCTGCCTGTTTCCCCTTGAAGTGGTGGTGTTGCCAACCATGTGCATGTTCTATATATTGCATTTAAAGACTTCTGGGCCTATATTTCTAATGACCCCTTACTTTCTAATGTTTGACTCACAATTGGGTACAAGTTTCCTCTTACCAACTGGATTTACTGCCCATTCCCACCCTCCCTCTTTTCCCAAAACTACAAATAGACTCTTGAATTTTCAGACATTGTTATACATCTTAGTGCCCTCAAAACATAAGATCTGAACCTTGGGGATCCTTTGTATTCAGCCCCTGGAAAGAAAATCTCTTTAAAGCAAGTGGAGATGCAAAAATTTTTACAGAACTGTTTAATTACTGTAGTCTAGCCTTTTGGTTAGAAATGGACTCAAGCCCATGAGGTTCATATCTGTATGCAGACTTTTTCAAAGTTCCAGGATGTTCAGGCCAAGGGTTTTGGTTTAGGCCTATCTCCTACTTATGCTAATTTACTTTTTTCTTCTTTGGTAGATTGCAGAGCTGAGTCATGAGATGATTATGGAAATAACTGCTCTAAGAGCCAGACTCAGTAGTCTAGAAAATGAAAATCTGTGTCTCAAGGAAAGGATAAGAAGAGAAGTACAAGATGACTATGAAATGTTAGTGCAGAATCTATTTATGACTTGTTTACATCTAAAAGTAAGTATGAACAAAGTGGGTATCAGATAGGTCCCTTTTATGTGTTGTTATATTACTTATCTAGTATGTGTGTCATAGAAAGGAATGAATTAAAAGAGCTGTATGACTGCTCGGCGCTCCACTATGAAAGTGGCAACAAGCCTGTTGAAAGTCTCTGGGTTAAGTTTAGAGGAGAGTGCAACAAGGGGGATGTCATGGTGGGTGTCTGCTATAGACTGCCAGACCAGACGAAGGAGGTAGATGAGGCATTCTATGGACAACTAGCAGAAGTTTCCAGATCGCAGGCCCAGGTTCTCATGGTGTACTTCAATTACCCTGACATCTACTAGGAAGGCAATACAGCTGTGCACAGGCAATCCAGGAAGTTTTTGGAGAGCATTGAGGACAGCTTCCTGGTACAAATGCTGGAGGAACCAACTAGGGGCCTTGCACCTCTAGACCTGCTGCTCAGAGAGAATTGATCAAGGAAGCAGAAGTAAATGGCAACCTGGGCAGCAGTGACCATGAGATGGTAGAGTTCAGGATCCTGATCAAAGGAAGAAAGGAAAGAAGCAAAACACACACCCTGGACTTCAGAAAAGTAGATTTTGGCTCCCTCGGGGAACTGATGGGCAGGATCCCTTGGGAGGCTAATCTGAAGGGGAAAGGCGTCCAAGAGAGCTCGCTGTATTTTAAAGAAACCCTACTAAGGGCACAGGAAGATATCATTCCGATGTGCAGAAAAAACAGCAAATATGGAAGGCTCCCAGTATGGCTTAGCAGAGAACTCTGTGGTGAGTTGAAACACAAAATGGAAGCTTACAAGAAGTGGAAGCTTGGACAGATGACTAGGGAGGCCTATAAAGGTATTTCTTGGGCCTTCAGGGATAAAATCAGAAAGGCCAAAGGGCAATTGGAGTTGCAGCTAGCGAGGGATGTGATATCAGGATACCAGGAAGGGGTTCTACAAGTATGTCAGTAACAAGACGATGATCAGGGATGGTGTAGGTCCCTTACCGCATGGGGCAGGTATCCTTGTGGTGGATGATGTGGAAAAGGCTGAAGTACTCAATGCTTTTTTTTACCTCAGTCTTCACAGGGAGGGTCAGCTCCCAGGCTACTACACTGGGTAACACAGAATGGAGAGAAGGACAGCGGCCAAAAGTGATGGAAGGTCAGGTTAGGGACTACTTAGAGAAGTTGGAGGTGCACAAGTCTATGAGGCCTGATGAAACTGCATCCGAGGGTGCTGAGGGAGTTGGCCGATGTGATTGCAGAGCCATTGGTCATTATCTTTGAAAACTCATAGGGAATGGGGGAGGTCCCGGATGATTGGAAAAAGGCAAATATAGTACCAATCTTCAAGAAAGGGAAAAACGAGGATCTGGGGAACTACAGACCAATCAGCCTCAACTCAATCCCTGGAAAAATCATGGAGCAGGTCCTCAAAGAATCCATCCTGAATCACTTGGAGGAAAATAGAGTGATCAGGAACACTTGATCCCGGCCCCAGTTTCTGCTGGCAGCGGCGGATCCAGGCGGGCCAACCCGCCCTCCTCCCAGCCATGGCCAGGGCCGGCTCCCCAGGAGTTGCAGCTCTGGGCAGGACCGACCCGCCCCACTCCCCTCCAGCAGCCCTGCCCAGCAGGAGCCAGAAACACTGTGCCGCAGCTTTTCCCTGCTGGCCATGCTCCCCAGCGGGAGTGGTCCTGCTTTTAGCAGAGGGTTGGAGTAGATGACCTCATGAGGTCCCTTCCAACCCTAAGATTCTATGGATTAGAGAAATGGGCCCACAAGGTAAAGTGGATGGATGAATCTCTTTGTTCTCCGGGAGTATCTTGGGAAAATTTCCAGCTAAGGTAGTATATGGATCTATGCTAATGAAGAGAAGACACATTTTAAAGGGGACTAATATCTCACTGAGAAGGGTGGGGACACTTGCTCTTTTTAGCATCAGTGGTGAGAATATTTTTAAATTAAAATTTAATTTTTAATATCTATTTTTCTTAAAAGCCTAGGTCCAAATTGTTATGCCATTCCTCATGCTGAACAGTGCCTTCCTTCTCAAATGATCCCATTGAGTTCACTGGGGCTATTTGAGGAGTAAGGTGCTATATAGCATAAGTGATGGCACCACAATCCAGCCCCTAAATTGATATGTAAGAAAATTACTCACTTGATGAATAGTCTGGTCTAAAAGCAATCCAGTACCAAACCTCGGGGCTCTAGTTCAGGATTATTTATGAGCACAGACTCCAGGGGCTAAAGCCCTGGGCCCAGGCCTAAAGGCCCCTAAAACTCCCACTTATCTGGCCCCCACAACCCTGCTCAGTGCTGGTGGGGCGAAAGCACTCCTGCCCTGCCAGTGCTGGGGTGTGTGGGGGACTCTGGGTCCAGAGGCCAGGTTCTGTGCTCCCTTCCAGGGGCAGGGCAGGCCAGAACCTGTTCCCTCTGCTCGGGGAGCACACTGGTTACAGCAGGGCCAAGGTGGCAGCGGGCGCTGCCCACCTCCCCCGGTGACAGCCTGCTTGCAGGCCAACATGCTGGAGGGTGGGGGGTCCCGCAGTAGTGGTGGGGGGCCCCAAGCGGGAGGGCCCAGCAATGGGGGCCAGCCCAGGGCCCCTAGGCTGGGTAATCCGACCGTATTCATGAGGTACTAACAAGTGCATTACTGCCACAGATAATGGCAGAATTACTTGTGCTGTCACCTCCTCACTCTATCTCTCTCTTGTCTTGAACATGAATCATTTTATAGCAAAAAGCTTATTCTTACAACATGCTGCTAATTCTATTAAACACCTGTGTTCTGTGCATTTTGGTAGCTTATCTGCAAAGCTATGCAATTGAAATGACATAGCCTGGAACATCTGGGTAGAGGAAGATATTTCCTTCCTCATTTTGATACTTTGACTTTGGAAAAATAATTAATTGATAAAGCTTTCAGAAAGGAACTAATATTCTTCTCATACCATCTAAAATAATGTGCAAGGGAATCCATGTGGACTGTTACTCCATGTTCCTTTTTTCTGGCAGCTGACTGGTAGAATATAATCCCATTAAGCAATGGTAAAAAACATTTGCAGAGAAGGGAAGTTCTTGCACATCTTATGAAAAGAGCTACTAATGCATTTCAATGAGTGATCTGCATGTTTTTAATATGGAAGCATTATTTAGTATATAGCTCTCTTAAGTTCATATTGTGGCAAATCAGCAGCTCTCTCTCCTGGTGGGTCTCATGCTTTCCTTGTAGGTAGTGGGTCAGGGCACCCCCAATTACCCCATCTCCAAAGAAGTCCATCTGATAGTGTCCCGGGGGAAAGGGCAGGGGAAGGAACCAGGGCCCACCCACTCCCCTGGGTCCCAGCTCAGGGGCCCTGAGTAGCAGTCTGCACTGTTGATAATGTCCAATCTTGCAGCTCTTCACCTGAGCTATTTCCCCCTTTGCTCCTTCAGCAGCTTGTTCTCTGCCTCTGCAGGGCTTCTTCCCTTAGGCCTCAATGCTTGGGAAGTGTCTTCTCTCTGTCTTGTGGGTTTTCCCACTCAGGAGGGCCTGTACCAACTCCTATCTGTGGCACAGCACACTTCCACTCCACTCAGCACTTCTCCTACCTTCCTCCAGCTTGTACCTTGTTTGTCTGGAGAAGGTGGTTTTTATCAGGCACCTGGCCAGGCCTTGCTTAGCCTCAGCTGTTCCTAATTGCCCTCTGTTAACTCTTGCTAGTTTGTAGGGAACAGTGCCTGGAGCATTACGTATCTCCCTTCCATGACTCTCCTACTGGCCTCTGGCCTTGCTATATCACAGTATGCATGTGTCGTCTTCCTCATATTGTTGGCTTCTGTTTCTGACTGCAGGGCAAGCTAGATGACTATCGCCTTAAAATGAGCCGACAGGTGTTTGAGATCATCGGTGAAGTAAGAAAAGAAGGGGTTGACAATATAATTCATTTGAAGAAAAAATTTGGTTCCACTAAAAATGATGATGGATTGAAAGAACAATTGTCTAAAGTAAGGGAAGAGGGTTTGTTTTGTTCCTTTGTTTGTTTTCTAAGAAATTATGGGCCCAAACAAAATGCCTGTGTCTAAAACCAACTGAAGTTTGGTGCTTTTTGACTCTGAATTTGCCAGCTGTCCTAATGGGCTGAACAAAAACTTTCATGATGAACTTTGGAGAGGCTGAGTTCCGGATCTGAATTTTGCAGTTCAGGACCATCTGAAGCAGAAATGAAAATATATAAGAGTTTAGCTATAAAATGAAAAGAACTTTG
The DNA here is from genome assembly GCA_007922175.1 of Pelusios castaneus. Classification (NCBI taxonomy): domain Eukaryota; kingdom Metazoa; phylum Chordata; order Testudines; family Pelomedusidae; genus Pelusios; species Pelusios castaneus. Next base: position 1,120,024 of record ML685837.1, read on the forward strand.
TTCTTTAGAATAGTCAACATTCTCAGCACTGGTGTCCTGGGAGCTTTTAGTCTGAATTCTAGGAGGAGAATCTACATTCGAATACATGCCACAAGCGCCAATTCAGCAAAACACTTGAGCATCTGCTTAATTTAGCACTAGTAGTTCTGGTGGAAGTCAGACACGACTCATGTGCCTAAAGTTAATCATAGGTAAGCACTTTGCTGAATAGTGATGGGTACCACTCATGTGCTTTGCTGACCTGTGGTCATAATCACTAAATCGAGTACTGCTAACTGTCCCTGATCTGAAAACCAGGTGCTCCAAAAGGTGAATATGGGGGCGGAGGGGGGAATCTTATACCCGAATGACACATCTGAGAACCAAAGGAAAAGCTCCCTAAATTCCATTTAACTACACCGGTAGTGCCTAGCAGCTTTTGGGCAGCACTGCAATATAAATAATAGTGTACTCAGCCAAATCATTAGTTGCCTAACAAAGAAAATAATCCAGTGAGGAGAAAACAAACTTAGATATTTTTTATATCCAAAGCTAGTTCGACTGATGTTGGAAACTTGGAAGAATAGAGTTGTTGATCAGTCGGTCAGTTAAGTCAAATGAGAGCAACTTGATCTTCATTTATCAGCCTAGAATCTTTTGTCTGAATATCTAAATCTATGATGAATACTCCTGCAGGTCTAACAAGTGGAAAAGCATGTGAGGAGAAACTTAACTTTAAAGTGACCACCCAGATTGTCTCAAGTAGAGTTTTTATCAGTGAGCTGCCCAGCTTGGGCAATGTAAGGAAAAATATGACTCCACTTCTCATACATCTTCTAATTTCGTCATAGTGCTATTATCGGGAAAGACATTGGGAAAGAAATGGGGTACTGAATATGAACCAATGAATACGACCCAGACCACCATTTGCTAATTTTGGATCTCCATAGAAAAAGCCATGTGTTTTAGTTTTACATAGTTTATCTGCTTATTTTCCATCCGTGGGCAGTGTTCACTTCTGTTCCCTCACAGGGACAGTAACTGAAATTAATTTTGAAAAATGCACTGTTTTAAACTTTGGAGTTTGACAGTTGGAAGTTGAGGTGTCAGCTGAAGAGAAAATATATTGTAAAAATACTGCAGCTTGCGGTAATGTAAAGTGCTGTTGTACGAAGTCTCTTTTTTAATAGTGACTCTGGTAATGTCTTTAGCAAGGGCAGCTGGAGGCCTTGCAGGATGAAAACAGCAGGCTAGGGGAGTTGATATATAAGTTGAAAGCCCTGAGCTGTTGGAAGCAGACTATTCAGAAGGAGCAACTCTCTGTAAAGCTGAGAAATGCAGAAAAGGTGAGAAGTCCTGTTTGCTTCATTTCTACTATTGTCTTTTATTTTCTGCTTAATTTAGTGATCAAATTTGGCCAGTTCGCAGCAGCTCAAAAAGCCAGTACCTTTTCATGGTGACTGTGATCTTGTGCTCCAGATTCTAAGCTTCGTTTAAAAAGAAGTACATTATGGTAGTTCACAGTCCAAAGGTTATCTTCCCAGACTGTAAACCTGAACAGTGGTGTCTGCCTGAATCAGCAGACAGTCTGAAATAATAGCTCTGAGGAATATTGCAGATAGGCCACATTCATCACAATTTGGACACTGACTCTTAGCAACACCCAAGGTCAAAGTCCAGTTAACTCTGCAGTGAAGGCATGCCCAGAGCATGAATGAGGGTGAGGGACTCTCAGTGTATTTGCTTGAAACATTTGTTTGTTTGTTTTTTATTAACGCTTATTTAACTTGAATGACGAACACTTTGAATACAGAAAGGCTTTGTTAAAGATTCAAGCCTCAGCCTTTCATAACATATTAAGAGCTCATAATAAATGAATCCGATAGCTCCTACTTGTCCTCCAACAAACCCAAGGAAGATCAGATTTTACATTCCTGATATTGCTAAGGACGTATCTACACACAAGTGTAATGTTTTAGCTCTATCGGTACAACCCCCTCCTATGGATACCATTACTGAGAAAAAGGAGCTGACCTAGGATTTAAATGTAGGATACATTTATTATGAGTTTGTGTTACCTTATGAAAGGGGGAGGGTGTTGAATCTTTAACAAAGGCTTCCTGTATTCATAGTGCTAGTCTGTCCCTGGCATTAAGTGAGATCGGCTTAGCTATGGCACTCAGTGGTGTGAAAGATTCACACCCTTGAGCGCTGTAGCTATGTCAACCTAAGTCCTGTGTAGCAGGGCAGAGGGTAGTAAACCCCTCACCTGCCTCTCTTAGCCCAGACCTAAGGAGCTTCTGCAGCGTAGGTAACAGCTGCGGCCCTGATTAAGCTGGGTTTGAGCCTGATCTAATGAAGGAACAGGGAACAGCTAGTGACCTGGTCCAGAGAGAGAAATGGGTCAGCACCACAAATGAGAGGGAGGCATGGTCAAACAGGCAGGGAAGTCTACGAGACAGGCTATCTGCTTGCCAGGAGAGAGGTCTAACTCTGACATGGCCGAGGCTGAAGTGAGACTACACTGTATCTGCACTGTAAATAAAGGAACATGGGTTTTTGCAACAGACCATTTGTGTGGTGAGTCCTTTGGGCCAGGGAGAGGGGACCTTGTGGATGGAAACAGGGAACCAGGCACCTGGCGTGCTGCACCTTGTTACAGACACTTCTAGGTTGATGTCCTCCTCACTACTGTCAGTCAGGGAAGTGTTGTTCCTAAAGGCCTGAAAAGAACCTTCTATCGCTTCAGAAAGCATCTGCCTTACAGTGACATAGTTATGGCATGGGAGCTGTGCTTCTGGAGTGAAGACATGACCTCATAGAAGTGCATTCACCCTAGAGGTTGTACTGACCTTGAATATTTTGGTAAAATTTTATATATATATTTCATACCTAACCAAAATAGTTATATCTGTACTAAATCTGTGTGTAAATCCAGCTTTAGGGGGGAAAAAAGAGCAGAAACACACCAAACAACTCCCCGAAAACAAAAGCCCACAGAAAAATCAAACAAGCCCCCCACTAAACTTTTTTGGTGGTTTTTTTTTAAATCGGAAAGAAACAAAAGAGACTCTAGCAATGTATTAAAAATCCCTTGCAAGTCACCTCACAAGTAATTGGGAGCTATTAACAATAGAGGACCAGTGCATTCATTCCTTAATTCTGTTGCATTTTTTGTATTTACAGGAGGCCTTTCAAAACAAAGAAGAATGTTTGAATGCCAAGATGCTGGCAGAACAAGAGGTGCTTTTATTTCGTCGGCAGCTGTTGGCTGTAAGAAATGCTCTGGTGACTTCAGAAGCAGAGAATGAAAGACTAAAGAAACAGTTAGATAAGCAGGTATCTAAAATAACTCTCCTGACTCATTCTACATAGTGGGTCGAGCTGTCCTCTCACTCCTACTTACTTCAGTTTTACCCAATACATCCTCTTTAGTTTCTTTCTGATTCTAGGAAGTTTGGAGTGTGTTTTCCTTTAAATTTGCTTGGTTTTTTAACATTCAAAAGGAATGAGTCTTTCAAGTTCTGTTCTCTGACATATAGGGTATTCCCATGTTACAGAAACACTTGCTACAAGAAGTAGAACATAGGAGGGCTGGAGAATCCCGGAGCAGGCAACAGCTGGATGTGATGAGGGCGGCAAACATGGAGAAGATGCTAGAAGATATGGGGGAAAAAGAACAGAGGCTGCAATGTCTGACTGAAGATGCTGAAAAATCTTCTAAAATAGTGCAGCTTCAGCAAAAACGGATCAAAAAAGAAATGCGGCAAGTAAGCACATAGCATAGCTAGCTACACCTCTAAACATTTCAGAAGATACTATTTTGCTAAGGAAGCTACCATTCCTTGAGAAATGTACCAAGGCCTCAGTATTAGCTACTGTCTGTAAGTCTTTCTCTGATTCATACTGAAGGCTCCCACTTCTGTGAAATCCACAACACTGTATACTTTGAATTTTGGGAGCTTTGCCTCCTCCTTTTGTACCCCTGCCAAGCTAGAAGATGTTCTAAGTCAGGGGTCCTCAAACTACGGCCCGCGGGCTGGATACGGCCCGCCAAGGTTATTTATCCGGCCCCCGCCCCTACTGCGGCCTGCCCCATGCGTCTGGGGCAGCGGGGTGGCCGCGGCCAGGGCAGGCTGCCGGTCTCCCACCCACCGGCCGCCTCGACTTCCTGGCCCAGAGCCGACCCCGCCCCGCTCTGCCGACAGCGTCGGCCTCCCGGCACGGGGCCAGGATCAGACTCC
>ML685837.1:1124646-1158255 GCA_007922175.1 Pelusios castaneus
CCCCCCAACAGTCTGAGGGACCGTGAACTGGCCCCCTATTTAAAAAGTTTGAGGACCCCTGTTCTAAGGAGAGATACATCCTTCGACACAATGAACTTTGGCTCTGAGGAAAAGTGCATTGGGTTGGGGACTAAGCTCAACTCTTTCACGTTTTTTTTAATATTTCTGTGTACTTCACACCCCCTACAATTGAGCATGGCTTTGGAGCCTTGTCTGACACAAGTATCATTCCCCCATTTTACAGATAAGCTAACTGAGAGGTCACACAAGGTCACGTCTGGCAGAATTGGGAATAGAACCGAGATGTTTTAAATGGGAAACCTAAATCTCCTCCACTCATCCACTGTGTGCCAAACCTATGCTATTTGTAATCACTAGACCACACTGCTACCCCAAAACTGGGAGCAGACCCCTGGAACACTGATTTCCAATGTTCTAGCAAGTAGTGGTGTAATCCACTGGCAAATGTGTGTCTCATTCCTCCTGAGTTGCTGGTCTACAGAAAGGATACCACTGAATTCTTTAGGTCTGTATTAGGGAGGTGAAAACGGAAGGTTCAAGTTCTGATGGTACTTTGTACATTACAGAATTTCTGACCTTCTAGTTTTCATTTTAAACAACTACTTTAATGAATGAGCAAGCATCCTTAAAACCAGCTTTATAGTTGAAAATCATTGTAGTCTGTCAGCTGTGGTACAGTGTGTAACAAAACACAGGTATATCATATTTCAGCCATTTGCGTCACTGTGGTTACTTTGATCGTACAGTGGTAGATTTGAAGATTGAGAGGTGTAACTGAATGGAATGGAGGAACTCTGCTGTGCCTGCTAGTTAACCTAAACAGTAGGTCATCATCTTCCTCTCTTGAACTATCACATGACCAATAAATGAGGAAATCTATTCCAGTACTTTCTCCTACTTACTTTACTTATTCATAAGCTTAGAAGTTCCTGACGTTTAAGTGTTCTTAGTGGGTGAAATCAAACATACTATATTATAGATGGGGTAAATTATAGCATGGCTAATCGTTCCAGCAGTACAGAGCTTTAGTTTACCAAAAAAATTGGCAAATTCTACTTGGTTCAGTTGTTCTTTTTGTGCATCTGCAGATTTTACTGACCTTATCTGATTATGTATTTTGTGATTAAACCATTCTGGATAATTTAGATCCTCTTAGGCGATTTACTGATGTATAAAGTATACTCAAGAGTGCCTTGACAGCCAAAACATACACAAAAGAGCTTCTGTTCAGTATAAAACAAAAACACATGATTTTTCATCTCCAGCATATCTTAACGCAGTTACTACAGTAGAATAACAAAGAAATGGCTTGTTGCAATTAGTCCTACAAAGCCATTGACTGAGGGTGAGAGAGACAACAGAAAACCAAACATCTTGGTTGCTGCTATGATTATGATGTCATTTTCTTCACCCTAAATGTTTACTATTATATTTTTTTAAAAAAAATTCTCTACCATTTATGCTGATGATCAAGACTTTGATATTGTAACACAGGTTATATATAGTCATTGTAAGGGAGCGTACCTAGCTGGCGTGTGTAGAAATTTTATTATTCCTTTTCTTTATCGACTGTCTAGCTGACATGATTAAAGAACATACACCCCTTGCTGATGTTACATCCATTGCCAGTAGTTTTCAGATCATGGTTCAAAGAACCCTTTTTGATGATCCACTGAATGAAATGTTTTGAGAAACAAGCAAGTTCGAGCACAGGAGACATTGCGTCAAATTAGCTAAATCAGTGCCACCACATTATGTAGACAATCTGAAATTGGATATTGTTTTAGCTTAATTCAATTGCTTAACAATATCATTCATTATTAGACTGCTTTACGACTGCATAAAGGAGTGGTACAAATTTAAGTGAATCAATTTAGAAGCTGATTGAACTAAATGAGTGCAATTTCCACAGTCCAGTCTTTGACTAGGGTTGCTAGGAGGTAAATGGGTCAAGGAGAGGTTTTTTGTATTGCTTACAAAGTGGCCGGCAGAATTAAAATGTTGGGAAAACCACTTGATTAGTCAGGTAAGTCCTCATGTTGCACTTAATGCCCTCCACAGTCTCTGAGAACAAAAGTGAGCCTTTCCATCTCTTATCCACAGTCATATCATAGATGGGATGAAACTTCCGAGTGCTTATCTGACTGCCTGTCCTGGAAATCTGGCAAAAGGATTTTCTCTCTCCAATCCTGAGACCGTCCAACTGAAAACACTCACCGGTCTGTCGGAAAGAGGCAGGGTGACAGACAGCATTTGGCTAGGAATAGTTGGGCCGGCTGCTGGCATTTTCTGTGCCTGCCTTTCGCAAGAGCATATGACACTACAGCAAGAGACCTTTGGCCGGTGAGAGCATTCAGCACTGGTACAAAGGCCCAAGAGCTCATCATTCTTTTAGTCTGGTGAGCTCAGTGGCTAGTGCAGGAGACTTTTAATCTGAAGGCCCAGGGTTCGAGTGTCTGGTTAGGCAAGTCTCCTTGGTGATTTCTTTCTCCATGTGCTGATAAGTGGGTTTCCCTGGAGTTTTGCAGGGTTCTAAATAAAGGTAACAAGTTCTTTGTACCTTTCATTGTGTTTACAAAGAACTTGTAACATTTTGAGTGCTCAGAGTATCAGTAGCTGAGCTGGCCTTTGAGAAAATAAACTAATAATGTGTTCCTGGATAAACCAAACTGTTACCGTGTGGATTTATAGTGCTACACAGTGGTCCCTGCTGTTGCTAGCTCCCAAAGAGGAGACCTATGTGGTCATGAAAGTGCGTGTATTGTAACAGTTACCCTTTATAGACCTGAGCCATCACCTCGATGGTGCCTCATTCAATTGCTGGTTCTCATTTTTTGATCCTTGTTCTGGCAGGGAGTTAGAAGCCAGGTTACACGGGGAGGGGAGGATAACACACTTCCTTTCATTCAGAATAGCATTGAGGCTGGGAGTGGTCGGTCATGATGTGGGGTTTGGTTTACTGGGAGGAGTGAGGAAGGAAAAGGCCCCTGGTTGTCTACTGTCTTTTCTGAAAAATGTTGGAAACTGCAGATTTTATTAAATAGTTAAAATGACAATTTACACCATTTATCTCACTCTCTTCCAGAAGGATTCCAGCAACATTTTATAAAACTATATCTAGGAATTACATCTTCTACCATTGAATGTGACCACCTCTGACGTTAAAATTCTCCTTTTGAGTCCATTAGCCTATGACTTTGCTTTGAACAAAGACTATCTGAAGCTTTTCTTTAAATTTTTACAATGAATCCTCTTAATTTCATATTGCCGTCATCCTTAGATAAGAAGCCAATTGACCCAAGAACGTAGTTTAAAACTGGATGCCTTCCAGCGGGTGGAGGAACTGCAGTGTCAGGTTTATGACCTGGAAGCTGTAACATCCCAGAGAAACTCACTTGCAGGTAAGGGAACATGTATTTTTTAATTTTATTTTTTAAATGATGTGGAGCATCCAAATTAGGCCAGTAGATTTTCCAGCTCAGTTGTGTGGCTTGGTTACTGTACCGCTCCCCATACTTCCCAAATGAAGTATGCCTGCGTATTCACCAACTCCAGCTAAAAAACACAGATTTCCCCCCCCCCCTTTTTTCTCTCTCTCCTTTTTTTTCCTCCTCATGTGTGAAGAAGGCCTGAAAGATGGTTTTCATGTTTTGGATTTTATTCTGTTGAGGGTTCTCCCCCCCCCCCCCCGTTTTTTTTTTTAAACCTTAGCATTATCAGAAATATCAAAATTGCTGTTTTTATTGGAGGTTTCTTTGGAGGACAGGAATTTGGAGCTGTCTCAGCTCTTCATTGAAGGGACAAGAATTTTGAAGCTTTAAAAAAGATGTTTTACTACCCAGCTATTTGCTAGGTGTTCATTTTTTATAACACTTGTTTAATTAGAAGTGCTTTAAATAGATTGATGAAAAATCCCCAGCCTGGGCTGCAATTGCTCAAGTTTTACTTTCTTTCTTCTTGTGATATCAAAATCCTTCTAGTTCTTCAATCAGCTATAGGGTTGAGCAGGAAATGGAGATGGAAAAGACTGGAATTTTTAATATGCTAAATGCACGAAAATCCTAGTCTTCAAGATCTCCTTTATTTATTATGAAGACTAGAGAAAAGACGCATCCAGTTCTGACACACCAGGGTACAATTCTGACGGATGATTAGCTGCGTCTCCTCTGCCCTATAACCTGGTCTGCCATTTCCAAGGTCTTGTTGCTGCAGCCTCCAACCTGGACTGCTCACAAACAGCCCCAGCATGAAGGGTATGTCACACTAGAAGGTTTTGCCGACAAAATTCTTCCCAGCATACAGCCACGGAGTCACCACTATAATTAAATTGCTGTTGCGCGTCTTCACTGTCTCAGTGAATTGCACTGACCCTGGTTTTTTGTTGACACAGTGAGCAGTGCACTGCGTAGCTATCCCACTGTGCATTTTGGGATGGGTTTGCAATGCCTTATGGGAAAGGCACTGTGTCACGTGATGAAGGTTTCCTACTAGTTTGGCAGCTGCTTTTAAACTGCTGTCAGCCAAACTGATACTGCTGACAGACACAAGCTCTCTCTCACGCATGTGCACGGGCACGCACGGAGAGAGACAGACAGACAGCCTATGTTGGGGACAGTGTGTCTGCACTGGTTCTGTATGTTGAGACAGCAGGAGCTGGAAGCAACCTGCGAATAGCTGGTGTCCTGGATTGCCCCAGCTCACTCAGCACAGATGGGTGCAGTGCACCCGTGGGGGGTAGGGTAATGGTCCCCCTCCCGCCCTGGCTCTGCATGGCACATAAGGAGTTCCACACTCCCCTGCAGTTTAGGGCAGGCAGGGCTGTTTGCGGTGCTGTGAAATGAGTTCTCCCCAGTGGCCTGGGTTACTTGAAAACTCCTTGTTTGTTTTGAAAACTTTCTGGGACATTGAAAGGGGAGGGGCAGAGGCAGCTGAGATCAAAGAGCTGACCAGAGCGACACTGAGGATGGCATGCTGGGATAATACGGCAGCTATTTTTAGTGATATAACCTAACGACAGTGTCTACTCACATGCGTTTTTGCAAAATCTTTCGTAGAACTCAGTATCTCTCTTACAATTTGAAGTGATACTTCAATCACCATGTTAAACCTCTCTCCATTCATCTTACTCACATTCAGACTGAGAAAAATGTATCCACTTGGCATAAAACCTAGAGTACCTGGCTATATATTGGTTCAGGCCAGGGATAGAGAGATGATCTGGGTGTATGTGCATGTGCACACACAGACCTTTGGAATCCTTGGTGGAATATAAAATGATCACGCTCCCCCCCACTGTGGAAATCCTAAGGAAGCGCTGGAGGGAATTCCTCTCAAAGGAATCCTGCTTGGGGGATAGTGGATAAGGCTGGCACAGGAAGTGCTCCTCGCATGTGAGAGTATGACATTGGCACTTCTCCAATACTCCACTGACAGGTGATGTTCTTTTTCGTTACATTTCAGACGCTGACAAGCAGCATGCCCCTGGGTAATCAAAGTCTTGAACATGGGTGATGTGAATGGCAGATTCCCGCTTCTCACATCGTATGCTTCAGCAACTTCAGTGGGGAAAGGGAAACATTATATGTTGGGCAGTTTCAGGGTTGATTTGCATCTTACTGTGGAGGGTTTTCCCTTCCTAGTGGATTATTTCAATGCACTGAATCAGAGATCTATTTGCATTTCCATTGAAAGGTTAAGAGGAACTGCAGGGCAGTGAAGATTTCTCTGGGCACTGACTTTCAGAAGAAGCAACATCTAGCTTTTCAGAGATGGTCGAGAATTATTATCTGGCAGCAATTCAGTCCTGCAAATTCACTGCAGTGTAAAATATCTCTGATACTTCTATTAGTTGCCTACCCTTACATCATCACAGAATTGTAAGGATGCCATTAGAACTGCTGAGGAGAGGGAAGATGCGATATAGAAACTTTCACCTCTGGGTCATGACAAAAAAATTGCCCAGGTTAATAGTCAATGGAAGCTTCCATATGATGGCTTTCTCATTGGCCTTTGTTAGAAGAGGTGTTTGAGGCATCATTCCCTATTGGACAGATGTGTCTTTGGTGATGTGAACTACAATTGACATCGTGGCAATCTTTTTAACTGAGAAGACAAAAGCAGAATGGGTCACTGAGGAGCCTTAGTTCCTTTCGGAGGTCCCTCTAGGTTAGTACTGAAAGATGTTGGTCGGACAGTACGGAGAAGCTTGCATTGCTGCAGTAGATAAATAGAGGTCCTCAGTTTCCAGCAGTGTCAGGCAGGCTGCACTGCAATTCACAGGCAGTATTAAAAAGAATATTAAACTGCCTTTCTAGTATTGGAGTAGGTGAAAAGCATAGCCAGTGTAAAAACCAAACAACCGAAACCCAAATGGCACATACGGGTGAGTAAATTCTGAACTGAACAGTGCGAGCTCTCGAGGGGCAAATAAAATAAGTGAAAAGAAATGAAAATCAAATTGGACATTCTGAAGTATTTGTCCTGCAATGCGTTCCCATTATTCAACATACTGCAGAGCTGAAGAAACTTGGCTGGAGAGCTTGGAAAGCTTTATAATAAACGGCCACCCTGTTTTCCAGCATTTTCTTGATGACGATGGTGAACTGTATTATGGATTTTGTCATTTATTTCTTTCAAAGGCATGAAGAAGTCCACTACTCCGATGACTTGGAGCGCTAGCACCGTAAGATGCCCTTTGTCAGGTAATAAACCAGCACAGAATGACCATCACTTTCCACCCATTATCATTAGCGGCAACGCACGTTATCAGGAAAAACAGGCTGACAGAATGCAAAGCCTTATAATATTTATTCATTTTAATAGGATTCAAATGAAAACTAAAATAAAATTAATAGGCAGCAGGTTGAACCAAAAGGAAGTATTTCTTTACACAAAGTAGTCAGCCTGTGGAACTCTTTGTCAGAGGATTTTGTGAAGGCCAAACCTATAGCAGGATTCAAAAACCAACTAGATATGTTCAAGGAGATACTCCGTCAATGGACATTAGCCAGGATGGGCAGGGCTGCAAAACCATGCCCTGAAGTGTCCTTAGCTTCTGTTTGTCAGAAGCTGGGCGTTGCAATGGGTCACTTGATGATAATCTGTTCTGTTCTTTCCCTCTGAAGCACCTGGCATTGACTTCTGTTGGAAGACAGGATATGGGCTTGGTGGGCCATTGATCTGCCCCAGTGTGTCTGTTCTTATGTTCTTTAGCTGTAATATCAAGCCCTAAAGTAATTGCACATACTTCATTCTAGTGTTTATATTCATCTAGGGGACAATTGAACAGTTGCTATATTCCTATTTCGGCTTTAATTACAACCATGTCCTTATGGCTGGGTCATGACACCCTCAATTGATCTAGTGACAATAAACACAGATGCGTTAGTCACAGCACCACCATCTGTCCACCACACTGCCATGTTAGTGCTTTCTGGGGCTCTCTGGCCTGCTGTCTCCTAGATAGAGAAGAGGCACACAGATTGGTACCAGGGACACTTGGGACAATGTATTCTGGGATGTCTTTCAGCACAGAGATATGGGAAGGGGAAGGAACGGCCATATCCGCACGGCAACATAAGTCCATGATCAGATTATAGAAACATAGGTGTCAGTCGAGGTTGCTGCCGATGGTGATGCGTGGTGAGCTTCCAATGGCTAACAGAACATTAACCATGTTGTATGTGAAGACAATCCAAGTTTACAGCTGTCAGACACTCAGCATCTGCTTCAGAGGGGATTTTTTAGTGGCTGAAGGGACCTTTACTCAGTAAGGGATGTTTCTTCGGCTGCATAAAGACAATGCTGGAAAAACAATTAGACTGACACTTGAAATTGAAGAAAAACACAACTTTCATTCTTGATACTGTTGAAATCTAAGGGATAAGGCCCATAGAGCTTTGGAGAAGCCATTTGCATATAATCAATGAGAGTAGAGCTTGGATCAGCAAAGATCTGGTTGTGATTTGTCCACTGATGGTGGACCATATCTATGAGTCCCATAGTAACAGGGTACGGGCTTTGGTGAAGTCATTATGCAGAAATATTGTGACTATTTTTAATTCTGTATGTTCTGCTGGCAACTGTGCAGTTGTACAGAACTGTAAGTAACTTGCTGTTTTAGTGCTGTCCTGCATGTTAACATGTGTTTTTGTTCTGTTCACATATCAGAACCCACCGTTTGTGTATTTTTGCTGAAGTCGAATTCTGCTGTAACCCTACGTTATTTATTATATAGGTTCCACATCATGGGGCCGGAGCACAGTGCTCTCAGCATCCACGCTCCCGTGGACTTACAAGCAGAATCCTTTGACTCCAGAGCCCAAAGGTAGCAATTTAACATCAGGAAAAACAGAAAGGCCAAAGACGGTGAGTAATGGTGGGTTTGGCAGTGAGTAGTAAAAACACCAGTGAAGGCTGCGAAAAATGACTTGTGTGTGGAGTCAGGCTTTAGGTCTAGACATGTATAGTCAAATTCCCCTTAAAGACCCAGAGTAAGCAGTGAAATAGGGGGAGTGAAATAACTAAAGGCTCCAGGTATTGTCTTACCTGATTCACTAGTTCTCAAACACCGTTGGCTGATTTCCAGGGATATGTAGGCTTCTAACAGGCGCTGTGCCAGGAAGACTGTCTAAGCTAGAGGATGCTGGGCCAGGGTCAATGACTACTAGAGGAGGTGACGTCTTGCAATGAATCTTGCCCCTTTTTCTGGTCATATCCTACCCCTCCTGCTTTGTGCAAGTCACTTCCCTTTGTTTCACACTGGGAAGCAGCAGAAGTGAACTATGTGCCTACAACTGATGCTGAAATGGGAGCTGACTAGGGTAGATCTACTCATGCTCAGGGTGATGATTGAATATACTCTTCTCTAAAGTTAACACAGATCCATTACAGCCCCTTTGCTGACACTTGCAGGTACCCAGCAGATGGAGGAACAGAATGGCAGATACTCTCCTACCGGACCAGGATGAACCCTCCCAACCCCGCATTCTCATGCAGCTGCATGAGCACAGGCTGGCCCAAAAGTGACTGAAATGTGTTCTTGATTTAAATCGGAGGATATTTGTAGACCTGTGCACTGTAATAATCTGGGTCAGCTGAAGTGGGATAATGAAATTTATGCAAAGCCAAGCTGCAGGGCCAGACTAATGCAGGGGCTGAAGCCCCAGGCCCTGGCCTAAAGGGGATCCAGCCCCATAGGCCCCTGCATTAATCTGGCCCACCAGAGGGATGGAGGGGCTCTGGGAGGGCCCCTGCCCTGCTAGTACTGGGGGGGAGGAGGGGATGGTGAAGCCCTGGGGCCAGAAGTGGGGACCTGGGCATTCCTGTCCCCAGAGGCGGAGCAGGCTGGACTGGAGCCAGGGCACCCTTGGGCCCCAGCACCTCCCCAGTGACAGCCTACCCACAGGGTGAGGCCATGGAGCCAATTAATCAGGCCCTGCCAAACTGATGTACAAAGTAGCCTGTTTTGACTGGGCCCTAGTCTACACTACAAACGTATACTGGTATAAATACATTGCTCAAGGGTGGAGTAAATCCAGTCCCAGGCCGCGCAGTTATACCAGCCTAACTCCCGCTGTGTTGGGAAGGTGGCGTCTTCGCTACGGTGGTCCAGCTGCACAACCGTACGTGTGGACAAGGCCTGGCAATTCTTTACTAGTGTGAACTGAAAGGTTTCTCTGTATTATATAGATTATGCATATTTGGCAATATACTTACTTGGGTATGGAGAACCCCCAAAATATTAATCGTATGAAATTTTGTTTGTTTTATATAAATAAATCATTCTGTTGGCCAGCTTTCCCTTGGAGAAAAAAAAAAAGTTTCCTGATTACAGCATGCCCAATATGCCATCAAATATAACCCCCTTTAGAGAATGGGAAAAGTACTTTAAAATCAGAAGGAAGCTGTCCGGGGGGAGTGGGTTTATCCCGTTTGTTCAGTTCTCACTAGAAATGACAAGGAATGCTTTTGCAGCTTAGATCAGTGTTTCCCAACCGCTGTGCTGTCAAGCCTGAGCTGGTGTCTCATGGAATTTGTTGAAAACCTACTTGAGTTCTGGACTGGCTCATGAATATTCATGAGTTCATTTGGAGCCTCGATGGTGGTGTGCCATGGTTTCGGGCACATGGCAGAGAAAAGGTTGGGAACTGCTGCCTTAGTGACTAGCAAAAAGAAAATTTGGGCAGGGGGGGAAGGCATAAGCTTTCGTGGAGTGAAACACACTTTGTCTGACAAAGTAAGTTCCAGCCCACAAAAGCTCAAACTGCCCCAAAATGTTGTTAGCCATCGCACTCCTCATGCTTCTTGCTGAGAACAGACTAACAGGGCTAACCCTTGGAATCCAGTTATCACTAGTGCTGCTCAAAAAATGAAAATTACTTTTCATAATTTTTTTTCTCATTCTGAATTGGAACAAAACAAGAAGTTCCCAATTTTTGGTGCAAAGTAACTTTAGAAAAGGTGTTCTAGAGAATCAAAACAGTGTTATGAAAAACTCCAGGGGGCAGGTGATCTTGGGCAGGAACTGAGGAAGACCTGGTTTTTAGAGACCTGACATTCCTATGAAAAGTTGCTCTTCTACCATGCTCTGATTATCACTGCCTTGTTCCCGCCTCACAGAAACGAGCATCCCCTAGTATCAAACTGTGGGCAGGGAGCGCTCTGATCAGTTCTGGAGCCTTAAAAACTCCCTCTCCTTGTGCCAGGTGTGGCATTTACAAGAGCAAGGGTCTGTGGTGGCATTAACCCATAGACTCAGAAGATCAGGGTTGGAAGGAATCTGATCATTTAGTCCAACTCGTGTAGTTGTACGGCTCCAGGACTGCACACTGTTTATTTGGTCAGGGCTGTCTGTCATGTATGTGTGTATGAATATAATTCAACCAACTCGTATTCCAAAGTGTGGGTGTGGAGAGGCAGTCCTCCCACACAACCCCAGTGCAGGGATGGTGTCTGCCCCTTTAGTAATGCAGCCTTTGACACTAAAGACTGATGATACTGGCAAGGGCTCACAATCTGCCTGTATTCAGATTAATGTTCATTTGTTTCTGCCTTTAGTGTATAAGGGATGTGCCTAGCTTTACAGCTGTCCCGTGTATATTCTCAGCTGCTTATGTCCCCATCCTCTGTCATCACCTCCCCGTGTGGCCTGAGAAGAGCTGAAAGTGATGCTTCTCTGAATGCGTTGTCAGTCCCACCTTGAAGCAAAGCTGCTCTGTGGGTTGACAAGGCTGTTCTCTACTAGCACAGGCGCTCAGCTAGCATTAGTTCACGGACCAAGGCAGAACCCAAAGAGAGTAGATGGTAACTAAGTGGCTTTCTCTGTGTTAACCTATCAATAAGTAAAGTACCACACATCAGATGAGAGGATATAATGGTTCCTCTGAGTGACCGCTGGTTCTTGTGTTATATGAAAGGTTAAGTAATGTTCTCAATTCACTTTCTCCACAACATTTATGATTTTATAGACTATCATCTCCTCCCTTAGCAATCTCTTTCCTAAAATGAAACATCCTGCTCTTAAGCTTTCCCCATAGGGAAGTGGTTTCATACCTATAATCATTTTCATTGCCCTTAAGGACAGAACTTAATGAAAAAGGAAATATTCACTCATCCACTAAGCAAAATAAATTATTCCAGCACTGTGGCCATTGCTTAGTGCAACATTACAGAAGTCTTTAGTGTTACAGGTTACTTGTAATCCATCCCCTTTACCTTGTACTATGAAAATCAGAGCTGTAATGTCCATATAGGGGCAATGCCCAAATACATTTATATAGAAATTTTATTTGCTATCCTGTTGAAGTGGTAAAATCACTAATATTAAGGTTGTGATGTGAAGGTTCAAAGTTAGTTACAGTAGGTGCATTTTTATATTCCTTTCTTAGGCAGTGTGTGAGGGCCATTGAAGTATTTCCACCTTTAATGGTTACCATTTATGGGAGGTTACTGTCCACTGGCCCATCCCTAGGAGTTTAAAAGTGGGAGCTTCCCAAGTTTAAGAAAATTGTTGGTTTAAAAAACTACTACTGCCTGTAGTCTTATGATTATTGGGCAGTTTTCTATGGCAGCAGACTCTTGAATTCCCCAGGACAACTACTCCGTTCTCCCCTGAGCGGTTTAGGATGTAAGTGCAGAACACTTCAAGATAGAATTTACCAATTAAAAGCCCTTACAATCTAGGAATCTGTTTCCTGCTCTGTCCTAGCTTGTAGGCTGTCTTTAGTATTGAGTTAAGACTTGCACTGTAAAACTTTAGTACTATCTTTCTGAGATGGATGAAGCCCCATCAGGGCTGTCCCCAATGGGGGGGGTGGGGCATAGGATGCATTGGCCTGGGGGGACTCTGCCAGGGAGGCTGCCCCAGAGATACTGGGCCCCATGCACCTGCTCCACCCCCATGGGTGGGGCAGGCTCACTCAGAGGCTGGACTCCCTTGCACTCTTGCCCCACAGGAGCAGCCAGGGCAAAGTGTGTGTGTAGAGGGGGGGCCAGTAGCATAGGCCCCATGCTGTCTCCTGTGGAGGGCAGTGCTACACCTGCATAGTTGCAGGGCTCAGGCCCTGTTTGTGCCCCCCCCTCCACCCCAGGACAGCTCTGAGCCCCATTACGTGTAAGGGGCTCAGGCACTGTAATATGAGGGGGCGAGGATGAGCAGTTTCAGTAGGATTCACCCAGAAGGCTGAGACGTGGCCAATGCTTGTTTAAAAGCCCCAGGAATGAGCCATTTAACGCTGCTGCTCACACGTAGAGGGTCTGAACAGTGGAGTGACCAATTCCCAAGTTACTAAGTGAACGGAGGTAAGAGTGAAACCAGGGTGGAAGGCAGCCACACGAGATGGACAACCATTTTCAATTACCTTTTAGAGAATGACTAGATGGGCCAGCTGAGAGGGCCACATGAGAACTGCATAATCAACTTGTGCTGCTTCAATTTCAAGCTTCCACTGATTGGCTACAACTCAGATGAGGCTATATAGTCCTTTCAATTAACCTTTGAGTCAACCCTCATTTCTCCACAGCATGGCTTGTGTGGAACAGCCATAGACAGTGGCTGTTCTGGGCATGCAAGACAGTATAGATTTTAAAAAAATTTTGCCTGGTTGCTTAAAGTGAGACAGTATTTACAAGGCAATACAAGCAGAAAAATCCATTCACTAAGTGTGATTTTATTTCAGTTTAAATTTTGATTAGGTTTGTTTTGCATTTCTTCCACTGAAGACAGAATACAAAATACAGCAGTGTCTGCAAGGAACATTTGTAAGATACCAGGTTTGATAAACATATATTTGCACAATTTGGCTTCAGGAACAAAGATAATAAACAGCTTGAAAAAAAGATCACTACAATTCAGTGCCTAAAATCTGCTTTAAAGGGGCAGCCTGATAACATTACTCCATGGAGACAGCCTACATTTACCTTCCTTCCATTTCAAAACAAGGCTGAGGAGCTGAATACGTTCTGTTAGTGTAGGTCACGTTAGTGGCCAACAGACTAACTGGCCCTGTAGTTCTGAAAGGAAGCTGTCTCCATTTTAAACTAAGCAAAACCCATGGCGAGGCAGCCCAAGCACATCTGGCAACTCAATGCAAGGTTTCATCAGCAACTTACAGAATGAATTTGCCTAGCAGGGCAAGTGCATAAAGCCACTACACAAGACCTGCACCTTCCCAGAGCCAGACTCCACCTGCAGTTCTGCAATAAATGCGCAGAACAAAGTAAGAGCTTCCTGCAGCGTGACATCCCTGGCCCCTGGGTCTCCTAAGTCTTGGAAAACAACAATTCTACCACCACACGATTTATCTAGTAACTAAGGCAAGTCACCCCATCCCTTTGACAAATTTGAGGCCAGAGATTGTAAAACAATTAAGGCACTTGAAAAATGTTTTTGCTTAATGAGCATTTTTTTTTAAACAAAGAAAGATCAGCCTGAGACTAAACCTTTTAGTCAAATTTTACAGTCATTAAAATCAAGTTTACCTGTCGCATTGTTTTCCTTAAGTGTCCGGTAGCCTTTTGCTGCAAGTTTCTAAGGCCAGTATGTTAGACACCTTTTAGAGGATTAGGCACAATACTAACTAAAATTGTTTTAGGAACATTATTGGGAATAAATCTATTTTGTGTAAAAAGGGAGGCTTATTTGTCACAGTTTAGAAATAAGTGCACAGAGCATGTTCCTTTGCCCAAATTAAGTTATGGAACAATTTAAGGAGGTGGGAATGACAGACTAAATTATTTTACAATATAAGGCAAAGCTCTTGCTTGCTGGAAGTTGGGTGGTCAATCCATTTAATAAACCTGAGCTGACTGCCTGCCTTGTCCGGAGTGCATTAGCCTGCAATCCTCTGAATGTACCGCTCTGTCTCCTATGCAGCCTAACAGAAATTAAATGCTTTTGAAGATAGAAGATAAGGAAGCAAAACTTACTGCAACTAAAATGCTTTTTAAATGTACTTAAGTTATAAAACCCATACATTGCCCTGACTTATTAGTAATCATGCTAACTGTTAATGTTTTAAACACCCAAATTAACATCTAAATCATGCAAGTCAGTAGCTGCATAAGGCTATAGACATTCCTTAAAATGAGGACAAGGAACCCCAATCTAGTCAATTTCAATAGTTAACATCAAGTGCTATGCCTGCCTCTAGGCTACCTGCCACTTCCTTGTTTTTATAATGTTGTTTCACCCCCTACTGCTGCATCAAGGGCAGACAGAAAGAGGAGAAAGTGTTTGTAGGCAGTGAAGAACAGTGAAACTTACAGTACACATTTCTCTGATAGAGTAAATGTGAATTTCTGACAACAGATAGCATTTTTTGTTTCTCTGATAGAGTAAATGTGAATTTCTGACAACAGATAGCATTTTTTCAGACAAAGGTGATTTAAGTTGGGGCCCTTTAGAAGCCAGAAACATGAATTTATGCTATAGCCTTCCTATGCTTGCCTTGCTCCAGGCCAGAAGTAATCTGAGCCTAGTTGGGGAAAAAAAAATCATTTGTTCACTTCTAAGATAGTCCAATATCCCAGTCACAGAAGAAACCAACCTCTCAGGAAGGTCAGAAAATAAATTTGTAGCCCTAGTTTGTTGTCGTGAATTTGAGACTGCAATGGTGATCAAACTTTACCTTTTATACAAATAACGGCACAAACATCTGCAACCTCTCTCATTCCTTAAGGCACTGGCCTTCACTTCCCCTTACACAGAGGGGAATACTCTCCCCACTTTTCCAGTTATAACTGAAAAGGGCACATTTTAGTTTCTTTAGTCTGAAATGCAATTTCCTGGTTGGCATCTTTAGTTTCCATGTAGAAAAATATGGGTTTGGCTTTGCTTTCATTCAAGGAGATATTTTTCAAGACAGTATTTACTTCTATTAACTTTGTTCATCTTCCTAGCAGCATCCTACATGAGCCACAAACTAGCACACAGTATTTTATTCCCGAGAGTCGCTCACTGGTAATTCCCATCTTGATAAATTATAGGGATACTGCACTTAAAACTGACTAAGTCAGCCTCCACAATTATCATCATGAGATTGTCTACCCCAAGGCTGCGTTACCAATGAATACAAGAATCATTACAAGTCTGCATTTGGTATGTCAAGGTTAAAAAAAGAAGTCCCACACTTGCATCCGCTAAAGGAAAAGACGACAGTCACAAGGACTCATGCAGCATATGACCGAGTACTCCTGTTGAGCCAGGAATGGCAAGAGGTGGTGTGAATCATGTATAGTGTTGCAAGAACATTCTTTCACAAAGTCTTCTTTTGGAGACTTAAGGATATTCTGAACGGCGGTGTTCCGTGTGGGGGAGAGAAGATATTTCGGTTCAGTGAACTACTGGTGTTGGGTTATAGCCCATTGGAAAATGGCGGGTTCTAAAGCGTATGGTAGTTTCGATCTTTGGACTTGCAAAATTTATACAGGAAGAAGATGACAGCCTGTAGCCCGAGCACCAGGACAATCCCACCAATGAAACTGGCAGCATCAAACGTAGACTTGTGAGATGGTGGTTTGGGGGGACTCCTCGTTGCATCTGTCGTACCTGGTAACAGATTGTAGTTTACAGTGAATGTGACATCCACTCATTAAACGTTAGTACAAAATTAAACCAGGAGTGTCAAGTTCATTTGCTACAATAGGCCAGATTTGACTTCAAGTGGGCCGGACACACCAGAAATGGAAACACTCAGGCCTACCTACTCTCACAGCCCTGTGGATCGCTGCATGTGACACTGTGCTCCATGATACCATGAGGCCACTCTCTGTTGGGGAGAGGTCGGTCTCGCGGACTAGAGTCCTGCACACCCGACAACACCACAGAGCTGCGAGACCTGTACGCTCTCGTGGCATCGTGGTGTGCGGGGTACATGAAACTGCACTCTGCGATCCTGCAAGAACGCACTCTGTTAGGGAGAGAGCGCAGTTTGTGACATGCAGTCACAGGCTGGATGGAAGAGAGTTACAGGCCCTATTCTGCACATGGGCCATGTGTTTGACATCCCTGAATTAACCACTGATTAAAAGGCAGCAAAATGTTATGCTTCAAGATTGTCAAGCACACACATTTGCCAGAATGTATTTTCACATGCTTCCTCAGTACTTGCAGGTTTGAGGATTTGTCCAAACAGAGGTCAAAAGCCACTATTGTGAACTGTGATCTGTGGACCAGAGTCAAGTCTGTTTAAGATTTCCAAAGTGTGTACCTCCATTTGAAATTGAAGAGTCCACAGATGTTCAGCACCATTCCACGAAAGAATCCCAGTTAAAACTAAATCTGTACTGCCTCAAATTTCCAGAAATGAATTAAAATAAAAGATTAAATGTTCCTAGTGAGGAGATTCTGTTACTTGCCTTAATCTATTATTCTGCTCATACTTAAGTGAATTATTTTAAAGAATTCAATAAAATATATGCCTGAATAGTCTCCCATTTGCTATACACAGCGAGAAAAGTTTTATTTACTAACGGATTTAGATCTTACCCTCATCACAATGCACAGTACCCCAAAATCATAGCTATCAGCAACAGAGGTTTTTAAAAACACCTCCCTTTTAAATATATTTTATGAGGTGGTACAAATTTGTCAGTTTAATTTCAAACTCTAGCCGCTCTCTTAAATTGGCTCCTACTTTTGCTGCCCAACATGCATTAGTGCAGTACTTATCAACTGCCCACCGGGGCTCCCAGGCCACTCCTTGAGATCAACCTGATGCAGTTTAGGAAAGCAGCAAGCTGGTCCCTGGTATCCAGAAGGTTGAGAAACACTGTGTTAGAGTATTTTACCTTATCCCACAGTTGTGTCATGAGCACAAGTTTAATATTTTAATGCAATCATTGGACTTCACAAGTTTCTTTTGTGCAGTTATACTTCCTTCGCATGACTGGAATGAAGCCACTTAACGGCTTAATTTTGCCAATTCACTTTGCAATTTCACTGAGCAGCATTTGTTACGGTCAAGGTTAACACCTCAATAGATATTCCCCCTTGATAAAACCTGTTTGTGGCATGCAAGATCACAACTTTTTGGCATACCTGCCGTCACTATCCTTCACTACTTCCTAGCACCTGCTAAACACCACTTATTTCCAATTCCACTTTTCCAATCAGGAAGAGTTTTTTATATTTAGACTGACAGTAAAAGGAAAGTTACCTGGTGTATTGACTGTTGTGAGTGTGGCAGTACTTGATGCAGCAGCTGAAGTTGCCTGGCTGACATTAGCTGTTTACAGAGGAAAAACAGCTACATTTAAAACAGAGTTTACAAAAACCTATACAGTTTGGTTATTGCTTTGGTTTTTATAGGTTCTTATTCACTCAAGCAAGAACAGCCTCCCTTAAAACTGCAGATTATGTACACACAGACTACAGGTACTTATGCTGCGCAGTTACATTTTTATACACAGATCTTTAAATATACCTATGGAACAACTTGTAAAGTGTAGGACTTGGTCCAGCATAGTTAACTGAATGCTTAAGGCTCTCAAGCTATTATAAATGATTCAGTTCATTAAAAAGTGCAATTCTGTGTTTTATATTGAGCACTAACTGATATTTGAAATATCAAAAATATTTACAAAACTCCTTCAGCTGGAAAGCTGTTTCACTTAATTACATGGTAGATTAGAACCACCCTGGTTTTCTGGACACCAATCTTCTGGATAAGCAGTTATAAGGGCCACCTTTCCCGATTCTTATCCCCAGACACACACTTAAAAATGATGTAGTTGAGGAACAAGTTGACATCCCTTCAAATTCCCATGCCTTCAACAATCACGGGCACTTCCTTTCTTGTGGCTTGAAGGACAAGAAATCTATGCAGGGTACCATACTGCTATGTATGCATTTTACCTACTCTTAACTGAGATGTTCAATTTTATTAACTTATTCCCAGTTCACAAAACAAAGGTTCTATCAAAGTTTGCTTAAAGTTATCATACTTAACCCAATTATTTCATTAACAGCAAATGTTTCTTTAGCTTACCTGTGGTAGTAATAGCAGCTGTGGTTGCATTAACTGTGGTAGCATTAACTGTGGTAGCAGCAGGAGATGAAGCTGTAGAAGTGTGTCAAAAATAAAGTTAACTGTTATAAGACCGTTTCAAGGGGGTAGCCGTGTTAGTCTATTGTAGAAAAACAAGAGAGTCCTGTGGCACTTTTAAAGACTAACATTTATTTATTGCAAGAGCTTTCGTGGGAGAAACAAAGTGGGATTTTCTCCCACAAAAGCTCATGCAATAAATAAATCTGTTAGTCTTTAAAAGTGCCACAGGACTGTTATAAGATTGATGACCATAAACATATAACATTCTCATTTAAAGATACTAAAAATGGACCCTTCTGAAGGGAACTAGGAAGTAACAAAAAGACTGGAAGAGTTCACCGCACTATAGTAACACTTAATTGTGGGGACAGAATACCTCAAGCAAACAAAACAGACACACATACAGTCGGAAATTCAAACCAAAAAAGAGGCCACACCCAGACTCTCACCACAAGTATCATGGGATATTCTAACTGGCTACTGCAGAACCTAAGGAACTGGATGCACACCCATCTTTTGGATCTGGAGACTGGGCAAGATATGCCAAAGAGATTTAAGCATTCAATTCTCCCGTGTCTTAGAAAGTCTCCCCAGTTCAATTTGGAGCTAGATGCCATAACAGGTGTGCATTTGCTCTGGCTTGTTGGGCAAGTAAAATAAATACTGAACCTGGGACCACCGAAGATGTCCAAAAGGTTCAGTTTAATGTTCCTGAAAATACCAGAAAGTAAAACCTGAGCACCTAGTTGTTAGAAGTGTTAGAATTTAGTTGTGAAAGACAGTTTGTTGCATATACACATTATCTAAGCACTAAATACAATGAATATTTGGAGTAGCAAATTCATTAAGATTTCTTCCTAAAGAGGGCCTATCAAGTTCCCAGGATACAATACAGAAATTCTTGGATTTGCAGAAGTCAAGTAATATTTGGTATAATGAGTCTCACTGCAAACCTAATAAGAACAGATTGGAATTCTGCTACTCATTCTAAGATATCTAACAGGGCTTTAATATGACAGTGTTTTTCTACTGGAAAGCTTTATTTATTTTAACTGAACAAAGGGGGCATTCTGGATTTCCATATTTGACTCCAGAGCAAATGCAATCAGTTTACAAAGTGGTTTTCTAATTACTAGTCCCTAAAACATCCTGCAATCAGAAGTAATGTACAATGTTCTTCCTGGCTCATACCTCAAAGATCCTATAGCCAAAACTTAACTATTCTGTTTATAAACTAGACAAACCCAGATCTCATAGTGCTGCAGAGCCAATATAGCTAGAAAGAGTGAAACTAAAAATGTTAATCTACCAAATCAACAGATTACTAAATACTCGTGTAGAGAAGTTTTGAAAGTGATTTTCTGCCACTTTTCAGAGAAGAAAGCCTGAAAAGCCTTGTCATAAAAGAGTAATCAAACATACAGTTTAACAGCTATTTAGATATCGCTGGTCCACTTTCCCAAGCATAGCATGTATAAATTAATTATGCAAAATTGGGTGCCTAAAAATATATGCTTAATTAGGCATACATGTTAAGCATGCAATTTTGCACATAGCTAATTCTGGAAAACCAGCCCCTGTATGTCAAGATTTTTTGACTCTCTACGCTTGTGTCCTATGAAACTGAAAGCTGAGAAGATGTTCTACACCCTGTGTAATACTCCAGATGGAAGTCAGACTTTTTAACCTATTTTGAAATAGAAGCTTGTGGGGGTTTTTGTTTGTTTGTTTTTTGAAAAAGGCTCATCATCATAAGGAACACAATAATATCACAACAGAAGTTTTTTCAGATGCAACATACCACAAATGAACAGTAGCTGAGCAGCCATGGTCCACCTTCAACAACTAAAACTAAGATGGAAGCCAGTGAATGTGGAATTTTTTTTTTTTTTTAAATGATGCAAGGTGCTTAATAAAAATACATACAATCCAAATGTACAACCTGTATTGTGTTACAAGCTTAAATCTAGGCTTAACTGGACAATTCTCAATGTTCATATTCAATACAGATTTGGTTATACCAGACATGTAAATGGAGGCTGATAATTACTGCACTGGAAATTGTAAAGAATAGAAAGACTGCCTTAGATAGATAACTTGGAAAAAACTGCACTGAGTCAACCTAAACAATATTTAGATACTTACAAGAACAGTGTGAAACGCTGGTACAATTGTTGAGTTCTGTTGCATTTACACAGGAACCATTTGAGTCTACCAACAAAGGGAGGGAGGGAGAACATCAAGAAAAGGTAAGTAAAATGATTTTATATTGATAGTTTCTCAAAAAACGAGTATCATCATTTTAAGGGGATTCCCTGAGATGTCAGGCTCTTGGCTATGAGAATTAAAACTATTTCACTGGACTATACTTAATCTTGAGTGAATTTCACCACTAACAACATAAAACAAGAATGAACAGTAATAGTCAGTCACATAGCACTGTAAGACAGCAGTCATGCAACCCCTCTTGCAATATATTCCAGTTACAGGTAGCAGCTTGTATGCCATTTTGGAAAAAGGTACGAGTCCGACAAATTTAAATAGAACATCACAAGCACTATTTAGTGTGCTGTTAAACTTCATGTAGTACATTTGAAAAACTAGCACAGGAATATTCCGGGCACAGTTCTGTGATACTGTATTGCAACTCCCATTAAGAACGTGTGGAAATCGTGTGCATGTATTTAAAACAAAATTTAGCTTCCAATTTAAACAAGATTTCATATTTATGTTTCCATCAATCAAATTGACAGTCTATATTTACATAGCAACCATGTTAATGGAGCCTGTAAAGAACTTTAAAGACATTCAGCACACTTCCTCATCCATGGCCTTCTCAAACCTGTTGTCCAAACACACCTCACATTTTATAATTCAGGAAAGAGGCCAAATAAATAGAATATTTAGTGGAGAAAACCTTTTGAGAGGAACCCCTGATCCTCTTTTCATTAACTATGGAGGCAGATCCTCCAGAAGACCTTACATGGCGAATCTATATAACCATGTATTTCCCCACTACCTCTAGCCTCATTTCCTCCTCTTATTCTAATTGTTTCATCCACTTCTGTGCCTCATGTTAGATTCTAAATTTATCATGGGAGGGACTCTCTTAATAGGTTATCTGTACAGTGCCCAGCACAATGGGAACCCTAATGCTGATTGTGAGTTCTGAGCATGACTAAAATGTAAGTAAATAATAGGCTAACATATAACAGCCTGTCTGCTGCCCTGTATTCCGTTGGGGCACCTAAAATCAGGGCTTAGATTTAAATAGTTCTGTGGGATAATCCCGAAAGGGACGGCAATGCTGGAATGCTTGTCCACTTTAACACGACTAAGTCTATCCACAACTTATCAGCAAGGCCAAGTAATTAGTTCAGTGTTTTGAGAAGTTTGTTGCACAGTAAGTAGCTGGAGTTTTCCATGGTGCTTCAGGTAGTTTGGTTAGTGGACCTTTAAAATAGTTTGCTTTTAGTTGTATTTTGGGAATAATATTCAGCTGCCTCTGGATAAGAATTTAAGATTAGTTTCACTGTCAAGTCAAAGTGCTGGTAGCTTGCATCTATTAAACATTTGGGATCTTAATTTAGAATTTAAAAAAAGCGTTGCTTTTCACTATGGTATTCCCCACAACAGATTCTGTGTAAATATTTGTGAATTCAGACATTTAGTTATTATAGATTTTGAAGATCTTTACCTTTGCACTCAAACCACGTGCACGTTGTATTTAAGATAGTGCTACTGATACACTCATTGCAGGTTTTATAATTTTCACAGGTGGCTGAAAAAAAGAATAAGTACATTTAATTACGGGCCCGTCGATCACTATCAGAAAAAGCAACTCTCCCAAAAATAATGGGATTAGTTTTCTAGCATTTTTAAAATCACAGGTCCCAGTTTTACACAGCACCTATGAACTGAGGGCCCCCATAACGCACTCAAAAGTGCTTTTACATATGAACCCAGTCAACTCCAAGAAGAAAGCATTTTTCTTTTCCGATAAGAAGCCGTAACAGAGAAGTTGTGACAAAAATGCACACAAATACATGGAATAGAACCAAAATCATTTGACACCTAGTCTTGTGGCTAACCCATAGGATCATCTTTTTTCCCCTCTCAAGCACTGTAAGTGACTTCAACTACACTTGCATTGGGCACAAGTAGATTCAAATGCATTTTACTCCTGACAAGGGGTTCTCAACCCATTGTCCAATATAAGCCACAATCGTGTGCCGATAGGACATTCTCAGGGCCATAACTAGGGTGGGGCAGGAAGGGGCACCTGCTTGAGGTGAGAAGCCCTCAGGGATGGGGGAGGATGCAAAAACGGGAGAGAGCAGGATGGGGCTCAGCAGTGTTAGCAGGAGGCCAGGATCATGAGTTCAGCGACCCCGGCTGGCACAGGTTCCTCAGTATTAGGACCGAAGAAGCAGAGCTCCCTGGAGCTGAGGTGGGAGAACAGGCACAAGGAGGAGGGTGCAGCCAGTGCATAGGGGGCAGACGCATGGCTCAGAGAAGTCCCTGGATGAGGGGCAGGTGAGTGCTGTGGGGCAGTCCCTGGGTGGGGGACTGGATGCTGGAGAAGGAAAGTCTCTGGGGTGGCCATTCTGCCCTGGACAGCCTGTCTCAGAAGGGCAGGCATGTGTGCCAGCCCAGTGCTGGGCAGGGCTCCCTATCTTTGTAGGCAGGCTTTCCAGTTGCACCCTGGGCACTCATCCAAGGCACACTGCCAGCAGCAGCAGGGGGGGCAACACATCATGCCACACCACCTTTACAGTGCACTGTAACAGTTTTGACTTATTTTGCTAATCTAAAGTGCACTTGGCAGACATTTGCCTGAATTGAAATGAGATGTACGCTATCAATTTGAATTGTGTCACTGTCATAAGAAATACTAGCCCTTATTTGTAGATGTACAGGTAGCGTGTACGTTGTGTGGATGTGGCCCACAGAAAGCTGCATAGGCAATGGACAAGGGTAACCGGACAAGGAGAACAACTGCTCCTGCCCAACAATACAGTTGCTATTCCAATGCCACACCCCAGCTATGGCATTTACAGCTTACGCAGTGCTCTCTCACCACATCAAAGCTCATGAGAATCTAGGGCGAGAACAAGTTCCTGAGGGGTAGCCGTGTTAGTCTCTAGCAGAAAAACAGAGTCCTGTGGCACTTTCAGATTTATTTATTGCACGAGCGTCAGATGAAGTGGATTTTCTCCCACGAAAGCTCATGTGATAAATAAATCTGTTAGTTTTTAAAAGTACCACAGGACTCTGTTTTAAGAGAGACCAGAAAGTTTACAAGAGTGAAGGGACCCAAGGCTGTGTCTACACAGCAAAGAAAAGCCCACGGTTGGCCTGTACCAACTAACTCAGGCTCATGGGGCTCAGGTTGCAAGGCTGTTTCACTGCTTTGTAGATGTCTGGGCTCCAGGCACTAGGATCCTGTGAGGCAGGAGAGTCACAGATCAAACTCCAGGCCCAGCCCAGAAGTGTACATACCACGGAAACAGTCTTGCAGCTTGAGCCCTGTCACACTGAGTCAGCTGGCATGTGCCAGCTGCAGGATTTTCTTTGCTGTGTAGACATATCCTCTGAGGCTCTGGCAGACTTAGGGTATAAGCCTTTACTCTCAAGGGAGGAGACACCCAAAATAGTGAGTTAAGACTTGCAGAGGAAACAGCAACTTGGAATCAGTTATTGCTGGCCTAGCTGGTAACAAAAAATGCTGATAGAATTATATTTTACCACACTGGCAACTATTTTTGATGGGATTGATACTGGTTCTTTACCAAATTATTTCAATGTACTAAATGGAGTCTCACATCTGGCTTTCTCAAGAGACTACTAGCAGGGCCAGAAGTCTCTTCAGCATTCATCGTGCAGTATTATGCAACCCAGCTGATAAAACCCAAGTGTTAGAATCTGACTTTTCCATACTCTAGAACTCCATCCTGTCTCTTGGAGTAGAAGCGTATGTTAAAGAACAGTTCAAGTATTAATAAGAATAACTGAAACTAGGCCTGACAGCTATAGATGGGTAAGAGATGGAAACTTCCCTCAGAATTCAATCAAGGTTACCACATTGCAAAACTCAGATATCCAGAATACAATAACTGGTTTTTCCTTTCTGCCAAATAAACAT
The DNA here is from genome assembly GCA_007922175.1 of Pelusios castaneus. NCBI lineage: Eukaryota > Metazoa > Chordata > Testudines > Pelomedusidae > Pelusios > Pelusios castaneus. The sequence continues at coordinate 1,149,361 of ML685837.1, forward strand.
CCTCACTCAAAACGGGTCTGTTACTGTCATTGGAGATAGCTAGAGGGAAGATGCTAGGTAACTAAAAACCAGGCTTGTTGTAAGACAGAGCACTCCCATTCTCATGGGTTTCCCAGCAGATGTGACCTGATAACTTCTGCTTTCATAAATAGAGAATGAGTCAGCTTGTCTAACTCAGCCTTGTCTAAGATTTCTTAAGGTACAGAGTGCATGCAATAATAGCTTTGACTCTGAAAGCGACATACAGCTTTTCTTTGGAGAAAAAACAGCTTCTCCACCTAGAAGTCAACATCTTTTAACATAATTCAGACTTCAGAATCAGAGGTCCAGTGGTAATTACAGGTTATCCCTAGACTTGAACCAGACAGACAATGTCCTGTCTGTCACTTGGATGTGTATCTGTGTCACTCATTTCTATTGAGATCTCAGTCAGAAGTGATTTCCACCTGAAAGCGTGCCTACTAACACTATTGTGATCAACCTCAAGTGGAATCTGTGCAGACAGCTACTGGCTCAGATAAGTCCTCAGCCAGACTCCATATGTACTTCACACTGTGCTGAAGCAGAAAAGCTTGGAGCCAAGCTGTGTCTTGCGGCTACTAGACACCTGCAGGTATCAATCACTCTTGAAAAAGCAGCTCTTGTCAATATAGTTTTCACATGAAAAGTAAAGATAATTTATTATTTGATGCCAAGGTATTTGCTTAGCTTGAGAGATTTCACACTTCCTAGGAAAAGACTTTGTTATATTCTGCCATCTGCATTACTCTTTGACAATGTAGATCTGATAATCCACACTTGATGGCAAGTACAAAACTGTTCAGCTACATGAACACTACCACAAGGAGCCCTGAATTCAGTCCTTTCTTCTGAATAAGGCTGCCTCAGATTTATGAAAAAGGTGCAGGCACAGTATCTTATTCAGACATTGCTGGCTATTTCTCCACTTCCTAGGAAAAGGGGAAATGTATAAGGAGCCCTTTACCACCTCATGAACAAGATGCGAGGAGACATCAATCCTAATCACATAGGAAAACTGGTCCAGCTACCCACAAATGAATGTCAGAGGCATTCCTAGAGAGGCACCAATCTAAAAAGCAGCTCCTAGTCTGCAGTTTCTCCTCTTCTATGGAAATATATATGGCTAATGATGATACCCTGAATGGAATCAGAATAGGACTCACTTCCAGATTCTTCCTCTTACTGCCACACAAGCAATTCAGGGCGGCACTTCAATAGGGATGGCAGGACAGAAGCTGCTGTCACAACAATGCAGTTCCCACCAGCTGTGTGGAGGTTTTCACAACACAGACTGCATTCTCTTTAGGGCAGGGACCATATTTTTATTCTTTTTGTACAGCATCTACCACAGTAGGGTCCCAGTCCATGACTAGGGCTCCTATCCTTGTTGTCTGCCCTTCAAGTTCAAAGACAACCAAGACATCACTGATTGGCTTGGTTTCTGAGAACATGAGAGGGGCTGATTTGGCAAATTTGGGCTCGGAATGGCCTGTGGCACACTGAACAAGAGAGGCCACTGTGGGTTACTTGATTAACAGGGGACATGCTGCCCTTCTGCTCTATCTATGATTGCTCTCTATAAATACATCTGAGGAATAAATATCAGGGAGGGAGAGGAATTATTTGAGTATAGCACCAAGGTGGACACTAGAACAAATAGATGTAAACTGTCCATCAGGAAATTCAGGCTTGAAATTAGATGCAGGTTTCTAACCATTAGAGGAGTAAAGTTCTGGAATAGCCTTCCAAGGGGAGTTGTGGGGGCAAAAAACATAACTGCTTTCAAAACTGAGCTTGATCATTTTATGGCAGGGATGGTATGATGTGATAGCCTATTTAGTAAATTGACTGGTCTTTGGCTACTGGTGGTGGATATGCAAGTGGGCTAAGAAGGGAGGGTAGATGGGGAAGGTTTTGAGTTATTACAGAGAATTGTTTCTTGGATGACTGGCTGTTGAGACTTGCCCACATGCTCAGGGTTTAACTGATTGCCATATTTGGGGTTAGGAAGGGATTTTCCCCCAGGGCTCTGGGGTTTTTTGCCTTCCTCTGTAGCATGGGTCATGGCTCACCTACTGGTGAATTCCCTGCATCTTAAAGTCCTTAAATCATGATTTGAGGAGGTAAATAACTCAGTCATAGGTTAGAGGCTTATTGCTGGAGTGGGTGGGTGAGGTTCTGAGACCTGCACTGTGCAGGAGGTCAGACAAGATAATCATACTGGTCCCTTCTGATCTTAGAGTCTCTCTCAGTAGTTCTACTCTACTCAGACTGTGGTTCTAGTGTACAGGAGACTTCACCAGGTGGAATGATGCTGAGCAAGATCTTCCCAAAACTCTGGGTCAATGTTGAAACACCTCAAGGAGAACTTGAAAGAGTGTCTTTGTAACATTTCTTCTGGTCTCCCTGAGAGCGCTTTCCTTTCTTTAGCTCATCATAAAAGATCATCTTTGGCAGTCACTCATCTGACATTCTGGTGGCACGGCCTGCCCATCTCATTTGTGATTTCATCAACAGCGTATGGATGCTTGGACCACTTGTATGAGAACCTCAGTATCTGGAACCTTGTCTTGCCATTTTATCCTCATCAATTTCCTCAGACAAACCATGTGAAAGTGATTCAGCTTCATAACAATGTCTGTACACCACCAGGGTTTTCATGCATACATCAAAGTCGGCAACACGATGGCTTTGTAGACCTTCAGTTTTGTTTGTTCACTAATGCCTCTGTGCTCTTACACATTTGCACGCAGTGAGATTAAGACCACACTAACTTGGCTATTCTGGTGCTGGTTTCATCATCTATGTGAACTGCATATATCGGTGTATTACTGAGCTAGGTTAACTGTCCATTGCCTGGAGGATTTGGGCATTCACTGTGATAGTGGGCTCTACATAAGGATTCCCTGGTGCAGGCTACTACATTCCGTTTTGTCTTCTTGATGTTGATTGTGGCACCAAAATTGTTACAAGCTAAAGAAAAAGTCCATACTCCACAGCATGTCACACTCAGATTTGACATTCAGGAAAGAGTCATCAGAAAACAGAAGGTCACAGTCACATCCCAAACCTTCATCTTTGCCTGTAGTCTGCTCAGATTGAAAAGCCCGTCATCAGTCGGTATCTGATACCAGTCCTGGTGTCGCAGTGATGAAAAGCATCTTTAAGCATGGCAGAAATTATACTAAATAGGGTTGGGTAACTTGACTCTGTTGGTGACCGAGTTGTTCAGATAACTCTCAGTCATCCATAGCGCAAGTGAGCATGCCAGCACTGATAAGTTTCTCAGGCAACCCAATTTCAGCAGGGCTCCTAGGCACCACAGTAATACAAATGCAAATAATAAAATTATGTCTGCCTAACCACTGTGGTGCAAGTGTACCACTAATCATCTCAAAAATGGAACTGTCAACTTTGACCATGAATCTAAATGACTGGAATAACTCAGTCACAAAAAGTCAGATATTAAAATGTCATCCCAGGTTTGGCAAGCATATTCTAAAAAAATTCAATTCACAGCTGCATCAAGTCAAAAGCTGCAATAGGCTTTTGAGTACCTCTTGAAAGTTTCTGCAGAGAAAGCTTCTCGTCTGAAGAGGAACTGAAGCTCAGTATTGTGGACTTCACCACCAGCAAGTTCATAAAATACAGCTGACTCTAATCTGCTTACATGACAACTGGAGTAGAAAATGCTACAATGGTTTCAGCCATTTTCCTGTCCTCCCACAAGTGGCAAATGGAAACTGTTCCTCCCTTAATACACCTCACTTGTAGTTCTGTGTGGATCTAGCCTGTCCTTTTTTATTACTCTCTCTCTCACACACACACGCACACTCTACTTGGATCTATTACATTTAGCAATTATAGACAGAAGTCCTGATTTTTCAGAATGATCACCTGAATACAAGAACACATTAAATTTGGCCTTCTTAAATTCTCACCTACGTACCTTTGTTTTTAGTTAGTTCAATATTGGTCTTGATGCATCAAATTTAGGGAAATATAGACAAAGTGATCTCACACATCAAGCATATGATCACCAATATTGAGCCTTGGTTTCTAATGCCACTGAACTGATGTGAAGCTTTGGGCAAGTCACTTCCTCCACTAGCAAGAGATAAGGAATATCAGATTTATGAACTGACTGGTCAACCACACACCTCGTTTGAAACTGAAAGTGTGCAATGATGCAGCAGAAGAGGAAGCAAACACAGTACAATGCAGTTTTAAAAATAACCTACTAATGTAAAGGAAAAATTAAAAGCTTTGACAAGGCAAGAATGCTGTTTCTTCTCATTTCATTTAAACTGGTAAAAAAGAATCTTTCTTCTTTGGACAGTAAAGTTTTAAAGCAGTATTAAGTCAGTGTTCAGCTGTAAGCTTTGAAAACATTATAGCTGTTTTTTCAAGAGTTACCATTGTTTCAGAGCTATGCACAACCTCCACTCCCAGCTGTTTGTAACTCTGAAGTTCTGCTATATTGACCTTTACTGTATTTACCTTTCACACAAGGTCATTCCCGGGCACGTTTAAACAAAATACTGACGTGACAGTACAATCTCCAAATGATTATACTAATGTATTTCCTTGGTGCACAGTTTGCCGATTACTACAAAGCACCATATTAGGGCATTCGTTGTTTAGGAGAGCAATGAACTACTGTCCAGCCGAGCACAAGGCTGTTAAAAGCACGAGGCGACAGTTCATTCCCCGATGACTCGAGAACAGGCTCAGCGGCTGGTTACTCAGTTTCCCCGCAATTTCCTCCCCATGGTCTTTGCACCTTTTTACACCAACTAGGAACAACCCCTGTGGAGGGCGGCGCCGGGCATGGATCAACTCCAGTCTGATAAGCGGCTCCGCACCAGGGCCAGCAGCGGCGATTCCCCGCAAGCCGCGCTCCCGCCCGGGAACTGGATCCAGCAGGTGGGCAGCAAGGCGCGGGCCCAGGGAGCCGCGGTCCCAGACACGACCCCAGGCAGTCAGTCCCGGGGGCCGCCCCGCCGCCCACACACGGCCCCCCACTAGCGGGGCGCCTTCCCCGAGGCTGCTCAGGGCCCGGCTCCGCCACCTCGAGGGGACCCGCCCCGGGCCGCTCCCAGCCTCGCCCCCTCCCGCGTCCCGGCCCTCACCGTCTGCCGCCGCCGCCCCCCTCAACAGGGCCAAGCAGGCAGCAGCGAGCAGGAGCCCCGGCGTCCAGCCCATGGCGCGGTGTCCGCGTGACGGCGCGCGCAGCTTGCTTCCGCCTCCGCGCGCGACCGGACCAGCCCCGGCAACGCTCCGCAGCAGCCCCCCGCGTCCGCCCTCTGGACGGTACTTAGCTCGCTACGTCACGTCACGTGCGACTCGAGCGCTGGGCTCAGGGCGTGGCGCCTCGAGACTGGCCCCGCCCCCGCACAGGGGCTCCTCTTCCGTTCACCCCTCCCCCCCATGGAACAGTCCGGAGCCCTGAGCTCGCCCCGCCCCCGCGTTACGCTACTGATGTCGGGCGCGTGCATATGTAGCGGGGGGCGGGGGGTGTTCGCGTCCTGGCTCCGCAGGCCGGGCTGTCACTGCCACTGCGGGGCCCGACCAGCCCAAGGGGGCGGGGGAGACTTGCGGCTCCGCGCGCTCGCTCGGTTTAGCGCCACGTTGTGTGGCTGACGTCACATCTAGCACATTCACCTCGGTGGGTGGGAGCGGCTGGGCCGCACGTCTCGCCTTACCTAGCTGGTCACGTGTCGGGGATGCAGGCCAGGAGCCGCCCCAGGCTGAATTGTGAAAGGCTTTGGTCTCCGCGCCCTCCCCCGCCTGGTGCCTTGTTCCCGGGTGCTGAAGGCAGGCTGAGGGCCCATAAGTCGCAGACCACCTAGCAAGTGGGGCTCTTTGCCCCCTTGAGGGTCAGGGCCCTGCCTCACCACCATGTGACCCAGGGAGGCTGCTGTTTCTGGGCTCTGCCCACTGCTAGGGCACCCTGCAATAGGTGCCCAGCTTATAGCTGGCCCGGGCCAGGTGATTACATCCATTGCAGCTCTCAAAATCCTTAGTTAGTGAAGGAATTTTTTTAAATCGTTCTTCTTAGCTTTGGGGCTGCCAAATGCCAACCCCTGAACTAGCATCTCTCCCCAGTGGCTGGTGGGGTAGCTGGTTGCACAGCAACCTCTACAAACTGCCAGAGAGGCAGTGACCCCTACACTAATTAGGGAGGGGGGTGGGTATATGATCAAGGAGGATGCCAAAGCCAGTACACACAGTCAATGTATAACCAGACTTAGAGGAACTAATTTGTATGTCCTGCAGGTGTGCAATCATGAGCTTTGGATAAAGGCTATAAAAATCACTGATCCTAACTAGGGACATGATATGAAGCAGTTTAAGACTGTCCTATTCCAGCCTGTCATAGAGCTGAAATGGACTAAAGCCAAACAGGAGTCTTCAAAATGTTCCAGTCCCTGAATTATGCCTGTGGAATGAAAATAACGTATTAAAAGCATTGCAAAGTAGAAAGCATTTCTCTTCCTAATGGTAGTTATGTTATGTGAACAAACAGTGCTACAGTCACAGCTTCAGTTGCAGATGATTTGATCCAGATTCCAGTAATAGGAAACAGGAACAAAGAAAAGATGCTGGAGTGGTACAGCTGCCTTTTCTGTCTCTTTGCCATGCGGCTTGTCCCAAACAGTTATGGAGACGCCTCAGAGGCCTTGTACACACTACAAAGTTATTGAGTGATAACGTTCGTTATCACGCGATAACAAGGACAGCGTCCACACACAAATCCATGTTGTTGTGCGGTAACAGCCGTCTTACCGCACAACATGTAAACCACCAAAACGAGGGTGGGAGCGGCTACTGCGGAACAGCTGTTCCGCGATAGTTCGTGTGTGTACGGTTGCCGCGAAATATGAAGCCTCCGGAAATGTCCCAGAATTTTAATTCCATCCCTTCTGCACTTCCTCCTGCGCTCTGTGGCTGTGACGTGACTGTACCCGCCCTCCCGTCATTCCCAGGAATTTCTGAACTGTTCGCTCTTCCTGTTTGTTCGGCGTGGAGTGCAGCTGTGTTCGCCAAGAACAATGGCGGCTCACTGCGGCAAACGTGCTCCAGTCTGGACCACAGCCAAGGTGCTTGATCTCATAGGCATCTGGGGAGAGTCTGCTGTGCAGGCACAGTTACATGGCAGCAGGCGAAATTTTGATATTTTTGGCCAGATTTCTCAGGCCATGGCAGATACAGGGTACGAGAGAGACACTCTTCAGTGCAGGTTGAAGGTGAAGGAGCTGAGGATAATGTATCACAGAGCCAGAGAGGCAAACCAGTGCTCCGGCTCAGTGCCGGTTACATGCGAATTTTACAAGGAGCTGGAAGCAATCCTGAGCGGGGATCCCACAACCACTCCAAAAGCTCCTGTGGACACGTCGGCACCTTCCCATGGAAAGGATACCAGAGCAGATGGTGACGAGCAATTCGTGGACAAGGAAGTGGAGGTGGAGGATGACCTGGAGGCTGACAGCGGTGCAGCCGACCTAAGGAGCCAGGAGCTGTTCTCCAAGCCACCGGACATGTGCTGCCCAGATTCCTTCTCCATACTGTCTTTGGATGCAGCAGAGGGGAGCTCTGGTAAGTTTTGTCGGAGCTGGCTTCTGTGCTTGCTGGATAAACTTTGCGGGCAAATGAAGGGTGCACGGGAGAGGGGCATTTTCAGTTTCCTTTTTTTTTTTTTGAATGGGGGGAGGTCTACCCCGCATTACACGAGCAGTGCATCAATGCATGCTATAATTCTCAAGAATCCTCTCCGTTGAGCTCACTGAAGGTCTCCTGGATGTACTTCTACAGCCTCCTAGTTAAATTTGCTGGGAGAGCAACTGTGTTCCCTACCCCAGAGAAGGATACTCTCCCTCGCCAGTTGCAAAGCACGGCAGTGGGAACCATGGCTGCGCACAAGCCTGCTGCGTACGGTCCTGGCTTATATCCAGTGACATGCAGGATATGCATTCTGGCTTGCAGGGGCACTCTAAGCAGCGTGATATCGCCTTCCATGGCCGTGCCGCATGTGAACAAATCGCCCAAAGCACTGGAAATAGTTCACGGAGCTGTGTGTCTTGTCTCGGCAACCCGAACCTCCCTTTGCAAAAGCCCTTTCAGTCCCCGGCAATGCTGTCCCATGGGCACCGCAGAATGTGGCAGCAGAGCATATTACTGGCTCTTTAACCAAAATGAGGACAGTAACACTACTTATGATGTTTCATTTTTCCCTTGAAATGACCTTCACCAGTCGGTGGTCTGCATCAGCTGACCAGCTGAGACAGATAAGGAGGAGGCCTCGCAGGAGCAAGGAGGATATCTTCCAAGGGCTGATGCAGTCCAACGAGGCAGCAGCAAGGGAGACTAGGCTATGGAGGCAGGAGTGCCGGCAGGAGTGCAAGGAAAACAATTTGAGGAGGCAGAAGCAGAAGGATGCCCTCATAAGCATCCTACAGGAGCAGACCCAACTGCTGAAGACCATGGTTGGTCTGCAGACTCAGCTGATCCAGGCTCGCCCCCTCCCCCCCTCACCCACAGCAACACTTTGTCCCCACCGCCCCATACTCCCACAAAGCAGTTCTTTGAAGCCCAGGGACCCTCCTGGTACAATGTTACATCCACTCCTGCACCAAGCTATGGCATTGAGCCACGCACCTATATGCATCTATAGCCCTGGTGCAGGCACTGCTTACTGTAATTATTTAATGTTTTATAATAATAAAATTGAATCACTTGAACTGTGCACAGTGTCTTTATTGATACACAATAATTGTTAGTTGTTGCATGTTTACTATTCACTCAGAGCATGGTACAGTACACAGCCACCGGCACGGGGGGGGGGGGGGGGGGGGGGGGGGGGGGGGGGGGGGG
>ML685837.1:1165234-1229996 GCA_007922175.1 Pelusios castaneus
CCCCCCCAACCACCACAGCTCCCATCCCCAAACCCCCACTCCCCCCCAACCACCACAGCTCCCATCCCCAAACCCCCTCTCCCACAACCCTTCTCATCCCCAACCCCTGCAGCTCCCAACCCCAAACCCCCCACTCCCCTCAACCGCCGCAGCTCCCATCTCCCCCAGAATAAAAACCCTGTAGACAGTTATATGGTGTGTCGTGCTTTTCATTGGTGTGGGGATGGGGGGGGGGTGTTGCGTGGGGGGGGCAGGCATGGGTAGGTGCTGGAGGTGAGGTGACAGTGACTGGTAGCAGGCCCATCCCTCAGTGCTCCTCACTCACGAAGTGGGCCTTCAGCACATCCCGGATGACCAGTGCTCACCGCTGGGCCTACTGCGTTTGGAGCAGGGTGTCGTCGGGCTGCTCCTAGTCGCTGGCGAGCCACTTGGTCTTGACCTCCCCGACGCAGGGGACCTTATCCCCCCGCAGCTCACAGAGGTTGTGCAGGCAACAGCCTGTGCTGACAACCTCCGGGAGGTTGCTCTCACCAAGCTGCAGGCGGGTCAGGAGGGCCCTCCAGCAAATCTTCAGATGTCCGAAGGCTCGCTCGACGATGCTGCAGAATCGGTTAAGCCCCTGATTGAAGAGGTCCCTGCTGTCATCCATGTGGGCTGTGTATGGCTTCATCAGCCAGGGCATCAAGGGGTAGGAGGCATCCCCCAGGATCAGGATGGACACCTGCACATCCCTGAGGGTGATGGTGTGATCGGGGAAGAAGGTGCCCACCTGCATGCACCTGTACAGGGCGGAGTTGCGCAGGATCCGTGCGTCGAGCACCTTCCCTGGCCAGCCCACTTAGATGTTCTGGAAGATCCCGTGGTGGTCCATGAGGGCCTGCAGGACCACGGAGTAGTACCCCTTCCTGTTGACATAGTCTGCAGCACGGTGGTCTGGGGCTTGGATGGGGATGTGGGTGGTGTCCACAATGCCCCCGCAGTTGGGGAAACCGAGTCCGGCGAGGAGTTCGTGCAGGTTGCCCGGGGTGACGAGGCGGGCTAGTAGGACCCAGTTGATTGCCCTAAACACCTGCATCAGGGTGGTCCCCAGGGTGGCCTGCCCAATGCTGAACCACTGGGCCACAGAGCGGTAGAAGTTTGGAGTTGTCAGCTTCCAGACGGTGACGGCCACTCACTTGTCTACAGACAGGGCGGGTCGTAGTCTGGTGTCCATGCACTGCAGAAGCGGGGTGAGCTCACGGACCAGATTGAGAAAGGTCTACTTGTTTATCCTAAAGTTTTGCAGCCACAGGTCATTGTACCAGGTGATGAGGGCGATCCACTCCCACCAGTCGCTGTTGGCTTCGCGTGCCCAGAGGCGACGAGGCGCGAAGCACACTGTTGTGAGCGTGGCAGCTTGCAGGGGCAGCAAGGCGGGGGGCAGGCTGCCATCTGCCTCTGCACGGTCAGGGTGCCAGAGAAGTCTGCTCCAGAGCAGGAGAAGCCATCCTAGTAGCTGGCAGGTGTCATGCAGCTGCCTGGCAAAGCACAGAAGAGTCTGGTCCATGACCTGCTCAGGCTCCATGTTGCCAGGCACAATGGGCAAGGTGCTGAGCTCACTTTCTCTTTTAAAGGCGTGGCCGGGGACGGATGGGACCTTCTCTGGTGCCACATGGCACACTTCCCACAATGCACGCCTCCCATGTTGACCTAGCCCCCAAGTCGACTCAAGAGTCTAGTGTAAACTCTCTAAATTGACTTAATAAGGTCTGCTTTATGTCGACTTAAAAGTCTAGTGTAGATTCTCTAAGTCGATTTAATAAGGTCAACTTTAAGTCTTTAAGTGGACTTTTGTAGTGTAGACATAGCCAGTGTGACTCAAGAATGGAATTGTGTCAAAGGTAAATAACTGTATCCATTCATCATAATCAATCAGTAGTGAATTCATTTATGAAATAGTGCTAATTGCTGTACTGCCTCATTGGATTATTTATAGTGCAGCCTAAAGAAATGTAATCTGTTACCAGACAGCCATATTAACATAATAATTTGCAGTTATATAATGGCATCAAGTTAAATTCCCAAGTCTGGTAGTCTACTCATAGCAGAATTTGATTTAAGTCATGAACATGTTTAGAATGAAAAAATATCAAGTCAAAAAGTTGAGGGGTTAAAAAAAATATTTTTGATTTTTTAAAAAAGCTTTCAAAAATCAATAAAAGGTTAATCAGAGAACATATACATTGTTATACACTACAATAGGAAGGGAAATTGGTTTGTAATCACGGCACAAGAACACCACAGTTAATAATTTTACATTCTACTATAGGCCTTTCATTGTAGGTAGATACATCTTCCAGTTTCTGAAGAACATCTGAACCTTCAATCAGCTGCCTAAAGCAGAGGAGAAATTATATATAAAAAGTCAGTAAAATTATGATTATCTGATCACTACCATACAGTTTTAGTAATCTATTTGGCCATTTGAGTTCCATGGTATTCATTTTCTAATACAAATTATATTAAATGTGCATGATCTAACAAAAATGTAGGCCCATACATATGTATAGATAAATAAAACATGGGTATAGAACCAAGAAAATACATCAACAACAATTTGAAGGTCAGGAAACTCTTTAATTTAGTAGAGAATACAACTGTTAGCTACCTTCAGTGTATGTCAGTAGTCAGAGCAAGCCAGTTAGAAACTGTGTATTACTGCTCTTAGGCTATAACAACATAACTGTAATTTTCACAATAAGGCTGTCTCTTAAAATAAAGGTTTCATGTCTTATATGTTCTTTTCTTTATAGGATTGTTCTTCCCAGCAGACTAACATTCCAGCTGTTTGCTCTGAAAATATCTCACTATGTAGCATTTTAGGAGATTGGAAATGCTGCAACTTAACATAGCTGTAGCATAATTATTCAAAGAGGTAAATGTTGCAGCATGTAGACAGCTTTCAAGAATTTTGTAGTTGCAAATGTCCATGACATCTAATACTCATATATTTCAAGACAAAAAAAGTTCAAGAGGAATATTGTCAGAAATTGTTCTGTATTTACTTAAAATGATTCGGTGTGAGACACACACATTGTTTTTCAAATCCTAAGTAAGCTTTCTTCTTACTATTAATAAATTAAATCATGAAAACAACACAACAATTTGCAAGCTTTTTACTTCTAAACTGTCCTGAGCTGTAATAGGTAGGGCTCAGTCTTATAAGCTGTTAAGCTGTGCACATACTGGTTTGCCGGCAGTAGAGGTAGAGAACTTGCATGATATTATCTTTGTTACCTGTATGTGGGGGGGAGGGGGAAGGTATGCTAGAATGGATCACTCATGTGGAACTTGTGTCCAGAACATGCTAATGAAGTGTGCGGCAGCCATTTTAATGTAGAAGTTTCCACTGCTACTGTGGACCACTGCTGTTGTATACCCTGTGAAAGGCCAAGGTGTTAGGAGTGACATGCCAGTTTATAGCACGGTAATTCCAGTGCTCAACTGCCCTCTTAACACCTTCTAGCTGCTCTTTGCCCTTACAGGACAAACCTCCTAATATGTTTATATGCTGGGAAATTTTATAAGAGCAGTGCTTGAAATTTCCTGTACTTTTACAATAGAGAGTTTCTGGTAATAAAACAAGAGTTCCAGTGTACGGAGTAGAATTAAAGTCAGATGCCATTGCTTTAAACACATCCAGCTGGAACTCATTTTTCGCTTGTTGTCTCCATGTTATATTGGTATGCTTTTATTTTTACTTTTGAAAGGCTATACTTTTCTATGGTGTATTTGATAACCAGCCTGGTATGAGAGTCTCATGCCCCGGACCCTCGGTCCCTTTATGCAAGGTGCCACTAGCTGTGTAAAGGGGCCTTAAAAGCCCTATGGTGAAATCCTGTCTCCATTGAATTCACTGGGTGTGTCTACACTTGTAAATTAAGTCGACTTAAGCTTCCTTAAGCCCACATGAGTGAAATTCACTAGACCAGTAAGAGTTATGTTGAGGAGGTATAAATGTGTTTACATTAGGGGTTTTGCTGGCTTAGCTACATGTCTGAAATTGCACCTCTGGACAACACAGTTATGCTGGTAAAAGTTTGTCATATAGACTTGGCCACAGACGGGCCCACAGAGCTCCCTACATTTTGCTGGAGCCCTCCAGCCCCTGAAGTAGCTCAGGACTGGGAGGATGCAAAGATGGTTTAACACCCTCCACCTCTCTGAGATGCAGCTCAGAATCTCACCCGTGGGCAATGTAGTCTTAGAACTAGGAGTAAATGTTTTAAAATTACTCATCTGCAGTATACATACCCAAAAGCCACATATTTTTTATCCATATAGGGAGCTGGCTGTAGAGTGATATAGAATTGTGACCCATTGCTGTGACGTCCCTTGTTAGCCATCCCAAGAATCCCTCTTTTGTTATGAGGAATGGAAAAGTTTTCATCTAGAAGGTTGACAATAATAAATTATCATAAATTTAATCTGTCTACTTCCACTCTTACTCACTGTTCCAACTGCCACAGCCTCTCCTCTTCTATAACTCCTTTCTCACCTCTTGCTCCTTTCTCCCTTCCCCATATTCTCATTACTTTCTTTCCTATTATATACCTCAAGAGCCTTTCTGCAGGTCTCCTTCCAACCTGCCCCTAAATTAGAGGCTGGAAATTAAAGGGATTAGAACTTCCTTTGATTCTGCTATAAAGAGGCTCATAAATAATGTTGGGTTATCATCCTGTAAAAAAAGAAAACAAAACTAGTGGTAATTATTCAAAATGTAATTGCTAAAATGTCAGACATTTTTGGACATTATAACAACTCTTCCATAGCATCTTTTATCTGAGGCTCTTGGAGCACTTAAACAGCAATCCTCTAAGGCTGCCTACTATTATTCTTATTTTATGGATGAGGAAACTGAGGCACTGAAGTGAATAGTCTGACTTTCAGTGCTGCAAAGCACCCTTAGCTCTGTACCATTATGACTTGTCCTGAGCCAGATAGTAAGTCAATGGAAGAACCAAAAGTAGACCCCAGAATTGTTGACCAAGACTCATTTTAACAACTGGACAAGTCTGAGTGGTCCCTGGGCTTTCTCCAGAAGCATTTCATGGTGCAGGAGTAGGTTAAATGAATGCAAGGTGTAAGACATGTTTTGGGTGGAGGAAGAAGAGAAGAGTTGTTGGTGAACACTACTGAATCAGCTGAAGGGAGAGAGGTCAGCGAGGGAAAGAAAGAGGGTAGAATGCGTGAGAGTCAATGATGGTGGCTGGGAGATCACACAAGAAATGTGAGATATGGTTGGGGGGCTCAGAGATGAGGAGAAGGCTCAATATAGACAATCTATTCTTTTGATGAATCAGTATTTTGGTGCATGAATTAGGGTAATACAATTCCTTATAGGGAAATTTATAAGGTTGACAGAACTCAAATTATGTCTATCTATTACTTTCCTAATTCTCTATCTACTGCCTTATCAAACTAGAATTACAAGAGTGATAAAAGACAAGCTTCTATTTAGGACAACAAATGACATGTACTGGGTTTGTCTAGAGGAACAAATAGAAAGTTGTGAGTTACTAAATCCTCATATTCTAATCCTGACTCTGCCACTGTCTCGCTGTGTAGCCTTTGGTTAGTCACTTCTCCTCAGTCTTAGTTTTCCCATCTGTAAAATGGAGCGCACACCGCTCATCTTACAGTAATATTGTAAGGATTAATTAACATTAGTACAGCATGTTGTACATGTAAAGCATTATAAAATATTACGAACAACTAGCGTCCTCTGGCACCTTAAAGACTAACAAATTTCTTCAGGCATAAGCATCTGACAAAGTGGGTTGGAGCCCACGAGAGCTTATACCTGAAAAAATTTGTTAGTCATTAAGGTGCCACAGGACTCTCATTTTTGCTGTGCACAGACTAATACAGCTACCCCTCTGGATAAAATATTAAGGACTATATTGTGGCATTTATGCCACAGTCCTGCACAGAGTAGAGGGGAGCTGCACCAGCCCTGGAGGAAGAACAGCAGAGGTTATGCCTGAGACAGGCATAATCTCCCTTGGGGCTATCCAGAGCACACAGTTTTTTGTTTTAGGATTACACAGATTGTTCGTGCCAGTGTGATGGCCCGCAGTTCCCACAACAGCTCTGGAGTAGTGCACTGAAATAGAACATATAAAGAGTAGCAGGTGCACAGCTGGGAGTGTTTCAGTATAGTCTGTATAAGTTATTTATGCACTGTGGGTGGAAACAGGAAACAGATGAAGATTTCTATAATGTTATTAAATGTTTTGGTTTCCAATGATTTAGGTTTTTCTAGTCCTGATGGATTGTTCCGGTGATTGTTTCCCATAACTGTTTACTGTCTTGCTGAGAATCCTGTGTTTTGAGGATCTATGTTCCACACTACTCCAGGTGCATGTGAGGTTGGAGGGAGGACAGGTCACTCCCTGACTTTCTCTTGCATCATTTTTGGTAGTCAATGTGCAGTGCTGCCAGAAGGAAAGTAACAGGAACTCTGAGAAAAGTTTGCAGGCTTTGTGGGAATCACGTGTTTAATTTTCAATGACTGGGAAGTTCCTTTTCTGCATATCTGTGCTATTTTTCAGCAAGGTAGTACTGTGCGAGTAGTTCATATGTTCCTCAAAAACAGCCCAGTACCTGAATATAGTTCAAAGGAAACTTTGGCCCTTTTGCTCAGGCCTGCAGTCTCAAAGTGAGAATTACTTCTCACTGAATGCTTACCTGGTTTTGAAAACAAAGACTGCCGTTACACTTCGTGGGTGAGGCAATATCTTTTATTGGACTGACTTCAAGAAGAGCTCTGTGCGGCTGGATAGTTTCTCCCACCCCAGCAGAATTTGGTCCAAGAAAAAATAGTACCTCATCTATTTTGTGTCTCTAATACCCTGAGACTGACACCGCATGCAGTTGTACTCGGCAGTTCTGAAATAACTGGTGGCCAGTCTGGTGAAATGTGATATAATTTACAACACTGACAGTAAGGACGTTTTATGTAAGAGATACAGACTAGTGCCCAGCTGGCTTTAACTGTCAAAGAATATCTTTTTGGATAGTGGATAATCTAAACAGACCCTCCCCCCTTTAAATTGCTGGTTTGCCTGTATATTTGAGTTGGGTTTTTTAAAAATATTGTTCTGCCATGACAATTATTATTCTTTTTAGTACTTTTTATAATTACGGGGTTTACATCTTCAGTTTAATGTTTTGATAAGTGGCTCCTGTCTGGTAATTCTAGACTCTCGCAGTTAAAGCTGAGAGACTAAAGGTCTGGCTCTGATTTCACTCTAGTAACTCCACAATGTCAGGGAAGTAACAATGCTGCATACATGAGATCAAAATCTGGTCTGAAGACTCTAAAACTGCCTGATTCCCGTTTTCTCCAAGCGAAAATCAAGCAACTTCCATTAATTTCAACATATTTAAACCATCTCAGTATAATAATGTGACACAGAGGCCCACCTGTGCCAATTGGCAAAGGATTCACTGTTCCACAACAGCAACTCCTAAGAGGTTTGACAAATCCACTGCCCCGTGTTAATGTACCTCTTTCATAGTATTTATCAGTAAAGAAAATGGTGTGAGGCCTTAAAGGAAAGCTGGGTTCCACTGGTTATGGATATGGTCATAAAATATGTGTGTAACAACAATATGTTCCTAAAGTCTGTATTAAGGTAGAGTTGACAGGTTTCCGCCTGACAAAGAATGTTCATTCACCTGTGTTGGTTGATCCACAAATCAAGTAAGCATTGTAAGTAACACAGCCGGAAGTAATTTACATAAGAAGTAACAGGAGGATGTGAAATTAATAGAGACAGACAAGAGACAGGGATTCTATTATCACTGGGGAGAGACCATGAACCTTGGGTACATAAGCTGAAGGCAAAGAGACTTCCCTTTATCCTGCACTTTGGAAGCAAACAGACCGCACTTTTATATTCATGAAAATGGGACCCCAATCTGCCCTGGTTGGAAATGCTGAAAAAGGCTTTGGATGAAGTTAAGTCTGCTTTAGACAGGAGGTTAGCCTATTAAGTTTACTCTTTAAATGTTCAGTCAATAAAGGGCTGAACACTACAGGGGAATACTTCAAAGGGTTTGGGGTCTGGGTGCCTCTATTGCTAACCTGTAAGGCAAAATAAGAGCTGGTGGAGCCCTGAGGAGATTGTTTGGGTGGCTAACAGAGTGGTGATGTCAAGGGACTGACACCCAGTTAAGCATGAGCAAGAGTTCCTCTTGCTGGAGACAAGGGTAACAAGATGGCTCACAGCCCTGGCCATTCTTAAAATCATCACAAATGAATATGTGGGATCAGTGGAAGCATAGAACCCGTACTTAACACTTACCCATTGTGCAGTGCTTCAGATTTTCAAAGCCTTTTACAAACATTGTTTGTAAGATTCCTGTGAGGTAGGTTGGTAAATATTATCTCTATTTTACAATAGAAAGTTGGTTTTACAGTTGGAGAAAATGGACAGAAACTGGTGAAGCTGAAATCCACACCACAAACTAGTGGCAGAAAAATCAGTCCACTAAACCAGTCTGCCATGAGAAAGAACTATGTAAATAACAAATAGAGAATAATCCTGACTGATAGGAGAGAGTCTGAAACCACGGTTGAGAAGCAAATCATAAAAATGAAGGAAAAAACTAACTAAACCTGACAACACTTCTGTGAAAATCCAGTTATTTACCTGAAATTTGGTTTAAACATGGTAAGATTAAAGAAATTTAAATATACCTTCAAAAGTGGGTCCATAAATTGACTCACCGCCATCTCCTTTTCCAGCTGTTATGTCTGAATGTGATAAGATAAAAGTGACAAATGTTAATAGCAATGTTTACCACTGGCATTAACGGACACTGTCATCATCATTAGGCAGTTTCAGCAGAGACCAAAGTCATGTGGCCTGATCCTGCAATTGATAATGTGCAGGCAGGTTGTTGCACCCGCGTGGAGCTTGTTTGAAGTCAATGATCTCTACACGGGCACAGCAGTGTGCCTGCATGGTTTCAACTGCAGGATTGTGGCATTATAGAATTGTAAAATGAATTAATCTCTCACACAAAGAGGTGGTAACTCCAGAAATAACTACTCCATTTGTATAATAAAAAACATGCATGTAAATATCTTTTGCTGCTATGTTAATACAAATATCTGTTTAGTAACTTCCCTTGTTTAGTAACATATTTCAAGACTGTTGCTGGACTGAGGTACTAGTCTTAAAAGAACACACTCCAGTATATGAAAATGTGCTACAGCAAATATGGCCTGTATCCATAAACCTGTGCTTAGAATAAGTGATGACGAAAACAAAGGTGTGATAATACAGTCAGGGCCAACAAGACTTTAGTAAACTTTGAGCCATTAAACAAAGCTGGCAAGTATAGGAAACATTAAAACACCGCTGAAAGGAGTTTGAAAAACAAAACAAAGAAGTTTGCATTAGTTTATTTAAAGTCTTGTATATGCCAGTCAAATAAAAGGAAATTCTCCTCAGAAGTAAATCAATTATTTTAAGCTGTTCTTCTGGACTAAATATATACTCTACCAAATGATTTACTTGGGGAAAGCAAAAAGGATGTCTTGGAAATCTGATCTTAAAATGTTATTAAGCCAACAACCTTTGGAGTAGGAAATATACAGGAAAGAGATGCAGGGATGTGAAAGTGGAGAGGAAGAGAGGAAAGAAATCCCTTCAAAAACACCTAACTAAGTTTACTTTTAACTGAGATGGCCTGTTTTCTTGTATTATTAACAATTTATTATGCTATCCTCCTAGATCCCCAATGACACTCTTCCTGCACAATCCTGATATTCAATTATGCTCCATGTCACCAAAACCTTTGGATACCTATGACTGATTAAATGCTTCTGTAAGGCAATAATAATAGGACATTCATCTGGATTTTCTCAGTGTTTAAATGTTTCCAGCTGATTTCCTAATTTCTTGCCAACGAGCCTTGTGAAAAACTTTTGGCTCATTTAAAAAAAAAAAGTAATATGGACTACCAATTTCTTATCCATATGTTGCCTATAATTAGGGAGCAAGATCACCAGGAGAGAAGACAGTGCTTTTTGTTACATATACACACACACCAGTGAAAACTTTGTCCATCACAAATTGATTACATCTCCAAGTCCAGCTTTATTTTACACCAGATTTACTGAAGATGTTTTAAAACTCACCTCCTCCTTGTATCCAGCCATTTTTTACTAATCGATGAAAAATTGACTCTTTATAAGTAAGTGCCAGACTGCTGCGAGAGGTCCTTGCTTCTCCTGTACACAAAGAGCGAAAATTCTCACAGGTTTTGGGGCACATATCAGAATAGAGCTGCAAAATGGAGGGAAAAAATGATGATGTGGAGTCTGGAAGTAACTTCCAAAGGTCAGATCTAGCAGCCTTTTCTCTTTTGAGTAAGGCCTGCAGGACAGGAGCTGCTGTTTGTTCTTTTCTTCTGTAACTTACCTCAAATAACAAGGTGCCTGTGGGCTGCTCCTGAATAGCTATGTCCAAGTAAACAAACACATGCTGTTTAAATCAGAACAAATCCAGTGAAAAGAAGGAGTCAAATATCTTCTAAGTATTCATTATTCTGATATAAGACACAGTTTAGCTACTCAGTGTAATGGTCTCAGATTTTTTTTTAATAATGAACATCTAAAACAGACCCAAAATTAGGTATCAAAACCCAGGTTTTTAAAAATAATAATGTATTAGCTATACAATCTAGTATTTTGTTGAAACAAAAATATTCAACAAGTTTCATGACATTTTTGGACAAAACCCAGCATTTTGCTGCAGTGGGAGACATGAGGCTCAGCCAGTTTTATCACTGGAGTAAGCATGTGCAGGTTCACTGAAACCCATGTAAGATCACAACCAACTGATACATAGTAACACTGATTGCTATATCGAACAGAATCACTTTGCTGGATGGCTATCACTGCTTAGATGTAAGGAGGTAAAAAAATTAAAGTCCAATCTGCAAGAAGCTAATTTAATTCAGCATATTTCATGGATAAGGGGAAAAAGACTTTAAAAAAATCAAACCTGTATGACAACTGAATTAGGTTTTCCAGTAACATTCACAAAAATTAACTCGCTAATCAAACATTAGAGTATTTGGAAAAGCATCCAAAAGTTCAGGTGGATACCTGAAACTTATCTGGGTGAAGCCACAGCCCCACTGAAGTCAGTTTTTGCCACTGATTTTGATGGAGTCAGGACTTCACCCCTTGAGGGTGTGTTTACACAGCAGCTGGAAGCAAGCCTCCCAGACCAGACAGACTCACGCTAGTGGGGCTTGCGTTAGATCACTAAAAATATCACTATGGATGTGGTGTCTCTGGTTGGAGTTTTGGCTGCTAAGCCTAGGGAGTGGTGTGGGTTTGAGAGCCCAAGCTTCAGCGTGAGCTGCAAGATCCGCACTGCTATTTTTAGCCTGCTATTTAAGCATTGTTATTTTGAGTTTGTCTAACCCGGCCGGGAGGCTCACTCCCAGCTGCATTGTAGATATACTGAGTCTGGAAAAGTGGGCTGAAAATCTCAAGAGTACAGGTTAACTCATGAGATTCGTAGCACTTTCGATTCTGGTCCTGGTGGACATTTCACAAGAACAACCCTTTCTTTGGCATTTCTGAGCAGAAACTGTAAAGGAAAACCACTTATCTCTATTCTGTCTATATTCCCAGGCTTCTAGGATGAGGTGGCTTTCCACAATTTCCCTCTCCGCTGGCTGCTGGGAGAAATGAAATCTCTCACCTCCCCATCTTCTGTCTTCATTCCCTGAGTATGGAAATACCTATTCTTTTCCATACATGTGGTGGAATTCCAGTCATTATTCTGCCTTGCTGCACCTCCCATGTGCTGGTGGTAGGGAGGAGAGGAGCTAGGGACTGACATGCAGCTGTCTCCTTTCATTCCTTGACAGGTTTGCCATTCTGCCCACTAAGCATGTGGCAGGGCAGGGAGCACTTTTGACTAATCCTCTAGTCAGAGTATTTCACTAACGGTCCTTTATGGTGACACCAGCACAAACTTCACTGGAAATCTGAAGTCAAAAACCGGGTGGCAACAATGCTGCAGATTATTATGAAGGGATCTAAGTCATCATATCTAGAGAGTATCAGTCCCTCCTTTCTCCTCCCCAAAGCCATCAAACCACAAACAAGCAAGTCACCTAAAATAATTACAGTTGGATTGTATGTAACTGGTAACAAACCCTACAATTTCCTTTTAGAAACCAGTGTAACCTGCCTGGCTGGTTTGCATGTATTTGGTGCAAAAATCTTCAGTAATAGCTTGGTAAAGGGCCACGGGTTTAAAATCTTGATAGTTCCACTTGTCGTAAGCCCAACTGAGCAGTTCTTTTTCACTTCCCAGCAGTTGGCCATCTATAAAACACATCACGCTGGAGGGATACTCCCATGTTTCGCCTCTCAGTTCCTGAATTGAGAAGAAAAAATGAAAACTTGCAGGAATTAGACTTTGGATTTGGTGCAGAAGCAGTCAGGAATACATGCTCAGATTCCATGCTGCTGAATGTGGTATGAATACCTAGTTAAGGACTCTGTTTGTTTTTTTGCAATAAACTAAAATGGCTACTACCCCTTTGGAACTATATTTCTCATGTTACTTGTTAAGTGTTCATGCTTTCCCTTCCCAACTCCATCTCCCCTAAGAATAACACTATGAAAAATAAAACATAGGAATCCTATGACAGAATTTAGCAACTTCTCCTGAAATCATGAAGAATAAATGTCCTAAAGTTATAGAAGGCTTTCCAGAATCCTGCTATATTATAACAGAACATGATCATTAACACAATTATTCTGGTTCCACTTTTGGGTCAGCTTGGAGGTTTGCGTTGACAAAAATCCATTCACCAAACTAGGTGTAAACTCTATAGTTATCTGTAAAGACTTCCCAAGGGAAGCAAGAGCTTTAACCCACATTGCAGCACACTCACAGGTAATTTTTGAATCTTGTTGGCTCAAATTATACGGTAATTATACTGATTCTTTGGGTGAGATTCACTCACAAATGCTTTAGTACTCATGCAATTTGGTCAGTAGTAATGCAAGTAACAGTGGGAGCACCAGTATAAAGCAACTTCTGGCATTTTTAACAGAACAAGTCTAGACAATAGGTAATAAAAACATGGGTAGCTGGTCCACATTAATATTCGCCCATTCCCTACTCCAGTGTCACAGCAACGATGGGAGATGTACTCAGAAAACTCAGAATAGATAGGGCCTCCTTTAGGCTAGTGCATGTGGTGAGTTAGCGTGCGGCAAGCCAGGCTGTGACTCTATGGTGCACCAGTTGGCCATCTACTAATTTGACATGGGGACACTCCTACCATGCAATAAAAGTGCTGTTGGTAGTGACCACATGGCAAGCTTGTGCACTGTAGATTCATGTCCTTGCTTGCCATGCATTAACACTTCAATTGAGACAAAGGGCTTGCCTGCATGAACAGTGATGCAATACACCAACAGATGTAACCCAAAAATCATAGAACAAGAAATGAAGAGCCAGTTCAGTTCTTGGTTATATGTTGCAATTTGTATTAATTTGAATAGAACCAAGGCACTTATACTAGACACATCACTAGCATATCTAAGACTCTACACAGATTACACTGGAATAGAGGTTGGCTCTATTGTTTTGAAGAATGTTGTTGGCCTTAGTTGCAATTCTGGCAACAGTAATGATTGAACCATTTTTGTTGGCCACTGGAGCAAACATCTTTATGGTAGATATATGTAAGGACCCTATTAGATAAATCAGATTTTTCATTAATTTTTAAAGATTTAGGATAGCAAAGATTATGAAAAAAAATAAACATGTCGATGGGGGCTTTCTTATCTTTAAAATTAGCTGTCTTACAGGAATTAACTCAGATTCGCAATACATTAATATAGAGAAAAAATTGCTTAACTACCTAAACATTATTTTTTTCACATGATTAATTAGATTGTGGCAGTGAAAGGTACTAGAAGGCAAGAACAAACAGCTGGTAAGGAGGTAGGGTAAATTCAGTCTTGATGGAAGCAAGCAAAATTCAATTGTCTTCACTATAATGCCGCTCATTTATGGCAAGGCTGAATATGGCCCCAAGCTTCCATATATGGCAAATTAGCATCACTATGGTACTACGTGTGGCCAACATGACCTCTGAAGTCTTAATTTCAATGAGAAGTCTTCAGAGTAATACTTCTTATTTGTTGTAAAAAACTCGATTTAAAGAGGGGTTAGATTAGTAATGGTATAGAGTTCAGAACAGCATAGGCCCTCTATTTAGCAGGGAAGGAGAGCTAAGAACTCATGACATCCGTAGGGCCCCGAGTTTAATGTGTATTTTGCTTCAACCTGCACTAAAAAGGTAAATGGAGATAGTAAATAGAATTAATATTAATAACAAGGGTGGTGGAATGTAAGCCAAAATTGGGAAAGAACAGGTTAAAGACTAGACAAGTTAGATTTATTCAGGTCATCAGGGCCTGATGAAATTCACCCCAGGATACTTAAAGGAACTAGCTGAAGCAATCTTGGAATGTTAGCAATTATCTGTTGTAACTCAGAGGACAGATAAGGTCTCTGAGCTCTGAAAAAGGGCAAACACAATATCGATCTTTTAAAAGGGGAACAAAGAGGAGCAGGGGCATTATAGACCAGTTAGACTAACTTCGATACACAGAAAGATACTGGAATAAATTATTAATCAATTTTTAAGCATCTTAAGGATAATAGGGATAGAAGGAATAGCTAGCATAGATTTGTCAAGAACAAATCATACCAAACCAGCCTGATTTCCCTTTTTGACCAGGTTACTGGCCTACTGGATGAGAAGCAGTAGACAGGATATATGTTGATTTTGGTACAGTTCTATATAAGATTCTTATAAGAATAATAGAGAAATGTAGTTTAGATAATTTTACTATAATATTGTGCACACTGATTGAAAGATTGTAATCAGAGGGTAGCTATTAATGATTCACTATGAAACTGAGGCAGGACCAGATTATTGCAAGGGTTTAAGCCCCAGGCCCTGGCCAAAAAAGGAGAGAGCGCTCCTACCTTGCCGGTGCTGGGGGATAGAGGGGCAGGTTCCTGGAGACAGAGGCTGGGCTCTTTGCTCCGCTCCACCCCTGGGCTGGCTGATCCACCCCTGGGGGCAGAGTGGGGTGGGCCAGACCCTGTTTGATCCACCCGGGATGGCGGGGCCAGGTGGCTCGTGGTGTGGCCTCCGCTGCTCCTGCGTGGCCTCCCACTGTGCTAGCAGGTCCCCTCGCCCCTCAGCACACTGGCCGGGGTGGGAGTACCTTCTAACCTCAGCCCTACATTTCTACGACAGAGACTTCTCCTGAATACAGTTAGATTTTTCGTGGCAGATTTAGCAGAGATGCCAAAAACGGAATGGATACGCAAGGAGGCCTATTCTGTTCAACCACAGAAGGGGGCTTTTCAGATTAGGATCCAGGCACATTGGAAGGGCAAGCTGAGCAAGACGGCACTTGCTTCTGCAACTGCTGTAAACACAGGACTTGGCTTCCTAGTGCTGCCCAATGCCATATCTTCTGCAAACATTATAAATATCTTTAAAATAGTTTCCACATAGGAAAGGTCAGACCATTGCCCTCCTCTTTCAGATTAGTCCTACCTTAGTTTTCTTCCCAAACCAGGCAAAATACTTGTTCATTTTATTTGTTTCTACACCAACCAAATGGTATTGTGAACAGAACTTGGAGAAGGTGTACAAAATCCTGTTTCTTTATTTACTGCATTGAATATAAGAGAGCATTCACGTGAAAATCAGAACTAAATCTAGGCAATTCAAGTATAAAGCATTTTGAAAAAGATAGAAAAAAGAAAGTGGTACCTTTTTTTTCTCCTGTAAATATTCATGCCATGCCAATTCTAACAGAGGAAGCACTACAGGCTCTGCGATCTTGGTTGGAAAATTCAGCCTCAGAGCCTAGATTTTCAAAATAAAAGGAACAGTTACTTACAGGCAGTTTAATTAAAAAGAATTATCTCATTACATATTGTATTCTCTTATTCAAACAGATCGAGGCTATGTTTTAGTTTGCTTATTTCATGGCAAACCTTTCATACCTGTAACATAGCTCCCTACAGTAACACAAGTTTACACAAACTCTTTTAAAATTAGGGTTTATAGCACTTATAAAAGCTGTTGCTTTCCAAATATTAACTAGCTACACTCACGCTACTTCAGTTTGGGAGTGGATAAGGAGAGATGGGGAGATTGCCACAGAGATGTTACAAATCTCTGCCCATCCCCATGAAGTCTAGATGATAAGTTTTAGATGCTTAGCATCTTGCAAAAGCAGTCCCCACTCCGTAGATTGAGTCAGGGGCACAGTGGGAGTTCCTGAATTCTAGTCCTTAGATAGGGAACATTCCAGTCAAGCCATTTAGGATTAGCACCTAGAAGGCAGAATTGTTCCCAGGAATATATTTTCTAAACCTTTATTAAGCCTGGTTTCCAATGTCTCAATAATAATTTGTATTTCCACAGTACCTTCCATCTAAGAATCTCAAAATGTATTACAAAAATAAATAAATTAAAGGCCATGATCCTCTGGGGCTTTACACAGATCATGGGCCTACAGTCAGGGTAATTGGGCACTGGAGGATCACCCCAGTACAGGCGGCATCTACTCAGCCCCCACTTGTGGCTTTCACGTTAAGAGTCCATAGCCAAAGAAAAGGGAACATGGACAATGTATACCTTCTCCACTCTAGTGTATCTGCCCCTTAACACCAGGTGTAATTTAGATTGCTTTAAATAAAACTACAACTACAAGCTCAGCAGTCAGCCTGTTTAGGATAAGAGCAGCATACAGGCCACATTTGTGCACCCCATCCTGAGCTGCCCAATGTGCTCCTCGGATGTAACCAAGGACCTGGGTCTAAGTCACCCAACACGAGTCTGGCAAGATAGATGTTTTTACAACTGGGGAGACTGAAGTGCAGAGAAAGGTTAAATGACTTGCCTATTGTTGCAGAGCAAGTCAGATGATATTTCATTATATTTAAAATCTTCTATGCAATAAATATTCTAGAACAAACAGCTGAAGGACCCTAAGTGCCACATGCTTTTCATCAAAACACTGTACGATCATATGCAGATGCCAAAGTGAAGGGAACATTATCAATGCATACACGAGATTAAATTATAAACTCCAAAGGACAAAATGTAAAATTCTGAATCTCCATTTCCTAAAAATATCAAGGCCCACAGACATTTTCCTAATTTGCTTTGTTTTTGATTTTAATGAGGAGTAATAATGCTGGCTGCTGTTTCTGCAATTTCCTGTCCTAGAGCTCATCGGAAGCAGACAGGAAGGAAGAATGTCAAAAAATGTCTGCTTTCTTTTGCTGCTGCAACAGTGACCCGGGAGTTACCTCTGCTGTACACTTGGCCACGTGGAACACAGGCTCTTTGAGAAGGCCCACCACTTCCAGCTGCTGCAACTGCAGGGGATCCATGGCATCCTCACCCCTCTGCATATAGTGTCTCTTGGCTTTTCTTCCTTTGCTTGCTGCTGCTTTGCGTCAGCTGGAGGAGGGAGTGTAAACAGAACTCTGCTCATCATAGCAACTCCAATCACAGACCTAGTATCTCAAAGTTGTAATACAAGCCTTAAAGATACTCCGCCTGCACATGAGTATACATATCCTGCTGCTGTTGCGAGGAACAGGGGTTGTTTATGTGAGCAGCAAGGATATCTGGTTTTTCACTGGGCATTTTAACAACACACTGCTAGATCTTTAACTGCATCCTGGAGTGGTCTCCTTGGGTGGAGTTTTCAAATATGCCCAAGGGACTGAGATGCACAACACATTGACTATCCTAGCTAATCAGCAAATGAAATAAAAACCAGTAGCAAGGTAAACCAAAAAAAAAAAGGGAAAGACAAATTGATAGAAATAGAATGTTTAGTTTTTCTTCTCGTGAGAGAGATGCCTCCCATTAAAATCTCTATCTTTAATTAAAGCAGACCTAGTTATGGAGGCTAGGTGGCTATATCTGTATGTGCACCTGCCGTTCACTATTTGGATAGTTAAATACAAATCTTCTTCTAGAAGTCACACAAGAAAATGTATCTGTCTTAAGTATTTATCTAGCTCCGATTATCATGACAAGATCCAAAGGGGTAGCTGTGCTAGTCTAGTTCAGCAAAACCACTAGTTTAGTGCTACTAGACTCCTTGTTTGTTTCCCTTATCATGGTATCTCATAGACTCAAGCTCTAAGGTCAGAAGGGACCAATATGATCATCTAGTCAGGGGCAGTGTTCCCTCTAAGCTGCATGGGTGCGCGGCCGCACAGAGGCCGTCACACCCCCCACACAGCAGTGAGGGACCCCCACGCAGCCCGGCAGCCCCCGCTGCTCCCTCCAACCCCCGGGGCAGCGGATCTGCCGCGGCACACCCGGCCTGCGCCCGGCCTCTGGGCTGGCCCTCCCCGCCCCCAGGGTGGGACAGGCAGGCTCAGGCTAGGGTCAGGAGCGCGGGCCTGCCTGCCTGCCCCACGTGGCCAGGGCAGCGGGGTGGCTGCGGCCACGGCGGGCTCCCGGGCTCCCACCCGCCGACCGCCTCGACTTCCCGGCCCGGGCTAATCCATGGCCTTGGCCTCCCAGCATGGGGCCGGGATCAGCCTCCGGGGCTGGGGTCTGCCCCGCCCCACCGGCGGCTTCCCAGGGCTGCGGTAGGGTCCTCCCCCGCCAGCGGCCTTGGCTTCTTTCTTTCTTTCTTTTTCTCTTTCTTTCTTCTTTGCCTGCCTTCTTTTTTCTTTCTTCCTCCCTCTCTCTCTTCCTTCTTTCTCTTTTCCTTGTCTTCCTTTTTCTTTCTTTCTCTTTCTTTCTTTCTTTCTCTTCCTGTTTCCTCTTCTTTCCTTCTTTCTCTCTTTCTTTGCTTGCTTCCTTCCTTCCTTCCTCTTTTTTCTTTCTCTCTTCCTTCTCTTTTCTTTCTTTCCATCTTTCTTTCTTTGCTTCCTTCCTTTCTCTTCCTTCTCTTCTTTCCTTCCCCTTTCTTTTCTTTTTCTTCCTTCTTTCTCTTCCTCTCTTCCTTCCTTCCTTCTTTCTCTCCCTTTCTCTTCCTTCCTTCTTTTTTCTTTCTCCCTTCCTATTTCTTTCCTTCTTTCTCTTCTTTGCCTGCCTTCTTTTTTCTTTCTTCCTCTCTCTTCCTTCTTTCTCTTTTTTCCTTATTTGTCTTCCTTTTTCTTTCCTTTTTTCTTTCTTCTTTCCTTCCTCTTTCTTCTTTCTCTTCCTTCTTCTTTCTTTCCACTTCCTTCCTTCCTCTTCCTGTTTCCTCTTCTTTCCTTCTTTCTCTCTTTCTTTGCTTCCTTCCTTTCTCTTCCTTTTCTTTCCTTCCTCTTTCCTCTTTCTTTCCTTCCCTTTCTCTTCCTTCCTTCTCTCCCTTTCTTCCTTCCTTTTTCTTTCCTTCTTTCTCTCCTTTGCTTTCCTTTTTCTTTCCTTCTCTCTTCTTTGCCTTCCTTCTTTTTTCTTTCGTCCTCTCTCTTCTTTCCTTCCTCTTTCTCTTCCTTCTTTCCTCTTCTTTCCTTTCTCTCTTCTTTCCTTCCTCTTTCTCTTCCTTCTTTCCTCTTCTTTCCTTTCTCTCTCTTCTTTCCTTCCTCTTTCTCTTCCTTCTTTCCTCTTCTTTCCTTCTCTTTCTTTTTCTCTTCCTTCCTTTTTCTCTCTCTCTCTTCGTTCCTTCTCTTTTTCTCTCTTCCTTCCTTTTTTCCTTCCTTTTAAAAAAAATTTTAAAAAATTAATTTTAAATAAAAACCTTTCTAAAAATTAAATTTCAATTCAAAATTCATTCAAATTCAATGAAACACAATTAATTAATTCTATTTACAATTACTTTAACTTCAATTAATGCCTATAATTTCTGTCGTGTGAGATTACACAAAAATTTTATTCAGAAAAAGTTTTGCACACGGCTTGAAAATTTTGCACACAAGCCACCAAACCTTAGAGGGAACATTGGTCAGGGGTTGTCCAATCCACAGCCCGGGGGACAGAATGTGGCCCACCAAAGGCCACTATCCAGCCCACTGGGTGCAGCAGCAGCCCCCGCTTCCACCAGCTGGAGTTAAGAAGCAGCCCCTCCTCTCCAACCCTGTGCAAGCTGGGACCAACCCCTCCCCTCCAGCCCTGTGCTGCACTACACCAGTCAGGACTTGGGACAGAGGTGAGTGTGGAAGATCAGACATTTCTGGCTGGGAGGGGATACTGCTGCAGTTGCAAGTGGTGCAGCTTGTGCAACTACCTCCCCTCCCTTGGGAGGATAGCCCTCCCCCTTCTTCCCGAGGACCCTGTCCCCCTCACATGCCAGCGAAGCCCAGCAGCAACACAGCCCAGCTCAGCACTCCCACTCGGCTGGGACACTGCTCTGTGCACTGCTGCAGCTGCCTGTGAGAGCCTGGCTGGGGGAAGCAGCCTACCCTGCCTGTCTGGGCTGGCTGCTGGGGGCAGGGCCGTGTGAATCAGAGCTCCCCGTTCCCTCCACCCTTGAAGTTTCCAGACCAGTTCATTTGGGTACAGTCTGGCAGCCAGCCCAGGGCAGGGAGAGGATGTCACTTCCCCCATCCAAATCTTGAACTTTCCAGAGCAGAAAACCCACTGCAAACCTAGACTGCTGTGCAAAAAGGGAAACTGAGGTGCAAAACTGTGCAGCCTTCACGATTAGTGTCAGAGAGAATGCACTTTGGAAAACATAACCGTTTATGCTATGTTACATGTATGCCAGACCCCAGAGTCACTGAAGTGGTTCACAAAGTGTTGACTAAATTACTAACTTTTGTCAAAGCACACATTGATATTTGGGCCTTACAGAAATTTCATATGAACATATCAAGGGTAAAAAGAATCTTTTAGCTGGTCACTGGGGAGCCCTTAAGGTTTATTCAGTAGCTTTGATTACTCCCTACTACACCAGTCTCACATTGGGGTGTCATACTAGGCCTGAGCAACTTTGCAAATAGATGAACCAAATCTGACTTTTAAAGACAAGTTATAGGAAAACCCAATGGTAGTGAGTCATTCTTTACAATAGACTAGAGCTTTGATATGCAAGCGTATTGCTGGCAGTTATCTGATGTTTACATCTATCTTGTCAGAGATTAGCAAGGTAGATAGACAGGAAAACAGTTTATTACTGTTGTTTTATTTGATTAAGAAGTCAAAAGAGACTATTAACATCTAGCTGGACCTTTGATGTAAGAACATAACTGCATTATCACAGTTAACAGACAGGTTAATTACCTCTGGTGCCTACGATTGACTATATACATTACTATTCTCCACTCAAGGAAGGCTCTGTGAACTGTCATGAGAGCTTGGGTGGTTATGACTATTGTCTGAAGAAGACTATTGTCTATTGTCATACAAGTCAGGCATCGCTGTCATCAAAGCCATATGAGGAAATTACCTGCAAGTGCCCACCTTGTTACAACTACAAAGAAAGCTTCCAGCATAATGGGATTGCAAAATTGAGGCTATGTACACACGATCAGATTAAAGCGCAACATGGCAATCGCGCTATAAAAAACACGTGACCTTTATTGCGGGATAACGTGTACACACGTCGCTCCTTGCAACGCAACAGAATTCCTTGCATTATCGCGGTTGAGCGCAATGAATTCTGGGCACCTATCCCATCGTTCCATTTTCCCTGAATCGGCGCTTGGAATCATGGGATGAAGGAAAGGAACGCAAAGCACCATGGGTAAAGTCTCAGTTTCCCGTGGTGCTTTGTGTTCGCCTTGCGTCTTCCTCGTTTCCAATAGCAACTCGCGCCTATTTTCAACAGTGCAGTGACGCACCGCACCACTTGCAAGCAATCACAACAGTGGCAGCATGGATCCTGCTCTGATCTCCACTGTAGCCTTCAACATTCTGAATACATCTCGGCTTGTTGCTCAGTACGCAATGAGCTCCGAGTCAGACGAGGACGCTGAGGAGCAGGGGCTGATCGATGCCATGCAGAGCAACAGCACCACGTTGCTCAGCTCCTTCACCGATCATCTGCACACGGTGCAACGCCGTTTCTGGTCGCAAGAGACGAGCACCGAGTGGTGGGATCACATTGTTATGCAGCTGTGGGATGACGAGCAGTGGGTACAGAACTTTAGAATGCGGAAAGCAACCTTTCTGGAACTGTGTTCCCAGTTGGCCCCTGCCCTGCGACGGAAAGACACCAACATGAGGTCAGCCCTAACCGTGGAGAAGCGTGTAGCAATTGCTGTCTGGAAGATGGCGACTCCTGACTGCTACCGGTCGGTTGCAAACCAGTTTGGAGTCGGGAGGTCCACCGTCGGATTAGCCCTCTCACAAGTCTGCCGAGCCATCAATCGTGTTCTGCTACGGAGGACGGTGACGTTGGGCAATGTTCGTGAGATTGTGGATGGCTTTGCTGCCATGGGATTCCCTAACTGCGGGGGAGCCATAGACGGCACCCATCCCAATTTTGGCTCCAGACCATCTCGCGACCGAGTATATCAACAGGAAGGGCTACTTCTCCATGGTGCTGCAAGCACTCGTGGATCACAAGGGGCATTTTACGGACATCAATGCTGGGTGGTCGGGAAAGGTGCACGATGCCCGCATTTTCAGCAACACTGGTCTGTACCGGAAGCTGCAAGGGGATACCTTTTTCCCTGATCAAAAAATTACAGTGGGGGATGTGGAGATGCCCGTAGTCATCCTCGGAGACCCAGCACACCCACTGATGCCATGGCTCATGAAGCCGTACACCAGTAACCTAGATCGCAGCAAGGAGCAGTTCAATTACAGATTGAGCCGCTGCAGAATGACTGTGGAGTGTGCCTTCGGCCATTTAAAAGGGCGCTGGCGATGTTTATATGGGAGGCTGGACGTGGCGGAGGACCACAACCCTGCTGTGATTGCGTCGTGTTGTGTCCTCCATAACATTTGTGAAAGTAGGGGAGAAAAGTTTTCCCCGGTGTGGGCTACGGAGGCACAGCGCCTCGAGGAAGCATACGAACAGCCAGCCACTGGGAGTATTAGGGTGGCCCAAGGAGAAGCTGCTCGCATAAGGGAGGCACTCAGGGAGCATTTCAATTATTCCCTCCCCTAGTTAACTTCCAGGACGCATCAGGTGCACCTTATGAGATTTTCAATGTGTGTGTACAAATATAGCCACTCTTCAAATTATTTGTTACTGTTTTTATTCAAACCTAAAAGGTGGGGTGGGGTGAGGTTACAGGTGGGTGTAGCTCCGGGTCTCTAAAAAGTAGCTGGGGGGGAGGGAGGGGCTGGATGTTGTACTGTACCGGGGGAAGGGTGGCCTTCAAAGAAATGCTTTGAGGGACTACGGGGAGTGGGAGGCAGACATGGCTGAACTGTCTGGAGTGGAGCCCGGACATTAATCGCCTGGGACTGCAAAGCAATCATGCTCTTGAGCAGTTCTGTTTGCTCCTTCATGACGCTTATCAGTTTGTCCCTATGTTTCTGCCTCCTCTGTTGGGATTCCTCTCTCCAGGCTCCTATGCTTTGCTGAAGCGGACAAGGTACGTTCTAATAGACGGCTTACTGGGGGCTAACATTCAGCACTGGGCACACAGATGGAACTCAATATCTCTCTCCTCAGAGTCCCCCTGCCAGCTAGAATACATATCCAACATGCCACCGGTTGCAAGCCAGGACCGTGTGCTGCTGCACTGTGTGCTGCCATGGTTCCCAGGGCTGTGCTTTGCAGCTGGCGAGGCAGAGTATCCGTCTTTGGGAGCATAGACACAAAGGCTCTCCCATGTAACCTGAGTATTAGGCTCAGGAGGTACATTGAGGAAACCTTTACTGACCTAAATGCAGAAGATTATTTTACAATAACTGCTTGTGTTGATGCACTTCTAATGAATGCAGAGTAAATAGTGTGCATAGCGGGGACCAGCCAGCACCCCCACTCCAGACAATGATATTTTAGCAGGAGCCATAGCTGCACGAAGGAGAAACTTACCGGAACCCCCCTCTGCCGCCTCAGAGGACACGCTGCAGTTCAAGCCTTGGGTGGACGTCTCAGCGGGGGTGCAGAAGAGCTCCTGGCTACACGCTGTTGCGCTTTCCTCCGTGTCATCCTCCATCTCCTCCTCCTCAACAACGTCCTCATCCTGCTCGGCTCTGGCATTCACTGGACGAGGGGGGAGTGATGTGTCCACAGGACTCTTGGCAGTGGTTGTGGGGTCCCCACTGAGGATGGCTTCTATCTCCTTATAGTACCTGCATGTAGCAGGCGCTGATCCCGAACGGCAGTTTGCCTCCTTCGCTCGGTGATAGGTTATTCTTAGCTCCTTCACCTTTGATCTGCACTGCAGTGTCTCTATCATGCCCTCTCTGACATGACCCGAGAAATTATGCCAAATGTATCATAATTCCCCCTGCTGCCGCATAGCTGCGCCTGCACAGCGGACTCTCCCCAGATGCTGATCAGGTCCAGCACCTCTGCCGTGCTCCAAAGGGGTGCACGTCTTCCACGACGGGCCGCCATTGCTACTGATGATCGGAGCTGCACTCCACTCCACGAGGAAGAGAACAGGAAGTGAAACAGACGAGAAATTTGAAAATCCCGGGAATCAGTTCGGGGCAGGGACAGTTTCGTTACGGCCACAGAGCGGGTGGGGGGAAGACCAGAGAGGACGACTTTGGAATGCTGGGACACTTCCGGAGGCCAATCATTGCGCGGTAAGCGTACACACGAGCGCAAAGGCACAACAGCTGTTCCGCGTTAGCTGTTACCACCCTCGTCGAGGTGGTTTTTGTATTGCGCTACAACAAGGCAGTTAACGCGCAACAGCCCTGTTGTATGTGTGTACGCCGTTGTTGCTATCGCGCGGTAATGAGTTTTAATGCGCGATAAACTGATCGCGTGTACAAGGCCTGAGATCCCAGAACCAGCCTGGACTCACCCTGCTAATTCTCATGGGAGAAATAGAACAAACTCTGGACTATTTAGTCTTCATTACTCTGGACTGGATTTCTAACAACTGAAGCTGTGAAACTGACGACTGAAACCCAGCCAGGTATTGGATGTGCACCAGAGGGACTATACAAGTCACAATTTTACTGGAAACCTGATATACAGATCTTTAAATCATTTGTATTTATCTGATCCAAACTTAGAGTGATCTGGTAATGTGGCTGATCCTTTGAGGTCAGGAGAACCCTTTTGGTAAAAAGCATGGAGTTTTAAGTAGCTTATATCTTTACTAGACACAGTGGCTGATCGGGAGCCAGAGACAGAAATACAGTAAAGGGGCTGTTTATATTTTGTTTTGGCTTCTTGATGACCAATGTGGGAAATCAGGAGCACTGTTTGTGTTGGTTGGGAAGTCTGACTTCAGTGTCACCCACCACAGCAGTGAAAATCTGCTCTCCATTTGCAGCCTGCCCTGACCTTAACTACCCTAGGCATGGAGGGGTCACACAGGTAGTATAGCGCCAATATAATTAAAAAGATGCAAACCCAAAAACTGATGCCAAGTTCCAAAAGGGTAGCCTTGTTAGTCTAGTTCAGCAAAACAAACATCCTGGCGGCACTTAAAGACTAACCAATTTATTTATTTTTTGGTCTTTAAAAAAACCAAACTGAGCTACTTTTTAATCACATATGTAAAAATTTACCTCTATCGCTCAGCTCTCTTAAACCCACATTCCTGTATTTCGTAACAGTAATGCCCATTCTCTCTGCATAGTACATCTAAATAGCATTATTAAGTGTTCAAACAGTACATAGCTGTAGTATAATAAAACCTCAAACTGGCTCGGATGACAGTTATAAACCATACCTCCTGATGGACCATTCAGTTAGAAAGAAGGAAGAGAATTCACAGATTGGAAGAGGACTGCCAGATAATGTGCCCTCAGGTTTCCCTCATCACTCAGTGTATGGTGCAGGTATCATGTGCTGATACCCTCCTAACTGGAATAACCAGGGTGATACATACAAGTTGATTTTGTTAGTTTCAAAGGCTGCCACAAGATCCAGTTCATAGATTCATAAAAGGGCAGAAGGGACCACTGTGATCATCTAGTCTGACCTCCCGTATAGCAGAGCCTGTTGAATTTCCCTGAATTAATTCCAGTTAGAACTGCAACACATCTTTCAGAAAAACATCCAAGATTTTTCAGTGATGGAGAATCAACTGCAATCCTTGGTAGATTTTTTTCAGTGGTTAGTTACCCACATTGTTAAAAAACTTGTGCTTCATTTCTAATCCAAATTTGTCTAGCTTCATCTTCCAGCCATTTGATCTTGTTAGAAATTTGTCTGTTAGATTGAAGATCCCTCTATTACCAAATTTCTGGTCTCCATACTTCTATATTGTGAGCAAAATACCCCATAACATTCTCCTAGTTAAGATAAATAGTTTGAGATCGAGTCTTTTACTATAATGCATGCTCTCCAATCCTTCCTTTAATTCTTTGCGTTCCACATCACCATTCCATTATTTTGCCGAGGATTAATGTCAGGCCTATAATTACCAGCATCATCCTGTATTAACCCTTTTAGATATTAGCACGGCTTCAGTTTTCTTTCAGGCTTTGAGAACTTGCACAATATTCCAAGAGTTGTTGAAAATCAGCATCAGTGGTCCATGTTGATCATGAGGTTTGTTGTCTTGACTGTAGGCTCTAGCAACTGTGGAGAGGATTGCCTGAGTGGAAGATTATGGTCATTTTTCTCAGAAGTGAACCTACACCAAAGTTGCATACTGAAAATATGATGTTAAACCACTTTGGTGAAACAGGTTGACATTAGTTAACTGTATATTCATTTAAAAATTAAGTTTACACACTTTTCATACTTGTACTTTTGTTTACATTACACCAGGGGTTCCCAATCTGTGGCCCGCGGAGCTTTTTCAATTGGCCTGCACTCCCCTGCAGCTGTCCAGGAGGCCAGAGATGCTTGCCCCACACTCGATCCTGGCGCGCAGCCAGCTGAGAGCCAGCCTGCGGCCCCCTGCTCACCCCTCCAGGTCTCAGCATACAGTTGGGACCCGGGCTGCAGCCTCCCGCTCCTGCCTCCTCCTCCCCCAGTCCTGATGTGCAACTGGGACCTGGGCTGCAGCCTCCCGTCCCCTGGCCTCGTGGCATATGCAGCCGGGAGCTGGGCTGGTCACCACTGTTAAGAGTTTGCTTTTTTAAATTTTTTTTTTAAATTTTAAAGCTGTTTTAATTTTTTAAAAAAAAAAAAATTTAAATTTGCTTTTCATTAAATGTTTTTAAATTTTAAATAATTAAAATTAAATTAAATTAAATTAAAGTAATTAAATTAATTCAAATTAATTACTTAACCTTAACTGAAATTTAATAGAGATTTAATTAATTAGATTTTAATTTAATTTTAATTAAACAGACTTGTGGCCCTTCATGGCTGTAAAAATTGTATTTGTGGCCCTCGAGGCAAAAAGGTTGGGAACCACTGCATTACACAAATCTCTATTTTGAATGTTCACTAACCGGTACATCTTTTTAAAAACTTAATCTAACAAACCTGTCTTCAGCCAAGCATGAGTATGGCAGATGCTTGTAGCCTGTCCTCATTTATACTTAAACGTTGCAATACTGTTGTTAAAGTATGTAAAATTGCATAGTGCAACTCTACACAGTCTAACTTTTTCCATTCACTTTTAATTTAAAAACTGTTCCATCTCTTTTACTGGAGGTTTCTAAGACATTGAGGGTCCTTCCTGTAATTTCAGGATAGATAATTGCATTAGAGGAAGTAATTATAGCTCCAGACATACTGTTTTGTCCTTTCTAAAAATTAAAAAAATAGTATCAGTTAGAGAAAAGAAATTAATCCAACATCATCAGCACATTACCGAACTTTGACATTTCTAGACTGCCACTATTGTAAAAGTCTTAAAAATAAACATTTTAAAAAACAAAAACAAAGAAAAACCCCCAAATATTCACTCCCTCTATGTTACAAGCTAAATATAGATTTTGATTTTACATAGCATCTTTCAGACTTGCATCATTTTAAAATTACATACAGTATAAGCCATTTCAGCACCTTACCAAATAGCAATGTTAAATCAGGAGTATTTAACAGGAATGTTAAAACAGGAACAAGTTCAGTTAATACATTTTAATGATTCATTTCAGAAATGGAGGATGGGTTACCTGGCATTCATTTTCTTGCACGATTATTCATAGTTAGCTTACAAACCTGAACTGTTTACTAGCATAAAAATGTATTTATACAAAAAAAATATATTTCCCTAAGCAATTTGCTCCTTTGTGGATACTGAAGATATCGTACTGTACAGTAATTATTTTTAAAACAATGAAGAGAAGTAGAAAAAAAGGTAAATCATATTTATAATGCAAGAAAAAGAGGACAGTCAATTTCCAGAGGGGAAGCCATATTTGTCTAGATCAGAAAAAACAAACAAGGAGTTTTGTTGCACTTTTAAAGACTAACAAATTTATTTATCGCATGAGCTTTTGTGGGAGATAAACTCATGCGATAAATAAATTTGTTAGTCTTTAAAAAGTGCCACAGAACAGTCAATGAAATTGAAAGATAATTACCAAATAAATAAATGTAAACAAGAATACCAGTTTTAAAAGCAAACCTCTGCATGATGGAGGTTAGGATGAAACTTTCTCTCTGGAAGGGTTATTCAATTCTTGTACCTATCCTATGAAGCACCTGGCATGCCCGCAGTCAGAAACAGGATGAGAGGGCCCACTGTTCTGATATGGTAAATTATGCATTCCTAAATGGAACCAAACCCACAGTATATTCCTAAAACCTTAGATAACTTGACTGTACAACCATTGCATTGACTGGAATGGCAAATTAGTTGAAAAATACATACTGAACAATAGCTCAAAATAATCTTAAACAGTAGAAATGCTGCCAGTGAAAGCGCCATTTTATATTTAATTTTTATCTGGAGAGCCTTTCAAGAGGGAGAAGAAACTTTTTAAAAAAAAGGCTTGGAATTTGAAGGACAAAATTTCTATCAATACAAGTATTTTACTATTTACAGAGCATCCAAGTGTGCTAGGTACTTTATAAATGGAACAACAACAACAGACATCTTCCACCGCCAGCTATGTTTATCTGGATATGACCGATTTTTAATGAAAGGCTTGAAACTTGCAATCACAATTAAGGACATTTTAAAGATATATAGAATCTGATAATGACCCTTTAAAGAAGCAAAGTTGTGAAAATAATGAAAAAACAAAGCTTAAGTTAGAATAGATTTAGCAGGGCCAGAATCTAACAATGGAATTCTCATATTCTATGCAGTAGTGTGGTAAATATGCATGTTGTATTTGCATTAATTATGGGAATATCCTATACTGACAATATCCAAACCCAAAATTTCATCTTAACATAGTGATTCCATCTCACTGCTTACGGAGTCTGAACTCTATGTGAGGTAGCTGTAATATAACAGAAGTATATTTGACAGCAGAAATATTTGAAGAAATTTGATTTTGATCACTCTACCTGATGCATTAACCAAGTACAACCTGGGAATCATTCTAAATTGAGAGCTGAAGCAGCTTATTTCATGTCCAAGAGTCAAAAGAATTAGGCATTATTTTAAAAAAGATGTCAAAATATTCAGGAGCACATGCACCAAGTTGTGCTCATTTCTTTCCAGGGTGTGAATTACTATTAAAAAGATCGTGGTAAAGAAAGGGGTGACATTAAAGGAAATGAGAAAAACATGGTTTCCCATTCTCAGGAACAAGCAGAAAAAAAAGACCAATAGCAGTTTTTTAAAGCAACAGGGTGTAAAATTAGTGTGTTATTCTCCTGATAGCCACAAATGGTGGTCTTTTCATAGCCCAGTTCTCAATTTTACAAAATAGTGAGGTGTATGCAACAACAATGAAACTCTCTTTTTATGGGAGGAATATCTAATAAGCACTACCACAAGATTGCACTGCCACACTAGTGACTTTTTAGGCACTGATTAAAAGATTAAAACTATAGTATATATGCTCTTTCATGAACTTGAATATCCGGGCGGGGATTACACAATCTTCTAGAATGTAACCTAAGCAAGCTATGACCAGTTTCCTCCACAAAATGTTTAGAAATTTACATAAACACATCTCAATCCTGAATAAACTAGAAATGCAGGTTATAAAAGTTGCTAACACTTCTTTAAGGATAAGCACCAAACAATTGTAAAGTGAAAATCTGACACAACACAATATTTTATATATGCTGCAGTATTTAAGACTAAACCACATTTTATTTTGCAATGGCATTACAAGAAAACAATTATTTTATTATGTAAAGATTATTTAAATGTTAAATAATAATATCCCAGACAAAACAGATAGTTTAATTTTATTTTTCTTTAGGTTCTTGCAGCATCAAAATCTTTACTTCTGGATTACACTTACAATATATTCTATTTCTTTCGTTAATGGCTTTCTAGGTTACATATATAGACAACATTTCTCCATTTTGGGAGGGAATTTAGCTAATGAATCAGGTTAAACACAACAGCAGTTTTACAGTTGGAGGTTAAATAGCAAAGTCCTTTTCAGAATTAAATCCCCCTCTCCCACTATTGCCTCCCCTCCTCACCTCAACTTACATAAACGTTGGTACAACTCCTTGGAGAAACTGATACACTTCTTATTTAAATAACAGCAGCACATTCTCAGATGTCAGCTGAATGCTTTGTATCTGCAAGATGGCTAACACCCAGAAATGAGAATTTATAACAGTGGTGCAGAAAGCAAGTTAAATAGGACACTTCCTTAATAAAAAAATCCAATGTAAATCGTAAGACCAGAAGTTGGATTTTGTCATGTTTAAAACTACAAACACAGCGAGATACCTGTATAAATCACAGGTGACACTTTTAACCTCTGCCTCAAACTTGAAATCTTAACAGCTATAGCTGGCCACCTGACATTTCACAGGACTTTTACATACCAGTGAGTTAAGTGACAGCTGAAACCCAAGTTGTAGAGCACAATGCTCTTCCATAGCTTTTTTTTCTGGGATGTCTTTTCAATACCATTTCTGCTCTTCTCCACTAGAAGTCAGGCATTTGTAACATAACTGCACAGATCTAATGTCAACAAAAAACCAGCACAACTTTAAAAATCTATTAAGAGATGTGCTATTTTTGTAGCTCACCTTCTGGAGTGATTTTATTCATTGTTTCAGTAACAACAAAGAACAAATGCTACCTTTTATTAAAAGTAATGTTACATTCTGATCTCAGCATATAAAAATAAGGATTTTAATACACAAACTGACTCCTAAACTAAGACAGTCTTGACAGGAAAAAAACCCAGCCACATACACATATCTACAGCGCCTTACATCACAAGATATTCAAGTGCTTTGCAGAGGTGTTTAAGCGTTATCCCCATTTTGAGGATGAGGAAATTAAGACACAGAGGTTAAGTGACTTGCCCAAGGTCACACAAGTCAGAGGCAGAGCCAAACGCAGCACTCAGGCTTTCTAGTACTACACACTAACTACATCTCATTGCCTCTCCATTAAGTGCACTGATTCAAACATTTGTGTGGGGAAC
Source organism: Pelusios castaneus (assembly GCA_007922175.1). Classification (NCBI taxonomy): domain Eukaryota; kingdom Metazoa; phylum Chordata; order Testudines; family Pelomedusidae; genus Pelusios; species Pelusios castaneus. The sequence continues at coordinate 1,196,840 of ML685837.1, forward strand.
GGGAACTGTACAACATTGTAACACAAAACAGTAAACCAGAGTCAGCCACCAAGGGCATCAATCAAAAGCATGAGTAAATTTGGTATTCAATGAATTAAAAATGCACTTAAGGGAATGGTCACACTGGAAATTATATATTTACCTAGAGAGAGAAAGCTCATTCAATGTAAGACATATGTTGTCAACTTTATGAAAAAATATTGGTTACCTTGACATTTATAGCTCAGGTAATAGTCATTTGGACCCCTGCAGAGAAACCATGTTTGTTGACCATCAGACAGCTAGAGTAACGAAACCCTAAAAATAAATGGATTAATAGAAAGGAAACAAAGCCATCCATCAAGATCACCAAGAAAAGCAACTTCAGATAGATAGCCTGCTGCAGCCAATGAAATGTGATATGCCTGAATGAAAAGCACACTTTAGCCCAGTTCTCTGAAGGCAAACAAGTATTTTAAAAAGGAGCAATGCTACCTTGTATCTCAAAAAGCCTGACCTTGAATCTGATGCTCACAAGTTGAATGGCTTACTGACAACGATTGCGGATGTGATTCAGAAATGTGTACATTTTGGTTCTGTTCTTCATTAATTTGATGGGGCTGGACTGCATCTTGGCTAGTAGGAGACTGGTGACTAGGGTCCTGAGCCAGCTGCACGTGCTGAGCTCCTGTTGCTAGATGAAGTTCTTCAGTTTGCCCCTGACGGGCATGCAGATGGGCCAGTGCTTCCTTTGAAAGAGTGATAACATGCATTTGCTCAGACTGTGCAGGCTCTATTTGGTTCTCCATCATATTGATACTTTGGATTTGTTCTACTTGTTCCTGCTGGGCCGCAAGAAGCAAGTTCTGCAGCTGTTGCGGTGGCTGAGTGAGTAGCGTAAGATTAGCACCCTGGCCTGTAGTCATATTTTGGGAGTTCTCAGCGGTAACAATACTAATACCTTGATTATGACCAGGCATAAAGTTTATGTTATGTACTGAATCTGTGACCAGCAACTGAATCTCTTGTCCTCCAGATGTGGACAGCTGATACTGCTGCAGCTGAAGAATGTTTCTGACCTCTTCTGAGCTATTGCTGCTGTTAGGAGCACTGCTGGATTCTTGCAATTGCTTTTCTTTGCTGTGAATTTTCAAATGAGACTTCAAATTGTCCAAGCGTGCAAACTGCAAATTACATTCTGGGCAGGAGAAAGGCTTTTTGCCTGTATGTAAAATACAATGTCTCCTCTTGGCACTGGAATCCGAGAAACATTTTCCACATATACCACAAGAATATGGCTTTTCCCCTCTGTAAAGAGAGAATATTTTAATCAGAAATATTAATTCTGAAAGTACTGCTTTGTGCAAGGTATTACCTAGCAAATGACTCAAACAATAAATATACCACTACTAATACAACTACTACGCTATAGTAGGGCTTTACAGGCAGCCATGTAAGAAAATTATCCAATGCTATATTTTCTAGATTTCTACTTTTAAGAGTTGCACAATAGTGTGACAAAGTTTCCACTGATTTGTTCATATTGGAGAGGTAGCAACAGGACTGCCTTCATACAAAAATATTGGTATTTTCAGTTCTCTGAAGCCCAGGTTTGATGGGTGGGGGCGGCGGGGAGAGGAGAGAAGAAGACATAAAATGAGTGGTGCTAGTAATTTTTGAGGATTAATTTTAACTTGCATTTATTTTGTCACTTCAACCATTTTTAGTGTTGCATGAAACAAATACCTAAAGTCTAATTTCCAGTCACATGTGACCTAGGTAGAAAAGAATAGGTTTTGCTGGAATCTGATGGGGTTATTACTGTGTGCCTCACTATAGCCTCTCAGAAGCTGGGAATGGCTGACAGGATGGATCACCTGTTCTATTCATTCCTTCTGAAGCGCCTGGCATTGACCACTGTTGGAAAACAGAATACTGGTCTGACCCAATCTGGCCATTCTTATCATCTTAATTTTTTATGAAGTTTCTTTATGCAATATTTCACATCCATAGGACTGCAAGCCAAGTGACATTTTGCTGGTGTTGTGTACTTTTATCTTTAAAAAAGTATCAGGGTAGGATCAATGTTGAAATTTATCATGGAAACAGGAATTGACAGTTCCTTTTTTAAACAGAGTAAAGCTGATCACAAGGTATTTCAGAAAAAATTACTCTAAAATCTAAGAGAGTTTATCACTCCAGTCAACATACAATATGCCTTTCCTCAGCTCTCTGCTTAATTTTCTCTATAATTTATTGCATTTTTTGCTTTAAAATGTTATGCAGAATTATATGTAAATAATGCATATTTTAACACACATTTGAAAATACTATAAAGAACACGAAATATTTACACATCCATGTCAGGAATAAATTGGTCAGACTGTATACAGTAAATCCTAAAAATTTCTCTTTTTAGGTTTTTATGCCAAAACCATCACTAGTGTCTGAACACCATAAGATTAACACAAGACATTGTCTATACTAGGGCTTGTCAATGTGCTTGAAATCTACTTCAAACATTTATGGCCAAATGTAGCCGTAATAGTTTGCATTTCTACATAAATTGGTATTCACCAAGGGCAAATCATGCCTGACCAACCTCAGTGCCTTCTATGATGAGATGACTGGATTTGTGGATGCGGGAAGAGCCGTTGACATGATATACCTCGACTTTAGCAAGGCTTTTGATACGGTTTCCCACAGCATTCTCATCGGCAAGTTAAGGAAGTATGGGTTGGATGAGTGGACTGCAAGGTGGATAGAAAACTGGCTAGATCAATGGGCTCAGTGGGCAGGAATCAATGGCTCAATGTCTAGTTGGCAACCAGTAACGAGCAGAGTGCCCCAGGGGTTGGTCCTGGGGCCGGTTCTGTTCAACATCTTCATTAATGATCTCGATGATGGGACAGATTGCATGCTTAGGAAGTTCGCATATGACACCAAGCTGGGGGGACTGGTAGACACGCTGGAGGGCAGGGACAGGATTCAGGGAGACTTAGACAAATTGGAACACTGCGCCAAAATAAATCTCATGAGGTTCAACAAGGACGAGTGCAAAGTCTTGTACTTAGGACGGAAAATCCCATGCACTGCTACAGGCTGGGGACCGATCGGCTAAGTAGCAGAGCTGTAGAAAAGGACCTGGGGGTTACGGTGGTTGGGAAGCTGGATATGAGCCAACAGTGTGCCCTTGTCGCCAAAAAGGCCAATGGCATATTGGGCTGCATCAGTAGGAGTGTTGCCAGCAGACCAAGGGATGTGATTATTCCCCTCTATTTTGCACTTGTGAGGCCACATCTGGAATACTGTGTCCAGTTTTGGGCTTCCCACTACAAAAAGGATGTGGACAAATTAGAAAGAGTCCAGCAGAGGGCAACGAAAATTATTAGGGGGCTGGGGCACGATTTATGAGGAGAGACTGAAGGAACTAGGCTTATTTAGTCTACAGAAGAGAAGACTGAGGGGGGATTTGATAGCAACCTTCAACTACTTGAAGGGGTGCTCCAAAGAGGAGGGAGCTAGGCTGCTCTCGATGGTAACAGAGGACAGAACAAGGAGCAATGGTTTAAAATTACAGCTGGGGAGGTCAAGGTTGTATATTAGGAAAAACTTTCTCACTAGGAGGGGGTGAAGCATTGGAATGGATTGCCTAGGGAAGTGGTGGAATCTCTGTCTTTGGAGATATTTAAGGTCCGGTTAGACAAAACCCTGGCTGGGATGATTTAGTGGGAGAGGTCCTGCTTTTAGAAGGGGGCTGGACTAGATGACCTCATGAGGTCCCTTCCAGCACTAAGAGTCTGTGATTATGTTCAGAAACTCTGCTAAAGACTTGTATAGGGGTTAATTTATGGAAACTGTCTCAAGAGATGCCATACAGGAAAATACTATTTTATGATTTTAGTAACTTGGTGCTGCTCTCAAAGAAGCCTATAGTAGATATTTCTTGATGTCACCATTTGTTTAGTACTGATGGTCTATGGAATGTTACAAAATAAACAAAAATAAAGACAGCCCTCGCTCTTTATTAGATAGACTCTCTTCAAAGTTTTCAAAAGAATTTGACAACCTTTAAAGCAAGAAAAATGGAAAACAGGTAAGCTTAATTTTTCAATGTTCACATAGCAGTATCTCATAGAATGATAAGGCAGGATCAGATTAAAAACATGTGTCCATGACACTGGAGGTTCAGTACCTTGGCAATGCCATATTGAGCTTTATACATCTCTGTTTAGAATACAGCTCAAGTCACCAATGAGCAAAATGCATTACTCTGACAGCTCTTCAGTTGCTTATGTGAAACGAACAGGTGATCTCATTTCAGTCCCTGCAGGGTCCACGCTTAACCCCCACCCAACTGCCCCCATTATCAGAAGAGGCACTGGAAGCTTCATTGGTGCATTCTGATATCAAAGACTTATTTATAGGCTTTTCTATGGAGCTCTTTGCAATAGTCTTTGAACACTTTGCAAACACGAATATGACCTCAAAACATCCTTATAAAATAATTAAGTACTACTTTTTTCTCCTTAAAAAAATAATTATGTGTATTGCAGTAATGCTATGGGCTCATAGTGTTGGGTTTTTTTAATTACCACAGTAGAACAAACCTATAATCTTTGGCACTGTAAGACAGCTCAGTAAAACTGAACTTGTAGCTAAATTGATAGCAAGGGCATAACCGACATACCCTTTCAGCTCTCTAGGTTCAAATGAAGGCATGCTAATGAGAAACATGAGAGAAAGTTTGTAGTTCCATGAACTCATACTAAATAGTTTATGAATAAATTAAGAGCCAATTTGTTAAACTGGCATATTTCATGAGCACTAAAAACCATCTTCCACAAACAATATTTCTGAACCTTCCTAACATTTACCTGTGCGGTAATCAAATACAAAATTACAAATTGTACACCCACCATGAACAGTGATGCAAGTTTCCTACTAAAAATTAAACCAATACATTTTTATTTTAAAGTGAAAAAAAACAAATAAAATAAAGCAGACTGATGTCAAGATACATAGCAAAGAGCTGGTACCTGAAATTAACAAAGGAACTGTGATAAGCATGAATACTTGAGACTTTTAAAACTAAGGTGTGCTCATTTTAATTTTTTTCTCCTCTTTAGCTGAGAGAGGAAGAGATATCTATAAATACAACAGAAGAAACTAACTATAGTGAAATTGCTTATGAGGAATGTTGTCAAATGTACCATGGAAAACTGATTTTTTTTCTCCCTCTGACAATCTCTCAGCTATGGGAATCTTAGGTGTTACTTGTAATATTAGGAAAGAAACAATATCCATTCTAAAGAAAGCAACCAAAAATTACTGGTTTAAATTTATTGGAATTTTCTGTAGAAATGATTACTGTAGAATCTAAGTTTCCTAGATAAATTAAAACTAAATGAAGAGGTTACTAATATACTTCAGGGACCCTCCTACTAAAGGGCCTTCTTGGGAGCCGTGTATACATAGCATCATCATCACCACGGCTACCATCACCATATCAATTACAGTGGAAATGCTGTGTCAGAGGAGAGCCTTATGCCTAGATTAGATACCATAATACTACCACTCACATGTCAAAGTATAATAGCACCACGAATAAATGATATAGGAATCATTACTTTGATGAATTTCCTCATTAAAATCTGCACAACTTTACAAATTCAAATATGCTGCATAAAAATGAGTTATTACATTTTAATAAAAACAAACACATGCTATACATAGCATTTAACAATCTTTCAGTACCCACACACAAACTAAGTGCAGATAAGGAGGCTGAGAGATTAGATTACTCATTGTCACTAGATAAGCAATATATGACATCTATTGGATTAGAAGATGCAGATCAACGATTCGCTCAATTTTATAAAAATCATGCATGTGTTGGATAGCATCAAGATGCTCATTCTGTAATATGATAACACACTGTTAAATAGAGAGAAATGATTTTATTATTATACATTTCTCTAAACAAAAGATCACTGTTGTAATGGTTGTTTTGTGTCTGACATTTACATGGCAAGGATGTTAAAACTTCCTAAATAAATAGCTTTAAAAAACAAGTAGCAAAACTACACTGTACCTGTGGATTCTGATGTGAGTCTGAAGAGAACTTTTTGCCGTGAATGACTTGCCACAGATTTCACAAGTAAATGGCTTCTCACCTGCAAAAAAGTTAGTTTGATGTACATTCAGAAATTATAATTACTGTAATAATGAATAAACAATTCTGCCTAACTGTCATATAGCACTTTTTGTCAGTACATCTCAAAGCCCTTTAAGTATCATTATCTACCTATTATAGATGGGGAAACTGAGGAAAAGAAAAGAACTGATATGCTCAGAATCACCCAATAGGCCAGTGGCTGAATCTGGAATAGAACCCAGGTCTGCAGAATATAATTCTATGCTCTATTCAGTAGGTTGTAATGACATCTCATAATTATATCTGCCTACTCATAAATACCCTAAGTTCTAAGAAATCACCACTATGCATACTAATAAGTGTAAAAGCAAGATTTTCACACTTTACAAGTCAGGAATATGGCAAGTTAGAATTTCTTTTGCTTCTAGGGTGAGGACTTCTGGCTTTCCAAGAGGCTACATTCCAGCTGACTATACCACACCTTGACCCCTCTGAAGCAGTGCCATCCTCAGAGACTACAATGGAACTTTAGTTAACAGGAGTTCCTCAAACTGGAATTTCACTCTGTGCTGAACTACTCTTCTTACATGGAACTTGCCGGGGGAATTAAATGCAATAAGAAAAAGCTGCACAGTACCCAGACAAACTGACAAAGCAAAGGAAGTGAAAGGAAAGTAACATAATATTTCTCTGTAGTTCTAAACATGTAGTACAGTATGGATCACCAGATAGTGATCTAAATTCCCATCACTATCTAGGCACAATAGAAGAAGCAAAATTTTCAGAAACTTCAAACTTAGTATTGGATTTTCAAGCTTGTCAGCTTTTATGCAGCCAAAAAACCCCCGAAACTAGATAGAGTTCCAGAGGGGCAGCCATGTTAATTTGTATACAGCAAAAACAACGGAAGTCCTGTGAAACCTTAAAGACTAACAAATTTCTTCAGGCATAAGCTTTCATGGGCTGCAACCGGCTTCATCAGATGCGCCTGAATCTGACGAAGTGGGTTGGAGCCCACAAAAGCTTATGCCCGAAGAAATGTCTTAGTCTTTAAAGTGCCACAGGACTTTTGTTGTTTTTGAAGATAAAAAGTGGTGTCTCCATCTTCCACTATATACAATTTTTCAGAAATATTGTCCAAGCCCTCAATAAAAAATAGGGGTTGCTCATTTTTTCTTGTTCTTTTCGGCTTTGGAGAAAGGCCAAGTCAGTTTCTTTCTCTTACCTGCAATTTCTGGTGCATCGCTTGCTGTTTCTGGAGACAACACAAGAATTTCTCAAGTGCATAGTTTGTAACCCTGACACTATGCCTCTTCCTCCTACTTCCTGCTTCACACTCATCCCCTTGTATATTTACGCTCTTATAGCAGCCTCTAACAGTGGAAATGCTACCAGCAAATCCTACTACACCATGCTGTCTTAGACAATCATTCAAATGAAAACAACCCCTGTATATACCTTTTTCTAAAAATGAGAAACCAATCACACACAGACTATACATAGAGAATTGGAAAAAGCAAATGTTTAGCGGTATCCATATTTACATAATCAACTTTCCCCTATCAAAGACAAATGAACTATGAGAAGTTGTATTGTATATGGAACTAAAGATTTCTATACATTTTCATTTTTTTAATCATTTTAAATGAACTTACAATGGAAAATTTTGCAACAAAGACTCAAAGATGAATTACAAAGGTTTGGCTACATCTAAAACATACTTGTAAAATTTCTGAAAAGGAAAAACTGGAATCCTTAAGGTGTAATTAGCATTGTATTTTAAATTACTTTTCTGTTATTTCCAGGGGGAGAAAAACTTGCTAAAAGTCACCCATACCATAAAGGTTTGAAATTTACTCCATTCTAATCTTTATTTTAATTCCCATTGTTTATGGTATTTGTGACATCCTTGGTAGAGAAAGCAGGAAGTCTAAAGATGAGATTTTGAAGGATGTTGAGGTAATATAGAACTTTTGTTCAAGTGAGCACAAAATACTTCAGAATAATGGTATATACTTTTTCTCTTTTAGGTTTCTTACAAGAGAATTAGAATGACTGTAATAGAAACATTTGCAGGTCACCCTTCAATCATGACAATCAACATGAATTGCTCTTGAAAGCTTATGCTTCGCTAACATTGGAGTACCAGTCTACCTCACCCTTACATCTCACCATCCAGGCCTCAGCATGCCCTGACTCTCCAAGCAAGATACATCCTATGTGCTTCAAATTACATCCCTCTCTTGAGGTCTATTTTTATTGTGTTGTAATAAATTAAACAACTCTTTTATTGATCACAAGGGTTCAAAAATAATCCATTCCTTAAGACCCCTGTGAGCAATTTTCCTCTGTTCCTGGGTTGCAGGAACCAGATAAGGAGGTTCCTAACATCACCAGGCTCAATCCTCACCCAGCATTGTACCACAAGAGAGCCTCCCAGAACTTTCTGCAGGTCTCTCTCTGTGAGAAAAGAAGCCCCTCTTATAGTAGGCATTTCTTCTACATGACTTTTTCTTTTGCACTGATTACAAATACCTGTGGCCATTCTTAAGGGTCATACCTCCTTACTAGGAGCCAGGACATCACTGCACACATACTGGAAGCTTGTCTCCCTGCCAACAAGGGATGGATATGTGAACCCTGTCAAAGTCAACAGTTTGTCTTAGCTACGTTCCTTGCAGGCAAAATTATATGTAACATTTACCTGTGTGTGTTCTTAGATGTTTCTTTAACTGAGCTGCATCCATGAATTTGCGATGACACTGGTTACATTCCGGCAATGAATGGCCTTGTCGCAATAATAAAAAAAGTGTCAGTGCATAAGTGATCCCCTGTATTTCTTCAGTGATCTTTGTTAAAGCACTTCCCTGTAAAATAACCACTTTAATATAATAGATAAAAACAACAATTCACTAGTTATATCTGTATGTCCCTAGAAATGGCAGCATTATTCTATTCCATTTCCCCAGTCAATTCTATCACTGAAGAAAAGACACTGGTTAACTCTGGCTCTCCAACAGGAATCTACCACCTTCCTTTTGTAATTCTGTGATTCCATAGTTCCTCTCCACTTTATACCATCTTTCTAGAACAAAAGTTGTTGGGACTCATTTGAAAGTTTATCAAAACCACTCAGCAGGCCCACTGACAGTAATCCCGGGCCCCAGGACAGAACAGTCAATGGCTCTCACCCCCCCCCCCCCCCAACTCCGAAAGGAATGGCTGAGGTTTACAATCATGGGTGGGAGGCAAAGCTTCTCATCCGGCAGGCTAGTGTCCCGCCTCTTCCGCCAGCAGTCATGCCCATAGTTCAATGCTGCTCTACCCCAGGTCCCACCCCCAACTCATTGCTGTGTCCCTTCCCCCACTCTGTCCCTCACACCTCCTGTTCTCTCAGACAGTAAGTGACAACCAGGAGGCTGAATGGGAGAAGAGTGCAGTGAGCAGCTGAGCTGAGCAGGGAGGATGGACATAGCGTCAGGGAGTCCAAGTGAGGAACAGGATAAGTGGAAGAGGGGCTGCAAGGGGGGGCCCAACTGGGGAAGGGATGTGGCAAGCAGGGGAGCCATGGGTGGAAGAAGTGGCATGGAGAATTAGCCTCCCTGAGGGGAAGCTTCATCCACCAGCACTGCCCACTGTCCTTTTTAAAAGATCACCAGGCCATTGGGCAATTGCCCCCTTTGCCTCCCCCCACCCCAACCCCCCCAGTTGGTCAGGCTGCCATTTAGCCAGAGGAGTAGTGGAACAAAGCACAACCTTCACAACCGACAGTGAGGGTGCTACTTTTATACCAAACAAGGAGTCCTGTGGCGCTTTTAAAGACAAACAAATTTATTTATTGCATGAGCTTTCGTGGGAGAAAAATCCCACTTTGGCAGATGCTTTGGGATTTTCTCCCACGAAAGCTCATGCGATAAATAAATTTGTTAGTCTTTAATAGTGCCACAGGACTCCTTGTTTGTTTTGCTGAACTAGACTAACACAGCTACCCCTTGGGAACTTTTATAGCTTTCTCAGCTCATCTCTGGTGCAAAAGATCAGGTCGCAGCCTAATTGATCATGACTGGGGCTGAGGGAAGCCAGGTGGTCCACACGCCCGCCCTCCCCCATTAGCCCTGTTATACCTGTGTGCACTCGGTAATGACTCTTCAGTTGTCTCTTTTGGCTAAAATATTTTCCACACTGATCACATGTAAAAGCCTTCTGTCCTGTAATAAAAATTAATATCTCTAAAAATACAAAGAATTACATTCCAATAATTAAGCTAAAATCATATATTCTTGAATCATTCTATACTTATTCTAGAGTTAGCTAAAGTTAAAGTAAGTGTTAGCTCCCTTATTCTGTAAGGTTGCCAACACCTACTTTAACAAGAGAGAATACTGAATAATTAGGTTATATTTGTCTGGGATTATTTACCTGTGTGTAGGCTCATGTGTTCCAAAAGAGAATGTTTTGTTGTTAAAGCTTTACTACAGACAGTACAGGTATATGGTCGCTCTCCAGTATGCATCCGCTCATGAACCTGAAGAGAGTGCTTCTGGGAAAAGCCTTTACCACATTCATTGCATTTAAAAGGGCGCTCTCCTAAAAATAAAGTAGCAATACTGTAAGTAGCAAAGAGTTATTACTAAGAAATATCTAAATAAATATTCTAAATTGACAGCAAGATACATTATGGTACATTACCACCATTAAAAAATTGAGCTTTCAGCAGACCAGGAGGAGTAATACAGATAAAAAAATAAGGTCCCTTATAGCAATAATTCAAAATCTAACATTTTGTAAGTGTTGTTGCATAGGCACTGTCAATATCCAATTTAATAATTAATTTTTTCACAATAAAAATTAACTAGATAGCAATCAGTGTGCAAACTACAAAGTGAGAACTAAGTAGAACAGTGGAAATACTGTCTTTGCAATCCCCCACATCTAGTGTGTGTCTAGCAATATCATGACAGTTTGTATTTATATAATCACAATGCAAACCAATTATAGCAAGTTATCATATCCTAACCCAAAGAAGGTAGTCTTTTATTCCTACCTGTATGACTTCTCTGATGAATAGCTAAAAAGTGATTATATTTAAACACTTTGCCACATTCTTTACAACGAGCTTCAGAACCCGTGCGTTTTCTTTTTCTATCAGTTCTCTTTGTCAATACTTTTCCATCCTCATCACCAACAAGTTTATAATCTTTTAGCTTGATGGATCTCCGTATCCTACGTTTGCTATAACGACTCTGATTGCTCTGTGCTCCTTGAGATTTAGGATCATAATTCTCATCCTTCTCATCTGATAAATCTGCAACAGCTTCTGAACCACAAGCTGGCTCAGTGTCTTCCACTTCTCTCCTTACTTGAACTTGCTCATTGGCAGCTGTTTCTTCCACTGCAACTTTTTTCAAAAAATTTTGTTTATTTTGCACTGAATTGTTCTCTCTTAGCTGCACATCTTCAATGGAAGTTGTACCAAATTTTTCCTCTTGAGTATTCTTGACTTTTCGTGGTCTTCCTCGTTTTCGCTTTGGTGGATCTCCATTTTTTTTGTCATTTGCAAAGACAACTACTGAAGCACCACTATTAGGTGTGACAGGTACTACATTATTTGAACTATGGCTGGTCTGATAATCTGAATGTGCCCATACTAAATCATTTACTTTTAAGAGCTGTGCAGTTGCCAAGATCTGTTCCATACTTTTTTCACTGGCATGGAGATAACCTGTGTAGATAAATTCCAACAGAGCACCAAAAGTGTCTGCGACCATTCCCTCCAACATATAAATTGACTGGCTTATCTCTCCTTCATCTACAAACATCATTGAAAAGTATTCACTGCTGGCAGCAAGTAAAGCTTTGTGGGCTCTGAAGTGCACATCCTCTACTATTAAAGTGATATCACAAAGAAAATTCTTTTTCCTTTGTTCTTCAAAATTAGCTAGAATGGTATCTCTGTGAGCCTTGGAGTGGATAATGACAAGCTTCTCTGAACTGTCAGCAGTTGCTTCTGTCATTTTTACTGCAAAAAGGAAAACAGTTATTTACGTACAAGAGTAAAACAGTATTCATAAAAAACCCATATTTTTAAAGTATTGCATTACAAAAAACCTGAATATTACAGCTTGCTCAATGCCAAAGAAATTTCTGCATCAAAACAGAAGTTTTTGATCTTATTGTAAAAAGTCAATAATACTGATGTAAATGCACACTTCAAAAAGAACAAAGTTTTTAAATACTTAAAAATGCAATTGGAACTCCTTTCCGAGATGGAAATTTTTATTGCTATTTATTTCGTACCAATGTGCCTCATGCTGTTCTGTATCCAAAATGGCAGCCCCATCTGAAACTAGTGTCTTTTGGAACTTCTGCTCTTTCTTTCAGTGGAAATGGGAAAAATAGGTTATTAGCTTTCACTTTCATAAATACTTTAGGTAGGGTTATGCTGGGACTTCTATTAGACCTAGGATGAAAACCTGGCCCATTGAAGTAATCAGCAAAACACCTATGACTTCAACAGTGAAATGATTTCATCCCTCTTTCAAACCTTCACCTGCTGCTTAGCCCAGAGGTGGTTGTGAAAGAGACAGTGCTAACAAGTGCTAAAAATGCTGGAAGCTGCCAGAGAATCCTTTATACTATGGTTCTTACTTATATGAACACCAATTCTGCCAAGGCACCTCTGTGATATCTGTTTTTTGTGAAATTCCAGACATAGTCTAAAAGAATGAAATTAAAAGCAAAAATGACGACTCCTTTTTACCCAACAAATAAGATACCATGTTTAAGCACAAAGCAGTAAGGGAATGAAACGACAGTAACTTATATTTTCCCATATATAATATGTATTAGCTCCCTGTGATAGTCATAAAAATTGTTAACTCTCACATAAGAAATGCAAAATAAAGTTTAAACAAATGTTCAACGAATTTAAATTTCCGGTTCTTGTAACAACTTTACAGTGCAGAAGCTACACATGGCTTGTATGTATTTAGGTATTGTATACATTTACAGCCACATAGCGGTTATCACTTTTCTAGTGGCAAAAGACCCTAACAATATTTGTTTTTCTGAAACAAACTCTAGGAAGATTATTTATAAAAGAAAGATATACAAATATGATCTCAGTTGTAGCCATATCCATCCCAGGATAACAGAAAAACAAGATGGGGAAGACATTTTCAGTTGGTAAGATGCACAACAAGCTTTCACACTACACAGAGCTCTTCTTCAAGTCTGGGACAAGTACTCAAGAGTGTCACAGCTACATACAAAATCAAACAGTTTAACACAAGTAGTTAGCACATATTCTATCTGTTCAATCTTGTATCTAGTTGTGATACTGAGAATCTTCTTAGGCCTGAAGAGCTCTATGTAGCTAAAATGCTTGACTCTCACACCAACAGAAGTTGGTCCAATAAAAGATACTACCTTGCCCGCCCTGTCTCTCTAATATGCCTAGACAAATTTTGGTCCATATAGTATTTGCTAGTGATCTGCAGAGCTAGCTAATCATATGGTGCTAGTTTCTCTTCATTTACAGCTGTGAGGATATATTAGGACAGCTAAAAGTAATATCTGAATGATACTTTTTCATATAATCAGTGGTTGTAACTGCCACATAAAATATGCTGGACTGCTTCAAAGAGAAACTGCAGAATTGGAATTCTTATGCAGATTTGACACCAAGTTAGAGTTAAATAGTGACTATGGTTTCTTTTCCCATTACCACAGATAATTTTGCTTTCCTTTTCTCCTCACCTCCCTCCTAGATGCTGTTGTCCACCGTTTGAATCTAAGCAACTCCACTGATTTGCTATAACAGTCTAACATAGAGGCTCCCAAACTTTTCGGCATCATGCCTCCTTTCTGATTTTTGAGAAACCCTCACGCCTCCCTACCTCTCCTTTACCATCATCCAACCCCCCTTTTAACAAAAATTCAATTTGTAATTGTACAATTAAAAATGACCACAAATAGGTTTTCTTGATGCAAAAAATTTTTGCTATGAAAATTTCACAGCCTCACGCCCCCCCTTGGATTTTCTTCATGCCCCCCAGTTTGGGAACCACTGGTCTAAGCTGATCCTATGAAACAAACAAAGAGTCTGGTGGCACATTTAAAGACTAACAAATTTTGTTATCTCATGAGTTTTTGTGGGAGAAAATCTCATGTGATAAATACATCTGGAACTGATCCTATGACTTACACTTCCCTGCATTTATTTTCCTCCCATTCATCTGTACTTCTCCATCATCAAACATCTGACGAAGTGGGATTTTCTCCCCCGAAAGCTCAGGCGATAAATAAATCTGTCAGTCTTTAAAAGTGCCTGTAGATTCCATTTGTTTTATTGAACTAGACTAACAAAAGTTAAATGATCTATTCCAAGCTTGGTGACCTGCAATAAGTAAGGAGCCTAAATAACAAAAAGTTATCTAGATGTTTCTGTCATTGCATCAATCGTTGCATTTAAGAGTTTGTAACAAAGTCAGAATACACATTAAAATTTTAAACCTAACCAGTGTCCCTTAAATGTCAGGGTGTTAGTCCTATGAGAGGTGAGCAGGGCTAATAGCCATTTAATTTTCTTTCTTTATCTAGGTATTGGAGACAGCGCTCGTGGGAGCTCCTTTCTTAGTTATTAGCTGCAAAAAAACAGCCTTTTCAGATGCCTGAGGAGCCCCCGGAGTCACCTTAACTTTATTCCCCTCCCCAAACCCGAAATGGTGCCCTGCTGTGCGGGGACGGCCAGGCTCAGACAATCCATGGGTCTGACCCCAAGAGCCGCCATCCCCTCAAGTTCCCGCCCCCGCCCCAAGCTGCGCGCCGGACCCACCCCCGGCAGCGAGCGAGGGGGTTTCCAGCCCGCCCCATAACACCCGCCCAGGAGCAGCTCCGGCCGGGCCTGGGGAGACAAGGCCTGCCCGGGTTCTCGCGGCAAGCCCGAAAGACCAGCGCTGGCCACGCCCCTACCCCGGGCTGGAGGAGGCCTGGGCCGCTCCCGCCGGGCCCGGCGATTTACTCACCCGCCCCACCAGCACCAGGCGCAGCGGCGGTGTCCCGGGAGCGCTCACCGACGCTGGGTGCACGCTGCGCGTGCGCGACGCGACCCCTGTTGGGAACGGCCGCTCCCCTCCCGGCAAAGCAGGCGTCGGAGCGCACCAATCGCCAGCCAGGGGCGTCGCTGCGTCATGGCGCCGCCGCTAACTTCTCCGCGCGCGCGCGTCTCGCGGCTCCCAGTCTCGGCCAGTCGGCCGTTCAGGCTGCAATAAACTGGGTCGGGGGCGTCACTAGCGATCTCCGGCTGAGCCCCTGGCGCTGTCCGGCTGTGCCCTCGCGCCCGGGCCGGGGGCGAATCGGGCCATTACTGGGAGGGCGCCGATTTCTTTGGAAATCTCCCGGCCCCAGCGCCGTGGCGGGAGGGACCCCGCGGTGTCCGGCCAGGCGTAGTCGGACCGGGGACCGTCAGTGGTGGGGGCGCTGCGTGCAACCCTCTCCCGGCTGGCTCAGGCTCAGGCTCTGGCCAGGCGCGCGTTTCCTCCCCTCTGTAGGACGCCAGCCCAGAGCCTCCCGGGCCCCGGCCGGCGCTCCTTAATCGCCAGCGGGTGTTGGGAGCAGCCTCCATCCAGGCGCGTCGTTCTGCGCTCAGCTAGTCGGATGCGTGGGGCCGGCCGAGCAGCCCGAGCCCGCGGTCTCTGCCGTGCAGCCTGCCTCGAGCCTTCCCGCGGCTAGTGCTGCGCAGCGGCCTCAGCAGCTTTCGGCCAGAGCAGGGGTCGCGGCTGCTTGTGCTCAGGACCTCGCCGGGGCCTGCTGGTCCTGTGCACCCGCAAACCGCCCCGGCCTCCAGTCTGGTCACAGCTTTGAAAGCTGTTTCATTTAAAACGGGGATTTTTAAAAACCAGCAAATATTTAGTTTTACCCTCACACCACTTGGGGGCTGTGTGAAGAAGTGTGTAGATGAAGAAACAATAAAAGGAACAGGAAATAATTACTGTGGTCAGGTGTCAATCTCCTTATTGCCATGGGTTTTCTGAAAGGGATGTTTAAAACACGGATATTTTGAAACTTGATTTTTATATCCTCAAAGGTTTTTAAACATCTATTATGTTTCCATAAATGATTGGCTGCATTATTAATGATCAAAAATAGATATGGGAACAGCAGTAAGTATAAAATGTAGAACAAATTAATTTAGTTACAAGTGTCTGCCTCTTTCTGTACAACAGTGTGAAAGTAAATTTAATCTTGTTCCACTGCATGTAATAAAAAGAGTACATTTATATTGCACTAATAATACTGACACAGACAGGAATATATCTGAAATGACTATATGGAAAACAATTGTATAATTTAGTGAAATTTTTCAGACTATTTAATCAGAGCTGAGCAAAATACTCAATTTTCAAGATTATAAACATTTCTAAAATATATTGTAAAAGTATAAATATATGAAACAATTTTTTGCATTGCAATAAACCAAATCTGTCAATGAAAACTATATTCTACCTAGCAGTATTCTATCTATAAAAATAGACTTCCTTTGTTAACAATTACTTTTATGGATAAGCCTTTAGGATCAATTGGAGTACAAAATAAGTAGATTTGCCAAGATAATCAGAATCTGGTAGTTCAATGAACATGCACAATTATTTCATTGTTGTACATTCCAAACTAAGCAGATGCTGGACCCACATCTTTAAGAGAGAAAAACATCTGTAATTTGTGATCAAAGTCAATAGGTCTATTTTGAGGTTCTTTATATTTGCGGGTCATTTTGGTACCCAAGTAGGGGATGAGGTCACAGTGATCTATGAACTGCTCCAGTTTCCTCTTGTACTTCTTTCGTATATATTCTGAGCTCTTGGGGTTATAAGCTGCAAGAAAATAAATATATTAAAATATCTGATATGTTATTTTAAATTTACATTTCAGTCATGATATATAGGGCCATTTTACAAACTAAAACAATGAAAATTCAAGTCCACATCTTTCCACCTCAACTACTGATAACATTACCACAGGCTACTTTCACAGGCAATAAGAGGTTTGGGATCTCAGAGCAATGGTAACTTGAATTTAGATAGCCATGAGTGCTCAACTTTTTTGGGAAAAAAAACAAGCCTTTAATGAAAACAATGCATACTAAAATACATCTTAAATATCCCAGTAGAAACAAATTTCAGGGACAAGGCTTTTACACAATGTCCCAACCTCACTTCCACCCTACATTTTGGTATTCAACCAAGGTGACAGCAGGAGTATTCTTACTGATTGTAATTGTAAGTATGGGGTGGCATGCTGCACTAGCTGAAGTTCCTGAGCGATGTTCAAGTGTAGCTGGAAGTAAAATCATTACAATAGTCAAGGTAATGGGCATGAATAACTATGGGGACATAACCTAATCATTTCCTTTCCATGAGTGACATCTAATCGCTGATTTATGGGCAGTGCCTTTTCTGCACAGAAAGTAGAACCAGTTCAGCACTGTCACTGGGGTCCTCTGTGTGAGATTACATGTATTGTTTCCACTAATCCAGGGGTTGGCAACCTTTGCTGGCCCCTGTGCCAGCCCCGCCCCCCCACCCTCAGAAGGTGCCAGGGATGGGGCCAAAGGGGGTGGGGCCAGGAACTCTGTGTGTGGGAGGGTGGCGGGGTCCCCAGGCTGGGCTGCGCCAGCCCCCAAACCCCAAGTGGACTGGCTAGGTCCCCGCGCCGGCTCCCGAGCATGCCCTCAAGCCGGGCTGGCCAAGCCCCCGAGCCAGCCCCCCCAAGCACCGAGCTGGGCTGGCCAGGCCCCCGAGCCGGCCCCAGAGCTGGGCCGCGCCGGCCCCCACCCCCCAAACCCCGTGCTGGCCCCTGTGCTGGGCTGACCAGGCCCCAGAGCCGGGCCATGCCAGCCCCAGAGCCAAGACGTGCCAGCCCCCTGAACCCCAAGCCAGACCACACCACCCCCTGAACCGCACACTGGCCCCCCCAAATCCCATGCCAGCCCCTGTGCTGGGCTGACCAGGCCTGAGAGCTGGGCCACGCCAGCCCCAGAGCCGGACCATGCCGCCCCCCCGAACCTCACGCCAACCCCCCTGAGTCACGTGCCGGCCCCCATGCCGGGCTGGCCAGGCCCCCAAGCCGGCCCCAAAGCTGGGCCACACTGGCCTCCCCGAGCCCTGCTGGGACACACTGTCCCCTGAGTCCATGCCTGCCCCCACGCCGGCCCCCGGGCCATGCTGAGCCGAGCTCCCGACCGGAGGCTCCATCCCCGCCCCACAGCACTTACGTTGCTGTGGAGTCAGGGTCCCAGGGACTGGAGCCTCCACCCCCGACAGGGTGGAGCGGGGAAATGCGGCTAGGGAGCCTGGAGCCGCAGCATGCGGCTCTTGTGGCCCCAGGCCATGTGGAATGGGGGGACGAGGGGGGCCAGCAGGGGGAACCTGAGCGAGGTCGCGTGCCGCTCAGGATTGGCCCGCATGCCAAGTTTGGCACACGTGCCCGGGGTTGCCAGCCCCTTCACTAATCAGAAGATTGCTTCCAAAACCACAGAAACAAACATGTTTTTTAAACAAAACCCTAACAATAAACTCAAATTGGTAGACAACCAAAAATCTTTCCAGAATGGGCATGTGTTAGACAAACTCTTTTCTGGTTTTCCTATTTAGAAATCACTAAGGTGGGTGGATTGCGGCAGATATTCTGAGACAGTTATCGGGTAACAAAACTTCCATTGTGAACTGCAGTATCTCCCACAATCTGTGACTTAGGTGCAGAGGCGGCTTTTGGGGTAGGCGAAGCAGGCTCTTGTCTAGGGCCCCAAGCTGTAAGGGGCCCCATCGCCTGCCCCAAAAGGCAGGTCTGCCTTGATTGGCAGCAGAGGAGGAGCTGGGGCTGGGGCTGGGGCTGGTGGAGAGGAACTGGGGCTGGCAGCAGTGGGGGGGTGGGGAGGGGCAGGGCTGGAGGCAGTGAGCTGGGGTGGTGGGGGGCAGGGCTGGGGCTGGCAGCAGGGGGCCTATTGGGGGCCCCATGGGCCTATGGGGGGCCCTGCAATGGACTTTTGCCTAGGGCCCCCAATAGCCAAAGGCTGCCTCTGCTTATGTGAACTAAAGCAGAAGAGTGAAATAGTAAAGGCCTGGAACAGGAAAGGAAAGAGACTGTAGATAAAAGGGAGGGAAATATCCAAATTGGTTCACATAGAATATCTAGAATAGTTTACAATGGAACTACTACATACAGCACCTTCCCACAAAGGAAGTATCTTAAGAGAATATGAACCCCACTCAACATTAAAGATGCTGATCAAGGATCAAGTGGCTGCTCTATATATCGCCTCTGTAGTAGTCCAGGCTCTTTCTCTCCAGAAAACTGCTACAGAGTGTGTGGAATGAAGTTTAATCTGTGGAACTGATTTATCAGTTACTACGAAAACATTAATTCAGCACCTCACCTGCATGATCAGGGAGAATTTGGAAGCCCAAAAGCCTATACATTTTGGGTTAAAGTGGTCCTTGAGGCTGATTCTGCAAATGACTCTGTACATCTGAGATCAGTTTTCATGGCTCTACATGTCTAAATGGTGCCCTAGTTTTCCCTTTGGATGCTAATGGTTCGAACACAGAGTACAATGATTTCTTGAGTGTGGATAATGTATCAGTTAGAAAGCATTTGGGGATTGTTTTTGTGGAATACATGATTTATGGCTCTTGCATTGACAGCGCTGCCAGCTCTGAAACCTTTCTTCTTCATAGTCATAAGGAAACATCTTGAAAGAAAAATAAATATTAGAACGTATGTCCTAGAAAAGTGGTTAAAAACCTGTTCTTTAACTATTGTTCTGCGAGATATGTTATACATATCCTTTCCACTCTTGGGCTATGTCTACACTTGAAAAGTTAGGTCGACTTTATGAAGTCGACTTAATAAGGTCGACTTTAATTCGACTTAAAGTGGACCTTAAGTTGACTTAACAAAAGTTGACTTAACTTTTCAAGTGTAGACGTGGCCCCTTTTTGGCCTTAAGTCGACTTTAAAAGGTCCAAGTAGGCACTACTCTGCGTCTCCACTGGCTTAAGTTGACTTAATAAAGTCAACTTAAGCGCTAGTTCGAATTAAAACTAGGTGTTATGAATTCGAACTAACTTTTCCTTAATTCAATTTAAGGAGCAGCTTAAGTTGAATTAAGGAAAGCGCAGTGTAGATGCGGAGTAAATTAAATTGACTTAAGCCTCCTTAAGTTGACTTAATTTCTAAGTGTAGACACACCCTTGGTGTCCATGTGCCTGGGTGCACAACTGTCAAACTTTTTCCCTCAGTGGGGACTCATTGGGCAGTTTGAGCTCCCCCTGCTGGCACGTGCTGCTGCATGCAGCTATAAAGATGTAACAGATGTAGAAGGGTAGAAAGGTGGGTTATGGAATGGACGTGTGCAGCACACCATGAGGAACAACAGTTATGAAACAGGTTAGTAACTGTTTTTACCATGATTATTAGTGATTACACATGTGCATTCAACTCTTGCTGACTCACAAGCAGCAGAACAGGAGGTAGAATTGACCTCTATTTCAATAAAAATTGTAGAACAACTTGTTCCACTCCAGTATACTCTGTGGTGCCTTGAGCCACAGCATAGTAGGAGACAAACATGGAATAAGGACCAACCAGACTGCCACTTTGCAAATGTCCGCAATTGGAACTTATGCCAGAAATGCCACTGAAATGGTTCTGATCTTGTCAAATGAATGGGCTGTAGCTGGCAGAGAGACATTAGCCAAATTATAGCTCATAAGTATACAGGATAAGATCCAGGAAGAAATTCCCTGGGTGAGACTGACTGACCTCTTACTTCTGTCAGCCACTGCTACGAACAGCTGGAAAGATTTACAAAAGTCTTTGGTTCTACCTAGGCAAAACACCAAGGGTCTTCTGATGTCCCAAGTATGCAAATGCACTCCCTCCCTTATTGTATGTGGTTTGGGGCAGAGAATAGGCATATAAATTGGCTGCCTGATGTGGAAAGAGGAAATCACCTTTAGGAGGAGCTTCAGATAAGGACACAGGCAAATACTGTCCTCAAAAAAGATTGTACATGCAGGTCCTGACCTTAATGCCCATAGCTCTTTTACTTTTCAGGCTGAAGTAATGACCACCAGAAAAGCCACATTCATTGACAGAAATAGCAGGTAGCTGGCTATTTAAGTGGGGGAACCCATAAGTCTTCACAATACTAGGTTTAAATTCCATGGGGAGTGGGATATTGCACTTGAAGGTATAATTTGATTAAGACCTTTAAAACCTTATGGACATGTCATTGATTAAAATAGTTTTAGGATGAAATGCTGAAATAGTAGCCAGATGTACCTTGATGGAACCAAACTTTGGTGTTTTGGTATAACAAGTAGTCCAGAATATGCTGACCTGAAGAATTGGATGATGACATCTCATATTGATGAGATCAGCTGGTTAAATGCCTCCATTTAATCACTCTTGTAAAAGGCTTTCTACTATTTAGCATAATCTTTTGAATGCCTTTTGACAAAGCCTGCTCTTTAGTATCTAGCCATGGGTCGTCCACGCAGTTAAGTGAAAGGATTGTAGGCTCGGGTGAGGAAGGTGACCATGATCCATAGCTTAGATCCAAATCCAATGGAAGTGAAATTTGAAGTTTCACTGATAGCTCCAGGAGAGTGGAGAACCATTGCTGATGGGCCCATCCAGGGACTATAAGTATGACTCTGCTCTGCTCCTGTTTTATTTTTAGCACTACTCTGTGAATGAGCTGGATTGGTAGAAAAATGTAGAGGTATGTGCCTTACCACATAAGTAAAAAGGTTTCTGTCATGGAACCCAGGCTATGGCCCGTAGGGAGCAGAACTGCTGACAATTTCTTTTGGATTTTGTCGCAAATAGACTTACTGCAGTACCAGTGATGGAATAATTGACAGCACTGCTGGGGGACCAGACACTTGTAAGGTCAGGGACACCAGAAGAAAGAGCCAAGTTTCTTGCCACTGCAAATGCCTCTGAAGTAGTTAGCACTGAGATGGTCTCTTGCTGTGATGCTGAAAAAGTTGATGGCACTGGGCTTGACAATGCCCCTTGTGACACTGGAACCGACTTTGCCAATTTAGGCACAGCTGTGGAGGAGAAGTGCTTATGGGTCAGATGCACTCTAGTCAACTCCTTCTTGACCCTTTTACCAGATGTAGAGGGTGCAGATTTTGCTCTGGCAGGTGCCTATTTAGAAACTTTGTATTTCTTCCTTGGTACTAACTAGAGAGAGGGGAATGGTGCTGGGATTCTGCTGACATTGAAGGTGTGCTTCTCAATGAAGCTGCAGTACTCAGCATTGGATCAGATTAGCATGCTGGCTGTGGGCTGAGAACTGTTCCCATCAGCAGGAATTTCAGCTTGGCTTCTTTATCCTTCATCCTAGGCTTGAACTCCCTGCAGATCTGTTAACAGTTACCTCTCTTCTGCATTTGAGGCAGCTATTGTTCAGGTTGCTAACTGGCATAGGCCTGACATAAGAAGCATATGGTTTGAAACCTGATGATGGTGTCTTATCTTGGTGGCAGGGCTGGATCAATGCCTGGGTTATAGTGGCTGAAGCCCAGGGCCCTGGCCTGAAGTGGTGCCCCAGAGCCCTTTAATCCAGCTCTGCTTCGTGGCCTGGTCAACACTGCCAGTGGCATTGACAGGAGATGCACAAGCTACATACTGAATCTTGTGTATCTCCTGTCAACTTACTAATGTGCCCTTATTGCAGCGTCTCCACTTCACTGTGTCAACAGGAAATACCCTCTAGTTGGCTCAGCTTTACTCTTTTCAGAGGGGTGTACATGACTTGTCTGGAGAGCACTTCTGGGATTGATTGTGCAGGTCTCCACTACCCACTCAATTAATCTTGCTGCATCAATCTGTGCAGCCAGATGCAGCCCCAGTAATGTAAACATACCTGGTATCATGAATAGAAAACCCCTGAACAGGGAAATGACAAGTTTAAAGTACTTTTTTAACAATGCTAAGAACTAAAATAACAACATATATACACACTATGTTATACAAAGGCTGGGAGAATTGTTCCAGTGCAAAACAGAGTTCAAACATCCACAGGAACTGAGGAGAGGTAGGGGTAAGCTCAGGCTCTGCCCTTTATACCTGCACGCATTGGCATGCACCAGGAGCGGGAGCTCAAGCCACCAAATGGGTACCACTGAGGGAAAAAGTTTCTAATGGCTGTGTGCTGGGTACACAGACACCAGGAGTGAAATGCATATGTACAATCACTAAAAGAAGAACTGAAAGATGATGAAGCAAGAGTCTGCGAGAGCAAATGCAAGTCCCTCTCTGGGATGATAACCACAGAGCTCTCCAAACTAGTGGTAAGGTATCAAATGACTTGAGGTTCATGGGTGGTTGATTAGTGATTTTATTGTTCTAGCTCTCTGTGCACTCCTTAGGGTAAAGACATGCCCTTGACTTCTCATTGGAACCACCTCTACATCTTCAAAAAAACCCACCTGATCTACCCAAACTTGAGATGCATTCTTTCCAATTTTGAAGATAATCATAGATGGCTGGTATTTCTAGGGTCAAGCTAGTTATCCTTGCACAAAGAGAAGAATTTTGTCCAGTTGGCCAAGAAAGTTTTGCAAGGTTGATTCCCTTACTGGGACTAATAAGATGTTAATTAATCTTGTGGAGAATACCCCAGAGCTCTGAATGTGCCACAAAGAGACAAAATATGTGAAGAACTTGATAGAAAAGATAAATTTGCTGTTACCTTCCCAAAACATTTCATGTAAAGCAAAATGTTAGCAATAGAAAATGGTAGGGGAGAGCTGAACCACTGAACATACTGCTTTTTGAGAGGGAAGACTTCTGGTGGGTGAAAGTAAAAGGCATGGTTTTGCTTCAGAGTCCCCTAGCAACAGCACTGAACTGCCTCCTATATCTCCACAGAAGGCACAGCTCAATCACAAACCAGGGAGATGCTAGAATTCTCAGCACACGGAAGAGGACAGCATGCCTTCTCTGGGCTGCCTACAGATGAAGGGTTCAATAAGTTAGACTAGTCACCAGGAGCAGTGAAGAGTCAAATGATCAGCTGATATGAACAAAATTTGGGCATACACTCTCAATGGAGGGAGCAGTCAATT
Source organism: Pelusios castaneus (assembly GCA_007922175.1). Classification (NCBI taxonomy): domain Eukaryota; kingdom Metazoa; phylum Chordata; order Testudines; family Pelomedusidae; genus Pelusios; species Pelusios castaneus. The sequence goes on from ML685837.1 coordinate 1,221,122, forward strand.
CCACCAGATGTTTTATTCTATTAACAATTTTCTATGAACTGAGTCTAAGCAAACTTTCTTTAAGGAGTCTATTTGTTTATCTACTGAGACAGCAAGGTGATCCAGAATGTAGGTTCAATAAGAATATGTACATATAATATTTATTTTTTAAAGAATTAGACTTCAGAAGACTAGGGAAATCAGATGAGTCAGTGATTATATTTTTATCTAAAAATGTTACATAAAGCTATTCCTTTCATTTATTTAGTTAATGCTACTACTCAAATACATGTTTTACCATACCTTTTAAATGATAGGCCATGAACAGCAGGGCAGTTTTTTTTACACTTAGGAATGGAAACTTTGGCTTTAAGCAGCCCACTTCATTCATAGCTTTTATTAGAGCTGTTGCTGTTCCCTAGAGATATAGAACAATTTTAAAAAGGCAATGTAGCAAAGATTTGATTACAGTATACCAAAATACATTAAAAGCTTAATTCTGCTGTCACTCAAGTCTATCTCTATAAGTTTTGATATACTATGGTGTCTGAGCATCTAACACAGGCAGTTTTGTCACCGACATTAACAAGGGTAGGATCAGACCCTAAATAGTTATCTTTTCCATCCATATGTTATAAAGAAAGAAAATGCCTCGTTATGACTTATTTCAATAACACTTCTCCATATCAAGTTGCTATAATATTAGCCACATCATGTAAGTTTTATGTGTATACATGTGCAAACACATGTATACAACATGCATGGCTAGACCCTCCAGTGCAATGTAGCTGCTCCTTTTTGTACTGTACTATTATCAGAATCAGCTCATGGACCTTGTTTAACTTACAGAGGATCACCTTAGAGTAAGGGTGATTCTCCAATGACACAGAGCTGAAACAGGGATTCTTATGTCACACGCTCTCCTTTTTGCCCACACGGCATGGAGAAAGAGGCAAAATCCTGGGCTCAGCATCTGTGTTTTTGTTATGTGTTTGTACAGAACAGCATTAGGCCACAATTCAGACCCCTAAGAGCAACTACAATACAAACAAAATAGCAGGAATGCCCAGGCCTGTCCTCTGCATCCTTAGCCCTTCATCACCTTTATAGATTGGCATAAGTTAGAGTAGCTCTCTGTGCATAAAGCAGTACCAATATTAAGGTAATACAGAGGTCAGCATTATACTACCTGTTGCATCTCACCTAAGATGAATTAGTGGATGGAACATGGATTGGGGGTGATATGGTCATAGGTGTGTGACAAATTGAATGGGCCTGGATATTAGCTCCATATGTTTTATATAAAACACTATGTATGTAGAATTATAACTCTAGGATAAATTAGAGAGCCATAAGATAAACTGAGGAACCATGGGATAAATTTATCATTTATCATGAAATTTCTCATGTATCCTTGATCACCTACCCTGGATTCTATCCATTAATAAATCTCTCCAGGACTGCTTTAAGGTTACAAATCTCTGAGTAGCTTCAAACAACTGCCACTTTTAAATGACTCGTAATATCATTCCTTAACTTTAAATATGTCTACTACCATGACCTATATTGAATATCTATTAATAAAATTAAGATTAATATGACATTTTAAAATAAAAAACTAAAAACAGAAGACCTAGTATGATCCTATATTGTAGTTTAAATTTAATTTAATTTAAATTAAATAAGCAAAAACTAGCCTGTTCAAGGTAGCCGGTCAGGGGAAGACTAGTAAGTAGAACTGGTTCCTTTATTGGTGGCAGTTTATGTGGAAGCTTCTGATTCCAGTACTTTTCTGGTAACCTAACACAAAGAAATTCACTGCTTTCAAACAACAGAAAATATGAAATGATTAAAAGACAAAATATGTTAATAATTTTACCTCATAAACTTCTGGAGTTTTTCTTCAGCTTCAAAAATATATAGTTTATCTCGATATTCCACGGCATACTCAATAGTGCCAGGTACCAAGGCTTCATATCTCAAAGGACAGAAGAAGGAAAGACAGTATATATTTTACTAGGAATATGAAGCATCACTTGTGCTATTTAAACACATTAAATATTGTGATTGTTCTGATCAAACAGGTCTACTAATTACAAAAACAACTGATTATGATAGTTCATGCTTCCAGCATACAACTGACAGTTACTCATAGCTCAAAATGTGAATCAGGGACATTGCCTCGATAAGGAACATGGACCCTATTGTAGACTTCCTTTTAAACAACCTCCAGCAGGGATTATTTCTTGGGATTAGTATCTTTGGGTATGTCTACACCTAAAAACCCTAAATTGACCTTGTTAAGTCGACTTAGAGCATCTATACTAGACATGCTAAGCCGACTGCCTGTGTCCACACAGGCAGTTGTTAGGTCAACCCAGAGCGATGGCTCCAGAGCCTTCCGGGCTTCCCAGACAGGGAAGCCCTGGAGAAGACAGCTGCTGGTGGCTCCTGGGACAGGGGATCCTCCAGGGCTCCCCTGTCTGGGGAGCCCCGGGGAAGAGAGCTGCCAGCGCTCCCTGGACAGGGGAGCCCCGGAGGTTCCCCTGTCCGGGGAGTGCCGGCCACTCTCTTCCTCAGGGCTCCCCTGTCTGCGAAGCCCCGGTGGCTCCCGTGTCCAGGGGAGCCCCAGGAGTCCCTTCAGCTGGGGAGCTGGGCAGCTCCCTTGTCCAGAGGAGCCCTCAGGGCTTTATTGGCCAGGGGAGCCCCCGGGACTCCCTCGTCCCTGAGCCGCAGCTCCCTTCCCCCAGCCCTAGGTCGACTTAAGGAATTAAGTCGACCTAGGGCATCCACACTGGTTTTAGGTCGACTTAATAAGGTCGACTTAGACCTTAAGTTGACCTAACGACCAGTAGTTATTAAGTCGACTTAATGAAAGCCTGGTGTGGATGTGGGGTAATTTAGGTCGACTTAAGCATCCTTAAGTCAACCTAAATTGCTAGTGTAGTCACACCCTTTGAAGCTAAAAAGGGATTATATAGAGCTGGCTATGTAGGCTCTACTGCAACAATAGATTCCCCCATAATGAGTGAATCTCCAGGTACTTCTATTTAGAGAGTTTTGTGACTTTCTTGTGTGTTATTGGTGGTCCAAACTGCAAATTCTTAGGATGCTTTGAGTTCAGTTTTGCAAATAAAGAACTTGAAAACCCAAAGTAAATCTTGGCTGAAACTATGCAAGTTTTATTACAATAGAAAATAAGGCAACATAGATCCCCTCCTCACAGGCCCTACTTCCCTTCAAAAAGCTCACACTCACCCTTATTTTAATCATCTCTGGAAGAGATAGGGGAGGGAGTCCTATAAGATCTATTATTTATTAAATGACACTAATATACTTGGCACTGTACAAGATACAAAAGAAAGAACGATCCCAGCCACAAAAACTTGCAGTATAAGAACCTTTCCCAATCCCCAGTCTATTCCCAAAGTCTTCCCTACTGCTGTTTTTTTGTGTTTTTTTTTCCAGCAGGTGTGCAGAAACTGATGCTCTCAAGGATGCTGTACTGGCTGGCCTTATCTCATTCTACTCATTAGAAATACTTCAGAGCACACCCATGTTACCAGAACTGCAAATTAGTAGGCAATCTTTCAGCCTCAGAATGAGGGCTAATAGATCACCAACAACAGCTAAAGCAGCAGTGTTTTTAACTCTCACTACTGCAGAAAACAAAGGGCTAGTCATATCGCCAATCCTTAAAAGGCACTTTAGATCTTGAAGAGGAAAGAGATGGCCTATTGGCTGTCCACTCACCAACCATACAAGAAAAAAATTGGAGCAGTGTCACTGGCTGCCCTGTGGAAATATCAGGAGGGATGAATGGCAGAAGGCTACTGGACCCCACTAGACAATAGATAAAAACAGAAGCAAGAGTTTTGGCTTTCTTGGGGAACACAAATCTTTGCTGGTTAAGCCCACTTCATATTTTATGCAACCTCTTCAAGGTTTCAGGTTCCTAATGAAGTCCAAAGGGTTTTGAAAGGTTGTTACAAAAGTTTTGCGAAGGCACAATGTAAAGAGTTTTTTTTTCCTGTTGAAAACAGAACAGCAGCACTTGGTCAGGGTACTTTGTTTTTTAATAAAAAATGATTTTGAGAAATGTAAGGATTTACCTTTGTTTTCCATCTAGGTAAGTGACTGGACAGTATCCTTGCATTTCAGCCTTTTTAGGAAATAAGGCCTTCACTTCTGCCACTGTCAGTTTCTTTGGTAGCAGATCTGGCTGGGGAAGAGGATAAGGTGCTACTGGTGGCACATACAACCCTGGTGCATTCAAGAATTTCTGTAATAAGAGAAAACAAACTTTTGTAATATGAAAGAAACACTGCATTATATGAACATTATACAAGCTACACAGGAAGTGGCTTATGTCATTCTGGCCCTGCTCTTCTTTCTTGCTACATCCCTGCCTTCAAAAAGGGCTGGAAGAGACATCTTTACTCCCACCCCACCTTGAGATCATTGAAGCCCTTGGATACTTACATCCAATTCCTCCTGAGAAGCCATTTTGTAATAGTGTCCTTGAAACTCTGCTGCATATTGTAATGATGAAGGTACAGAGCAGTCAACCAGCTCACCCTTTTCTGCAAGGCTGACAGGACAGTATTGTCCAAACTCTCCCAGCCGAGACTGCAGTTCTTGGGGTGTGATACATAAATCAGCAATACTGGCTGCTTTCCCTGTCAATAATAGAATGCTCATAATAGAATAATAGAATAGAATAATAGAATGTTCATAACATATTCTACATAATTACCAGCGTGCCATGTTTCCTACAGCAATATGTGTGTACAGATGTGAAGCACGTTACAGGGTTCAGACCACCAGGGCTACATCCCAGAGGTGGGAGAATTACATGACAAAGGGAATGCAAATATCCTCCCTGGCTCAGGTAGAAGTAAAGGGACACACAGCAGCACAGAGCTGCTCCCCAGATCTGGCCTGGTGTGCTGCTGTAATCGCCCAAACTCCTCTCCTGAACCCCAATTCACCCTGCCCTGCCAGATGACCACTCACTCCTGAGTCAGTCCACCTCAGCCTTCTGCATGTGATTGGTCCCAGGCAGTGTGGGTGCACTCACTAAGCACCAATGGGGTGGTCCCCAAGCAAGCACCCCCAGCCCCAGATACCACACTGGAAGCCATTGTCTTACAGGGATTGGGACCCACCTCCAATCACCATAGTGTCAAGTCCGTCCACTTAACAAAGAAGTAGATAGTACCTAGCCTTCCACATCCACACCCTCTAAAGACCACACAGCTTTAGATAAAACAAATACTAGTTTATTGATTAGAGTATGATTTCAAGTGAGAAAATGCCCAATCAAGGCAGAATGATAATATAAATGAGTCAGGAATGACCACTATCAAATAAAAGGTGTAAACTGCATGCTAATCTAATATTTCTACCTAAACTAACCTCATAGTCCAAGATTATGTGCAAGGTGTTCAGCTGTTCAATGTTTTACAGCGATTCTCTGCATCTTACAAGGCAGGGCCCAGAATATGCTTGAAGTTGGAGAATGTTGCAAGATGGAGTCTCTCAGACAAAAGCCTGCAGCTTCTCCCCCAAACCACCTGTGTCTTTGTTTTTTAAACTCCTCATAGTCCTTCCCCCTCTGTGCTGTTGTGTGAGTCTCTTTACTTCTAGTGAGCCAGGGAGGGTATTTGGATTCCTTTGTCATGTAATTCTCCCACCTCTGGGATGTAGCCCTGATGGCCTGAACCCTGTAACATGCTTCACATTTGTACACACATATTGCTGAAGGAAACATGGCACCTTGGTAATTATGTAGAATATGTTATGAGCATTCACAAAGGAACTTGGTATGGCATATTTGGCATCAAATCACGCAATTACATTGCAAAATGGAACAGAAAGGTTACATAGATCATGCCCTAGGAGTGCACGGATGCGCATCCCATGACACCCTCCTCCCCCAGCCCCCAAATAGGAATCACTCCCACTCATCCTTTCCATCTATTCAATCTTCTCACACAGAAGATGCCCGGCATTCAAGGCAAGACTTGAAGAGAGATCTTGTTATCAATTCCGTCCTCTGGCAAAGCATATCTTGCAAGATGCTTCTGTACAAAGCATATCTTGCAAGATGCTTCTCCAGTGGTAGAATCTGTTATGCCATCACAGAGTGGCAGATAGCAACAGAATCCCTACCGGCTGGTAGGAGAAGAAGAATCATCATATCGATCCTGGGGAATTTGAGGTATCTAACTCACAGAGGACTTCTAAGAAGACAAAGACCAAGTAAAGCTCCTGTTTCCTGCCTTCCCATGACCCTTGGTTCCTTTCTTTCCAACTTCATCAACCCCCCTTCTCTCCCCAAAAAACTAAAAAATAAACACATAAAATAAAAATCCCCAGACAAAATAAACAAACATTTTGTTAGGTTGAGTGTACATTTGGGAAAAAAAACAAAACACACAACCTAAAGAGAACCTTAGAGAGACAAGGTAGGTGAGGTAATATCTTTTACTGGACCATCTTCTGTTGGTGAAAGACAAATTTTCAAGCTTACCGAGCTCTTCTTCGGGACCTCTTTATAGCTCTGTATTGCTTGAAAGCTTGTCTCTTTCACAAACAGAAGTTGGTCCAATAAAAGATATTACCTCACTTTGTGTCTGAATATCTTAGGACTAACACGGCTACAACACCACTGCAAAAACAAACCTTGTAAGATTAAGCTTAATTCTGTATTCCCTGGGTTTATAAATGTATTTTTAAAAAATTTATCCTGTTCACAAAACAAAACATTAGACCTAGGCTTAGCGTCCTTATCAAGCATTTCAAACATTTAAATATAATAAACAGTCTCTTCCACTGGCTCCTACGATACAACATGCCGGCAATTACAAAAATATGAACAAGTAATTTATGATTATGTTGAAAAGTATAGGTCCCAATACAGATTCTGGAGGGTCCTGCTATTTAGCTCTTTCCATTGTGAAAACTGAGCATTTATTCCTTACACTTTGTTTTCTATCTCTCAGCCAGTTACTGATCCATGAAAGGCTATTTCTTCTTATTCCGTAACTGCTTACATTGTTCCCTTGAACACTTTAACATAGTGCTGTGCATGCTAAACTGCGCTAGGAAATTTTAGTGGGTATGTGACAGTCTGCTCCCAGAATCTGGTCTGGTGTGCCTCTGTGACCCCCCCGGCCTCCACTCCTGAACCCTGAATTACCCCACTTTGCCAGGTGACCACTCGCTCCTGAGTCAGTCCACACCAGCCTCCTGCGTGTAATCAGTCCCAGGCAGTGGGTGTGTGCCCTCTGGCCACTCAGGCAACGGTCTCCAAGTGAGCATTCCCAGCCCTCAGACACTACATTGAGAACTTCCATCCTACAGGGACTGGGACCTTTCCCAATCACCATCGACCACAGGGCTTTTTGAAGTGGTCCACACTCCCCTTCTGCTGGATAGGAGCTAAGCTGCAGCTGCCCAGTCCCTGCTCGCAGCTGGGAGCTGGGCTGTGGCTGGTTGCGTCCTTCCCTCCCTCCGCCAGTGCAGGGTTCTCGCTGGCCAGGCAGCAGTGGTGGGGGCTGCTGGCGAGGAGGGAGGCAGGCACTGGCTGGCTGGGAGCAGAGTCCGCTAGTGAGAGCTGGGCTGGGGTGATGGCCGAGCAAGTTACTGCCCAGGTGACGGCGAGTGGGGGCGTCCCGTCCTGGTCCCCGAGCAGGGCAGGACACCCCGGGAGGATGGGACCTGGACTGGAGCTGGCTCATGGGGAGAGCTGCACTGGGGCCAGTTCAGGCTGACCGGGGCCTGGCACTGCCCCCATACACCCGGAGGAGCTGAGCGGAGGGGGCTCACATACATCGGGGGCTGGGGTTGTGTCCAACTCTCAGCATTGGTCCTGGGAGAGAGAGTCGGACCCGGTTCCTTGGGAGTCCGTCTGGGCCCAGCCTGGCAGCAGTCACGTTTTGGGTGTTCATGGGCATCTTGCCCTTAGAAAAAAAAACTTAAAAAAACTTTTAAAATTTTTTATAAACCCTTTTGGCTGGAGGGCCAGAAAAATAATTTTTACAAACCTGAAAGGCCACCAGTCTATTTAATTAAAAACTAATTTAAACTTAATTAATTGACCTTTAATCAATCAATCAATTAATTAATTATAATTAAAATTTATTTTAAATTTATTTAATTACATTTTAATTTAATTTTAATTAAATAGACTGGTTGCCCTTCAGGGTTGAAAAACATATATTTGTGACCCTTGAGTCAAAAAGGTTGGGAACCACTGCCATAGACTCTTGTCTGTCCATTTGACATTGAAATGGATATGCCCAGGCTCTCTGATTCACACCCTCTAAAATCCACACAGCTTTAGATAAAACAAATACTAGTTTATTGAGTAGAATATGATTTTAGGTAAGAATATAGCAAATCAATGCACAATCATTTAATAAAGGCATCAGGAGTTATCACAAGCAAATAAAAGGTATGAAACGCATGCTAACCTAATAACACTATTCCAGGATTACTCTTTAGACTATTCTCCTCATCTTACCCACAAGATTGGCTGTTGATGGTGTTCAGCCAACCTCGCCCTTCCTGGCCATGTGGATAGGCCCAGTCTCTTGGAGTTGGTCTTAAGATAGTGTTTACCTGGCAAAAGCCAAAAGCTTCTCCCTCATTCAAAGTGCCTGCATTTCCTTTCAAGTCCCCCTCGGCCCCTCCCTCTCTGTGCTGCTGTGTGATTCTTTTTGTCTTCCTTGAGCTGGGGAGCTAAATTTGTATTGCCTTTGTCATGCATCTCTCCAGCCTCTGTGCCAAGATAGCTCTGCTGGTCAGAACCAAGTAACATGCTTCACATCTGTGAACATACCTGATGCTGCAGGAAAGATGATACCATAACCAAGGGTTGGCAACCTTT
>ML685837.1:1244996-1294297 GCA_007922175.1 Pelusios castaneus
ATTCTGTGAAAGACATGACAGTTATAGTGCTTCAACAGAAACACTTCAAATCAACAATCCAAAGGGAAACTACAGAGTTAGAATTCATATGCAAATTTGACACATTACATCAGGTGTGAATAGAGATCTCAGCTGGCTCTGTCATTACAAAAAGTGATTTTCCCCTTGTTTAACCTTCTCACCTTCTTATCTGTTGTTCCACACTGTTTGAATCAAAACAACTTGCTTGGTTTGCTAAAAAAATCTGAACCGATCTTCTGACTCACCTTTCTCTGCATTTATCTATTCCCTTACATACTGTAGTTTCCATTCCATGTGTCTGATGTAGTGAGATTTTACGCACAAAAGCTCATGCGATAGATAAATTTGTTAATCTTTAAAAGTGCACAGGACTCCTTGTTTGCTTTGCTGAACTAGACTAACATGGCTACCCTTCTGAAATGGACAAACAATGGATGTAGCAAACAGTATTCCCAGAAGGTCCAGCCTTACCATGTTACTAGCAAGACCCTGAACACAAAGGAGGGATCGTGAGAAGCAACTGTTGCAATTGATGATGACATATAGGAGCACGAACATAACCACATTGCCCCTTTACATACCTTGGAACTGAATGCTTCTTTGCACTCACTGCCTGTGAAGCTGAGACTTCTCTAGATAAGTGGCATGTGTTACTAATGACAAAGTTACAAGCCCTGTCATGCACTGCAAAAATGTAGCCTAAAACCCATGTAGCAATAGCGGCTTTAGCCAGAGCCATGCCCATGCTGTAACATTCAAAACAGAGACAGTTACTTTGACTTTCTAAATTCCTGAGAATGAGAAAAATAAAAATGAACAACATGCGTAACATCAACCCAATGCAATCTCTTGTCGAGGGATGATATGAGGTTCATACAGAGAGGAATCTGATATTCACACTGTGAACAAATTCTAGAGGAAGCTGAAAAAACATCTTCCTGGAAAGAACTGTGAGTAAGGCAGAGTTATCATGTAAGTGAGACTGGACAGCTTGAAAGGCAGAGGGTACTAGTTAAGGAACCTCAAGATGTGATGCAATGTAGGAGCTGCAATTAAGGACACAACAGACAATAACAGAGAGGAGTGCAAGCAGGCCATGAAGGCACTTGCAAAGAACTCTCTGCTGTGACACGGAGAGCATAGCTTTAAGAAAAATGGAAGGAATACTGCCAGCAAAGAGCAAAGGTGAGAGATCCACAGACAGGCCTGAGGGAAAAAAATTATTCTTTTTCCAAAAACTACTGGTTTCTCGGTGACAGAACCTAAAATGGATAGAAAATTGCACTGAGAGACAAACAGAAATGGTGGCTCCAAAATTCACAGACTCATTCACAGCCCTTGAACTTGGTGAAGGTAGAGAAGCTACTGCAGAACTGATTAAGCTGTGGAGCTGAGTTGCAAACAAACAGGATACTGCAACACATAGGCAGAACTACAGAGTATCCCCACAGAATCATAAAAATGTAGGGTGGAAGAGACCTTGAGAAGCCATCAAGTTCAGCCCCCTTCATTGAGGCAGGACCATGTAAACCTAGACCTAAGGAATATGTGTCCAACATGTTCTTAAAAACCTCCAATAACAGGGATTCCACAACCTCCCTTGGAAATATATTCCAGAACTTAACTATCCTTATAAAGCTTTTCCTAATACTTAACCAAAATCTCACCTGGTGCAGATCAAGCCTATTGGGGAAGCTCACTCCTTATTCAGAGTTTGAGGGCAAACTGGACATAGTTGCATCTGTTAAATGGGTTGATGTTGTCCATGTACCCATCAGGGTGCCCAACTCTCATTCAGAAGTTTGGCCAAGAACAAATATATTGAACGAGGATGATTTGTCTCACCCAATATCATTGTGATTGGGTGAACTGGGCCCAGACAGTGTCTCCAGGGACGAAGCCCTGGGAGTACAGCTCCACAGAAGGGCCAGGACTACTTAACCAACACCAACAGAAGGGTACTGAGATAAGCTCCAGTGGACTCTATACCCCAGAAGGGGTTATTCTGTTTCATATACTGACAGTATATATAACTTGGCTGGAGGGCTGAGTCACTGAAAACTGCCTGAGAACTACCAACAGGGGTCAACATAAACTGAAAGACTGTGTACACAGCCAACCAGAACAGGGTGCTTATGAGAGGTGGGTGTTGCCCTGTTACAATCATATATTCCCAGAATGCTTTGTATTTGTCTAAGTTATTTTAATACAAACTGTACTCCCAGAAAGTCTTTTATCCTCTCACTGACTTCATAACATTTGGATCAGTTACATCAGTTCCCACCTACCACAAGAAATCCATTATCCAAAATGAGTTATCACTAGGATGAGGTTCAGAAATACATACCAGTTTTTAATGTATACAGTGATCCACTAACCTTAACTTTAAAAACATTATTAGTTTAAAAAGACATGCACACAACTGATATTAGAACTGACATGCACAAAATAGAAAAGGTTCTAGAAATCTGCTACGTGATGGTGGCTTACACATACTTGTTTCTAACACATGGACAAAGGTTACTTTTAAGGCTTAGTTTTGATTTTGTTGATGTTATTTTTGTATTTTTGCTCACAAGCTGTGATAAAATAATATCCCATATGAACATTTATTTCTGCTTCATATATGCATTTGGCAAAGGTGTCATCCTAATGCTATGAATCAAGGTCACAAAAGGGCAGGAGGACCTTTACCAATATCATAGATTCCCCAAATGCTTTGTATTTAGGCTAAGTTGTATAACTATAAATTATACTCCCAGAATGCCTTGTGATCATGCTAAGTTTTATGGTAGAAATCTACTAGTAGTTAAACTGTTGTAACTTCTGTTATTTGTATGTGTGGAATCTGTCAGAAGCAAGATGTATATTTTGTTGAAGTTTGCCAAATATGAATTGTGAGCTAGATATAGCTAGTGTAAATGTCCCCAAGATCTGCTGACATCTGGAATGTGATGAACAAAGGCCAGATATGAAAAGCTGTATAAGAACTGTGGAATTTGTGGAATTTTTTATCTGTTGTAAACAAATGTATAATGGGCAAAATTCAGCTCATGATTTGGCATAGGGTAACAATGTAACTGTTGCAAGGCTGTTCTCAGGATTGTTGCTGTATTAACTTTTCTGTATTGTACTGATCTATCTTTGATTAATAAATTGATTGACTCTGGGTATCTGATATCTTAGCAATAAAAGAAGTGAACCCTTAATATCTGACCGAGGCTTAGGCAACCATGGGAGGGTTTCAGAATTCTTTGCCTCTTTACTTCCATTAGGTGGTACCATAACACTGTCTGTCCATGGATAGTAGTACAGGATAAAAGAGAATTCCATACTTATATTAATCTCCATAGAATTGCCCTATTTCTGGTAAGAACAAAGAAAAACATGGTTAATTTTCTGAATTAAAGACAAGCTCTGTTCTGTGGACTGACTGATAGAGGGTACACTGTTCAGTAATACTTAAGCCCCATTACTGACCATAGAAATGCCATTGTATTCCTGAAATATGCATCTTCAGAGGATAATATTGACACACTACTTTTTGGTGGCTACAGCACGTCATACTACACATTCTTCTCTGAGAGACTCTTCTCAGATTCTTGGTTTCTCATTAGTTCATCAGGTTCCTTCAAACCATAAGCCTTATATCTGCAGGCTACTAGGATTCTGCCTTAATCCATTTCTGGTGCTCACATTCCTCCTTCTGGTTTAACAGATTTATTTATCGCATGAGCTTTCGTGGGAGAAAATCCCACTTTGTCAGACGCTTTGAAGATGGGAAATCTTCAAACAGAATGGGAGGAAATTAAATGCAGGGGAGTGTATGACACAGGATCAGGTCAGGCTGTAATCAAAATAGGTGTTAGGATTCAAACACTGGGGAACAGCTCCCCAACCTTAAATGGATACTCACCAGCAACTACAGATCATACAACAGAAACACTAAAGCAGGAACATATCCCTGCAACAAACCATGCTGCCAACTGTGCCCTCATATCTACACTGATGACACCATCACAGGACCTAATCAAGCCACCTACTCCATCAAGGGCTCATTCACCTGTTCATCCACCAATGTGATTAATGCCATCATGTGCCAGAAATGCCCCTCTGCCTTATATATTGGACAAACAGGACAGTCTCTGCGCCAAAGAATCAATGGACACAAATCTGACATCAGAAATTGCAACACTACAAAACCAATAGGGGAATACTTCAATCTCTCTGCTCACTCTATTGACAACTTGTTAATAGTTGTGTTGAAACAGATGAATAACAAATCACAGCTTCAAAGAGAAACTGCAGAACTCGAATTTATATGCAAATTTGACTCAGTTGCCTTGGGGTTAAACAGGGACTATGGATTTTTCTCTCATTACAACAGGTGCTTTGACCTCACTTTCCTCTATGTGCTGTTCCCCAGTGTTTGAATCCTAACACTTCGTTTGATTTGCTGTTACAGCCTGACCTGATCCTATGTCATACACTCCCCTGCATTTAATTTCCTCCCATTCTGTAAATTTCCCATCTTCAAAGCGTCTGACGAAGTGGGATTTTCTCCCATGAAAGCTCATGCGATAAATAAATCTGTTAGTCTTTAAAAGTGCCACAGGACTCTGTTGTTTTTCTACAATAGACTAACACGGCTACCCCTTTGGAATTTGACTCTTTCTGGTTTGTTATTCTTATCCATTATCTCCTCCATAGTCTTGTTTTATCTTCATTGCCTTAATTACTTAATCTCCAATTGGTATATCTCATACCTACTGACCTATGAAGTCTTTAAACCAAGATTTGAGGACTTTAGTAACTCAGTCATAGGTCAGAGCAGTGGTTCTCAACCACTGTTGGGACACATTACTGTGTTGTCATCCTGTGGTGTGTCCCAGACAGCCGGGGAGATGGCTGGATTCAGCCTGGGTGTTGGAAGGGGCTGGTGTGTCCTGTAGGGAGCAGTACGCTGCCAAGGATGTCACATCCCGCAGAAGGTTTAGAACCACTTGGTTATTGGTCGCTTCTGACCTTAGAATCTATGGGTGACATTGACTTTCTTGATTGTATTCATCATTTCTATTTGTTCCTAAAACAATCTAGTTTTTCCTCCATTACTGTCATGATCTTACCCTGCATGCATCCTACAGCTTTGACAGCACATCACCTCCATTCCTTCTAAAGACACCCAGGTACTTGCTTTTTTCTTCTAACAGAATTTTTTTTCAGGTGTCAGGTGTTAAATTGTTCTCTTCCTTACTCACTTTCTCTTAGTTTTACCTTTAACAGCTATCCCAGATATTAGGAATGTTTGCTCACTTGCAAAGCTATCACTCCTCCAACTGTATCTTCCTACTTTCCCTTCTTCAAGAATGTCTTTGTTGTTATTGTTTCCTGTTCACTGGGCTTTTCTTAGCTTAGCTCTATTTCTCATTTTTTACACACGCACAAAACCAAGATGCACTTCTAGCACTCCAGCAAAGTTACATACAGATTACCCACTAGCACTTTGCATTAGTCACTCACAACTTCAAAACCCTTTTACTTGTCTCTGCTGGTCTTGGATGGTTTTAGGAACTTTCTGTCTGTTGTCCTATATTTACTGGGTTCTAAAATCATACATTTCTTTCTTACTCATTTCTCTTTGAACATACTCATTCACAAACCTCCACCTGTCAAACAAAGCTTAGAAAACATCATTAATCAGTGCTTAAAACATGGCACTAAATTGATCAATTCTTGTCATTAATAGTATGTGCTGATTATTGAAAATATTCAGTGATGTGGTTATCATAATAGTTTATCTTAATTATATGGGCATAAAGAAAACAAGAACATATTATTTTCTGAAAACATATCTCAGCAATTTCATTACATTACCTTGATCGGGTCCCATTGACCAAAAGAGCTGGGGTGTTTATAAGAGAGAACTAACATCTTGCGTGCAAGTGGCAAACTTATTGGGTAGCATTTCTCAAAAATGCTTTCTCGATTTTCCACTAGATGTTTCAATTTGCCATACAACTGGTAACATACAATGCGAGGTTTTCGCCCTCCATTGATAGTGATTTGTGGTATTAGCAATCTTTCAAATTCTTCCTGAATAATGAAAGCATAATATATGACAAAATCATAAACATGATCAAATGTTGTAATAAAGAGTAATATGATATAATAATGCCATTAACTATTAGTGATCTTTGGACTAAATTCTCTGCTAGTGTAATTCACTGCCAACACTGACTTCAGTTTCAGCTGAGGATCTGGACCCTCTGTTTTCATTATTAAGATTTGTATTACAATATGTTAAAATAAAATTAGAAAACTTTAATTTCCATTATCTTTGAAGCCTCCAACTCCATTCAGGTAAATTTTAGAAAACGTCTCTTATCAAGACCAATAAAATGTCATGGGTTTTATTTTTCTATTTTATCTGATCTCCACTGCTTACTTAGTTATTATCTATGCATAAAAAATTGTTTCCCATTCTCTCTTGATCTATTTTTGAGATTTGCAACTGGTAAGTTTCTGTTCTCATCAGAACTGATATATCAGAGTCAGGGGTGATAGATTGTTTGTTTACACTATGAATATATTCTTATTGACAATATATATGAATCCTGTCAATTTTACACAGTGAACTCCAGCCTGAGCTACCACCATGCCTCCAACTATCCTCCCAAATACCAGCAGACCCGATCCTCCCACCTGCCCTATTGCCTTCCAGTCATGAGTCAGAAGAGCATCAGCAGATTCATTGCACCATCCTCTGCTCACCTATTACAACTCAGCCATTTCATTACAGTTTGTGCAGCATCTGTTTGGGATGGGGAGGCTTTTATTACACACCTGGCTGCCTCTTACTTGCTCTCCAGTGCTCCTAATTACCCTGGTTAATCACTAGGATTACACAGCCTTCAACATCCTGGGACTTATATACCTCCCCTCTTCTACTCTATAACTAACAGCTGGCCTTGATCTCTCACAAACCTTTATAGAAAATAAATAGTTTTTTACATTTAATTCATGTGGCGGCTGTTCAATCATCTATGAACAAAACGTGAAATCCAGTTGAAACTATGTTGCAGATTTTAAAAGAGCATTTATACTTTTTTCCTTCTTAATCTTTATGGGGAAAAAATTGCCATTGACTGTAATAAGATTTTAGTAAAAACTGTTTAAGAAGTTAAGGATTTGGCTTGAATGAGGACCTCTGAAATTTCTTTCATATATTTGACAGTCAGAAGGGGCCACTCATCTAGTCTGATCTCCTGCTTTAATCGGCTCAAAAATAAAAATTAAAAAAAATAAAGATCTCAAGTACCATACCTTTGAAATCTGACAACTGAATTAAACCATCTATAAAACTAAAAGCACTTCTTGCCTCATGTCATGTTATAATTTGAGAAAGTAGATCATGAAGAAAGTACCTGTACTGCTTGTAAATTATTACTATCTGTTTCATACTTTTCTGTAATTTCATTTTTCATGCGTTCAGCAGCATCAGCCTCCTGCTCTTCCTCCTCCTCATCTACCTCTTCCTCTTTTGGGAACTCTTCTTCAAGAATAACTTCAATATCTTCTTCTTCATCTTCATCCTCTTCATCACTAGCCTCATCCTCTTCTTTATATGCTGCAGCCTAAAGTACAAAATGTTCCACTGTTTCATGCCTACTATAAAGAAGTTCAGAAGAAAGAAACTAATAGCTTTTTCTCTCACACACTTCCCCTCTGCTGTCCACTGTTTTAACTTATACATAATTTGCAAAGATAGTTTGCAGGATACCTAGGTATGAATAAGAATGAGATAACAGGGAAAGAGTACATTATTTCATGAGAACGTACCAGCATGAATAGAGAAATTAATAAGTTTGCTTCTGAGGAAGATTTATGTTCAACAATAGCTTCATGTTTTGTGATGATCTTGTTCTGAAGTTTTCTAATAAGCCAAATTTAAAATTACTATTCATAAATATTAAAGTGATTACAGTAATTGAGCTTCAAATAAAGCTTCTGGTTTAACCAGATAGAGTATTTATCTATAAAAGCTGCTGAAATCAAAGTGCAGTCTTACTAGAAAAGATCTATTAAAACCAGAAAACCTAAGTATTTTTACATTTTCCCGAATCTCTTTATCATTTGTCATTGTTTATTGTTGTTACTAGTTATTTTGGTAGTGGGAAGATATTCACTGAAACTGAAAGTACAGATTGGGAATGTTGAAAAAAAAACTTCTAAAGAATATCATAAAAGTATTTACTAATGAGCTTTCTAAACAATGACATGAACTGACTAAATAAAATCCAATTCCTTTTTGGCAAATGGAAGTCTTAGTTAAAAAAATATAAATAAATAACTTTAATATTAGGGAAGAAAACACCAAGGAACACTGTGCCATTTACAATAGGCCTTGAATGCAGTTGTAGAGTGCAGTTCTCCTGGCAAAACAGAAGTGTATTTTAACTATTGTTTTCTAATGCACTGTAGCTAGCTAGTTTTGGTACTGCAGTTTGACAAGGTTTTCTTACAAACAAACTTGTTAGCTGACACCATCCCTGAGAATACTCACAGGGAAACAAAGAGCTTGAATACAGCTACAGCACGTTTTGTAACTGTGTTAAATATGAGGAGAAACCATGATAAATTCATGTTTCAGAGGAACCATGGCCTCAATTCAATAAGATACTTAAATGTAAACATGTGCCTCACTTGTAGTTAATTGACCTATTCAGATACTTAAAGATAGGCATGTGCTTAAGTTCCTTGCTGAATAGGAGCCCCTGTTTGAAGTGGTTTAAAACATAGTTATAAATAATATGTGGACAGTCTTTGATATGTAGTTTTGTTCTCAAGCAATAATAGAATAGTCTAAATATCTGACTAAATTATAGTGAAAAATAAAGCTTTCTGACAGATTCAATTATAGTACTATTACTGCATGTTACTCTAAATAATACTTAGATACTATGGTAATAGACATAGATATTCCTAAAACAGACCAAATCAAATATTTCTATTTTAAATCTCTTTCCATCATATTATTCTTACCTCCTCTTTCTTTTTTGTTTGCTCTGCTAAAAGTTCTGCTCTTCTTTTGGCAATCTTCTCTTCCTGTTAGTGAAAGAAAGTAATAAAATAATAATACTTTGAATTTCTGTACTGCCTATCAGCCGAGGATCTCAAAGTATATCTAACCTTTTGTGCAATACTAATAAGAACCAGAATCTTATTAATTTGGGACCAAATCCTGAATTCCATAAGTAATCCTTACTCAGTCCAAACTCTCACTGAATCAATATGTTTAAGTAAAAATGAGTATGAACTTCAGGATTTATCCCTGTCTTTATTACAGGTAAACTGGTAATGTCACGTAAAGTTAAAGTTGCTCAACATTTTGCTATTTTAAGACCCCGTTTTCAGTTGCTCATAACTTTGAAGAAATGTAGTAATTCATACTGCAATTTTCTGTTCCAAGTATCTGCCTCTGATTGAATTGTTTGAGAAAGTATTAGAAAGAAAGGTTGCTCACCATTGTGCCAATGTATCAGCGACATTGAGTGCGGCTTGGAGCGCCGTCCTGGAAATTAGTTGACATTCTTTTATTATGGCATGAAATTGATGTTGTTTTTCTTTCGGCATGAACTCAATAAAATCTGCCATTTTCAAGTAATTGTCATGATCATAACTTGCTAAAAGGGCTGAATAATTTGATATTCTGAGTTGTAAGGTAGATGATGTATACACCTTTCTTTCCAATAGGTCTAATTTTTTGTCCTCCTTGTTGTGAGGTGTAGATCTGTTAAAAAGTTGTTCATTTGTATGATTTGCTGCCTCTACGACAAGGGAATTCAGAGGTGGATGCGTAAAAAGATATTCCAGGTCCTTATTCGGTACATAATATTTTTTGTCAGCCCTTTTGTTGGTAGGAGGGATTGATGCTGGGGTCTGCCATATGTCATTAGCAGGATCCAAAATTGCATCATCCATTGGAAGGGCAATGCGTGACGATGACTTTGTTTGTAAGATTCGCAGTAGCTTATGCTGCGACTCCGGTATGCCCTGCATGGGTAATTCCTGAGATTCTGCCACCTTCTTAACAGTTCTTGAAAATGTTTAAAATCATCAGCTGAAGAGGGTGGTGATGGAATTATAGCTTCATCTCGTGATGAGGAGTAGTGGATGGGAGATTCATCATCTGGCTGCTCAGGAAGTTGTGTGGACTCAGGTAAGTGTTGTTGCTGGGGTGTCTGTTTAGGACTTTTGTGTGCTCTTGATGATGATGGAACACTTACTGAAGAATATCTGGACCAGGAATACTATGTCTGCCAATGCGATGTGTATTCAAGTGGTGATCCATACCATACCTGTTTACTAGAGGGAGTTGGGGACTTTCCCCTTTTTACAGAAGACGGTGGCGGTGTGGAAAGTCTTTTGCCCAATTTGGGAGTCAAAGTAGTCTTCCCTTGACCCGGGTCTGAAGCTGGTCTAAGGGATTTCTCCATGAGAAAAAGCTTCAGCTGCAGTTCTCGATAGCACTTGGCTCTCGTGCTCATATTTTTGCAATGGGAACATTTTGGTGAGTTATGTTCCTCATCAAGACATTTTATACATCTTAGGTGGTCATCCAATGTGGGTATGGCATCGCGGCAGAGCTCACACCTTTTAAAGCCTGGAGAGCCAAGCATGGCCGATAAGGTAAGAAAAAAAGTTATTTTTTTTTGAGACTGTAAGAACGAAGAGAAAATATAATGAAAAGAAGACCAGATATGATGGAAGAATAACTAGGGAGATTTGGTAAAGTCATTAAGACGAGCTGAGGGGAAATGCTGGACTCCGTCCGTAACTGCAGATGGTTAGAAGGAACTGGGGGGAGGGTGGTCGGGCCACACGACCACAAAAGGGCACCAAACTGCCACAAGATGAGTGCCTTGTGCTTGTGCGGCCTCAACGAGAACGGCTGAAAAATTCTCCGATCTGTAGCGCGGGGGCACGCTCTCACCAACAGTGGAGCACTCACAGGGACACTACTTGGTGGAGAAAAAATTGTTCATCTATATTTGAGAATGAGACTGGGGAAAAAGATGTTCTTCTCTCATTGTTGTCAAAGAGAGTTCTGTTCTAAAAATCTCTTCTTTGAGGGTTTGGAGATGCACTATTGCCAACCTCAAGAGATCAAAAGTCAAGAGATTGGCTTCCAAAATAATGATATTTTAAAACCCCACCCTATCATGTTACTGAAGTCTGTCTTTTGACTTATTTGATTCTCTGCCAGTGAATGTTTGTGATCATTTCAGGTGATTATTTCATCTTGAATGGGTGCAAAAATGCATGCTTTTCCCTGGCTGCTTAGATGGAGACTCCACTTCTGCTTTACTCATCTCAAATAAGGAGAATGGCCAGCCATGTCCTATTACTTTTCAGACTGAAGAAGAGGTGGAAACCCCCCAGGGTATCTGCCATTCTGACCTGGGGAAAAATTCCTTCCTAACCCAAATATGATGGTCAGTTAAAACCTGAGCATGATGATGCCTGGGAAAGAATTCACTGTAGTAGCTCAGAGCTCGTCCCATCTAGTGTCCCATCTACAGCCATTGGAGAAATTTGCTACCAGCAGTTGCAGATGGGCCACATACTTTTATAGGCAAACTCATCATATCATACCCGTCATAAAATTACCAAGATCAGTCTTGAAACCAGTTAGGTTTTTTGCCCCAACTACTGCCCTTGGGAGGTTGTTCCAGAAATTCACCCCTCTGATGGTTAGAAATATTCACCTGATTTCAAGCTAAACTAGTTGATGGCCAGTGTATATCCATTTTTTTCTTCTGCTAACATTGTTCTTAGCTTAAATAACTTCTCTCTCACTCTTGTTTATCCCTGTGGTGTATCTCCCCTGAGCCTTCATTTATTTAGGCTAAACAAGCCAAGCTCCTTAAGTCTCCTCTCATAAAATAGGTTCTTCATTCCTCTAATCATTCTAGTAACCCTTCTCTGCACCTATTCCAGTTTGCATTCATTTTTCTTAAATATAGTAAACCACAACTGCACACATTCCAGTTGAGGTCTCATCAGTGCCCTGTATAGTTGTAATAACACTTCTCTATCTCTGCTGGAAATACCTCACCTGATGCATCCTAGATTGCATTAGCCTTTTTCATGGCTCTATCACACTGGTGGCTATACACTGGAGGCTCAGTTAAGTCAACCTAACAAGGTCAACTTTAAGTCGACAAAGTTGACCTTGTTAAGTCGACTTAGAGAGTCCATACTGAAAACACCCGTTGACTGCCTGCGTCCACACTGGCAGGTGCTATGTCGACAGAGGAGTGGTGAATTGTGGGTAGCTGTCCCACATTGTACCAGGCCTGGAGGCCAATTAGGTCAATTTAAGAGCTTTCCCCATCCACACTGGCTTAAGTCGATTTAATAAGGTCGACTTAAGCCTTAAGTTGCCTGTAAGAGGTGGTGTTATTAAGTTGACTTAAGGAAGTGCTTAAGTCGACTTAATAAAAGCCCAGTGTGGATGCAGGAGTCTGTAGGTCGACTTAACCATCCTTAAGTTGATCTAAGGCTCCAGTGTAGATGTACCACTTGATGTTTATCTCAAGAGTGTCTTTAAAGGTGGTTACAGGCCTGTCTTCCCTCTGCCCACCCTCTAACCATGTCAGTGAACCACATAGGAATCATTATGGTTCCTCAAGATGGAATATTTGTTTTTTCACTTTGTTTTTTTAAGCCTGGGAAATTACATACACAAAACTTCATTAAAAGAATGATAAGGTTGCAAAGCCTAGCTCTCAAAAGTTGGGAAATGCTGGAATTACTATTGACTGTCTTTAGTTGCTTGATCACATACTATTATTTCCCCATTAAGTGCACAGGTTGGATGATATTCAAAGTATTAAATAATCAGGGTTATGTAGTTAATGAGGCTATCGTCTGAGCAGTTGAATACCACCCTTGAGCTGCTTCCTCCTCCTTAGTGTTGCATTGGTCCAGGAGCAGGGAAGCGAGAGAAACAAAGAAAAAACAGTGTCTCTACTCTCAGTTTAAGTGCCAAGCACCACAACGGCCTACAACCCAGATCAAAGCTGCAACAGCTGGTTAGCTTCTGATCAATCCCTTCAGCCCTGGATGGCATGCCCACTACAGGTGGAATCGTTGGACAGTGTAGCTGCCAAACCCCTAAAATGTCTCTATTCAAAGCTTATAAATTGGCCAAATTTGGGCAGTTTTTTACAGGAGCAATAAAAGGCATATCAGACACTTAGCTGATTCCTTTGCCAGATTTTAGGTCCTTACTTCAAAGCATGGATGTTATTAGAATATTTTAACATGAAGGTTATAAGAATTTTTTAAGAATAGTTGGAACTCTTAATTCTATCAGATGACAACCTCCTGGACATAGGAAGCCAAAGTCATAGATTCCTGAACTAAGGCCTGAGAGGAAGATGGTGTAGGCATCACTCTGACCCTTTCAGAATTCTCCTACTTGCCACTTCGTGCTCCCCTTAGGACTATGAAAATCTTCTTCATTGCCAAATGCAAAGATCCATCTACACAATCTAATTGTAAATGATACTCTTTCATCCCCAAATGCTCTTTTGGGGTGGGTTTACCATCTCTCTTTCCCTCTTGGGCCCCTAAAAACTCCACAACAGGCTCTCTGGCTTCAATAGTATCTCTCCTACGGGGTAGTTTATTACAAAAACATACTGGAAATAATCCGTAACAAAAGTTCCCAAACATAATCAACCTGACATCCCTAGTGCATAGTTGTAAAACTCCCATGATTCTCAATCCATCAATGTAGCATATATCACCTGGGCTCTTTTTCAGTCCTCTCCTTTGGTCTTCTCCTGTCCTTCTGCCAGGACAACCAATCCACCCTTTACAGCTGGAGTGTATCCCTGTTCTTTCCAGTGCAGCCCCTTCAGGGGATCTCCACCACCACTGCCACCTCTCTGCTAGATGATCCTCATTGGGGAGCATCTTCTCCTCTCCCTCATCCCTTAGCTCCAGCTCTCCAGCATGGAGATAAGCTCCTCCACTGCTCCCCTGCCTTCACCCCTCTCCAGCCCTCAGATTTGTCTCTCTGCTTTGGGGAGCTCAGCCAGCAAGCCCTTCTGATGTTCAGCTTTCCTTCAAGGATTTCTATCCTCTGATTCTCTGTGATCCTTTTTAGCCACAGGTGGTGCCCTGTGTATTATCTGGCTAACTGAGGTAGCACAGGAGAGCTGCGCCTGCTTCATTTCAAGGGGCCAGACTGTCTGTGACACTAATCTAAAATATGTTTGTTACTGAAAGAATAAAACCTACCCTTATTTTTTCTTTCATATCCTTCATCTTCTTTTTATTTTCCATTTTTTTATTTTGTCTATCCTTCCATTTTTTCAAACGTGGAGGAAGAAGACGGTCAGAAATGTCACTTTCTTCCACTTGGATAAAAACTGCAACATCGGGACAGAGTCCTCGCTCTGATAAGTACTGGGTCTCCTCAAATGTACGAGGGAAACCATCCAGTATAAAACCTCTAGATCTAAATTGGAAATAAAGACAAAGACAACATATGCTAAATTAATCTTTTAGTACACAGAAAATTCAATGAGTGAACAAGCGTTCTGCCCGATTCTTCTGTGGCAGGAGCTTGTGGGCCAGATCAGGCAGAGCGTGCTCAGGGTGGGAGCGGCCGGCTGGGCACGGAGTGGCCCCCAGTCTGGCCCCCACTGCACCTCTGGGCTCCAGCAAGGTAAGGGGGGCCAGAGGAGTGGGGAAGGAGCCATGGGGGGGGGGCCGGGCCGAGAGGAGCAGAGAAAGGCTGTGGGGGGCAGAGGAGCAGGGAAAGGTGCCTGTGATCCGTGGATAAGCCTAACCTAGCTTTTCAGCTAGATTTTGGAATATAAAATTCTCGGCTTATACGCAAGCATATATGGTAGTTAGGAGCACTGATGGCATAGGGCCTGAGGAGAGAGTCCACATAACCTGATAACCCTGCTGTAAGAGTGCCAATGCCCGAGATGATGAGGCATCCAGGATTCATGGGTTTGTGGATCTTGAGTAGCAGATAGAATACCCCTGATTGAGGCTCTAGGGGTGTGTCCATGTAGATTTGTTGCTGTGCTTCTTTAGGGAGTTTCTTAAGAAGATATTGTAGTTTCTTTTGGTATTCATCAGTGGGATCACAGGGTAGTGGCTTGTAGAATGTGGTGTTGTGGAGTGGTCAGGTGGCCTCCTGTTTGTAATCTGACCTATTCATGATAACTACAGCATCTCCTTTGTCAGCCTCTTTGATTATAATGTCAGAGTTGTTTTTGAGGCTGTGGATGGTGTTCGAGTGCATGGCTGAGGTTATGGGGCAAGTGATGCTGCTTGTTCTCATTAGCAGAACAATGGGAAAGAGAGATGGGGTATGTGCCCTAAAAGCCAATTAAGCCATCTATGATGCAGAGTGTCTATTTCCTTTGATCTTTGGCTGGTATCCCTCATGAAGAAGAGCCTTGTCTTTGCATTTTCACTGGATATTAATAGATTCATCCGGGGTTGACATAGATCCATTGATATCACGTGGAAAATGTCTTGGTCCAGGAACAATTCTGACTACTGAAGGCTGAGTCAGATAGCTTTTGTGTTCCATGTCACCTTTATGTGGCTTGCCCGGATGGAGGCTAGATGATTATGTGCCTAAATAGAACCTGCATTGCTTTGGCATTAACATGAGAACTTCTCGTGCTCCTTAATTATTTAAGTATGCAACAATCATGATGTTGTATGACAGATCCAGGACAGACTTGTTTCCTCCATGAGGCCTCATTTGATTATAACAAATGTTAAATCAAGAAAAATTTTGGACTTAAAGTTCATAGCATTCCTTCAAAAATGCTGTCAACTTTATTCTTTGTGTGGCTCAAATGACTAAATGGGACCTCTCTTTTAACTTACTTTTGCTGCTTAATAAATTTAACACAGGGTTGTATCTGATTAAAATCTAGCTCTAGTCTTGGAACTTCCAAGATATTGAATCAGATGGTGAGATATTCAGAGAGTCATAATTTCCTTCCAGGTTTCCCTGCTGCCATGGGATGGATGCAAACTCCACTGGCTCCATACTTGGCTCATTATGTTTCCCAGCAGAGTGGCACAGCTATGCTAGTCAGTGTTTTGAGTGGGCAGAGCCAAGGCTCTGTCCAGTCCACATCCCATTCTGCCCCTCTCTGTCCACCTATGTGAGGAGATGGCAATGTCCTGGTTCTGTGGAGCCTGGTCTCCCAGCACTGCTACCCATTATGCAGACAGCTAATTCAAGGGTATAATGCAGAACCTTCTGCTCCTTATTCCTCTGGTCTAGGCAGGATACAATTTGGCTCCAAAGTAAGTGTGAGGCCACATAGAACTGGGCTCACAAGTTGCACATAATTTAGCCTTTCAAACTTGGATTATGTTAAAGCAGAAAACTGTGGAGAGAAGTCATTGGGCAAGTTAAAGAAGTGGAATATGTTCTTGTTTTACTAGTGTTTAAACAAAAAGTTTTCAAACTGCAATTATTTTTCCTTCATTTGATTGTGAACAGTCTAAGAACATCTTCCTCCTCTTTACATTCTCTTAATAGGATAAGAAAAAAATTGTTGGCATTCGTAAACAGTAAAAGATACAGGTATGCTTTCAGTTAAAATTTTAAGTTTAACTTTTAACAAACGTTTCTGCAATTTCTTGCAGGACTGATGGCCTGCACAGATGAAGGAGCATGTAAGCAGTTGTGTGATGGAGGCCCGAGTCTGAAAACTCAATCTGAAATCAATCTTTTCCTTCTAAGTTCAGTGCTTTATGAAATACGTCATTTAATCATTCTTTCTCCAACAGGATTGTTCATGAAAATTCATTTGAATATTTTTTATCCCTCCCCTTCCCCTGCAGTCTCCTTTAGCCTTCCAGAAATAATGGACAGTTTATAATTAGCACTAACATGTTCTCACCAAATCCTACTTATCCTCTCTGAAAGACTGAGATATTTTGGAATGGTTTGATACTTAATTCTGTAACTTCTAAAGTGAATATATTCTAGGTATAGATTGGCATTGTGAGATCCTATCTATGCAAGGAATTATATTGCATATTACTCATTATTTAGTCACAATTTGTGGACTCAGTATTGAAAAAATTGAGTTTATTAAAAGAAATTAAACAAAAAGCTAAATAATTTTATGCCAATAATAGTTACCGGATTGGCTCCTTGTTCCACCACTCAGGAACAATTTTATCAAGCACGTCTGGTGGCAGTGCCTCATTATCTAGAAGGTTTGCTTTGATTATTTCTTCCTCATCAGTTAACTCCACTTCTTTGATCTAGAAAGATCCAAAAGACCATGAAAAAATTAATATCTATATGGTACTTGACAATGGCATTGCTGACCCAGAAGGCTAGATAATGCATTTTAGGTACAGCTTTTATTTAATTAAGTTCAGAAACAGTAAAATAATCTAGTTCATTACATTTCATTGTATGTTATTTAACATACAATAATTATTAAATTATTAAAAATAGAGCTGAATTTTCTGAATTTTGATTTTTCAACAAAAGGATCTGAATTTAAAACAGGATTTTTTTTGTGAAAACTGTCATAAAAATTGATCCCA
The DNA here is from genome assembly GCA_007922175.1 of Pelusios castaneus. NCBI lineage: Eukaryota > Metazoa > Chordata > Testudines > Pelomedusidae > Pelusios > Pelusios castaneus. The sequence continues at coordinate 1,262,643 of ML685837.1, forward strand.
TTTTGATCATCTATACAGATAACTGAAAACAAAATTAAATGATGATAAAAACAAACAATGAAAATTTTTCAATTTTTTTACCAGCTTTAATTAGAAACCAAAGTTGAATTAACTTATATAAACTGGGAAGGGTACAGAGGCAGTGCACTAGATGCTTGGCCCAACAGAGCTTTGCTCTATGTGGGATCCAAGAATTAAGGGAAAAGATGGCTTTAATTGCCTTTTACTTTCCCCAATTTAATTAATATCTTCAAGGTACTGTAAACTGTGCCCCATACCACAGTCCCCAGTGACCCATTCCAGTCACTGGGGAGCACCAGAGCACAAGAGTGATCTAGCTATGGCCTCTGTGGCAGGGCAGATAAGATGTGATACAGAGAACTAGTAATGCTGGGTTCATGCCAGTTGAGTAATTTCCCATGCTGGGGACATCCCCTCATAGCCAATTTAAACCATCTTTAAAGATGCTTTGCACTACTAGAGTGGTGAAAATCAGCCTTGCGGAGGAGTCAGGAAGCCTTGTGGCCAAGCATGTTCAGTCATTGGTTTTTACTGTGAGATATGAATGACCGATGTAGGTTTTTGTGGAGAAACATTATGGGTCATTTCTAGGCTATTACAAATACTTTCAACATTTTTTTGAACCTTTTAATGAAGGGAGGTTGCATTACACTGTGCTCCCTAAGGATGGTTGGTTACTAGTTAGCTATCCATTAGCTAAAATTGATTAGTTTTAAAAATTGAACATTTTTGCCTAAGACCTCTTCTACTGTCATATTTCTCTGCATTCTGTTCAGCTAAATTCAGAAAGCAGGAGCAAATGTAAAGTTCTTTACCATGCACATTTGTAATTCATCAACTTTTAGCAGGGGGTTGGACTATTATTCTATGAACTCTAAAAAGTAATATGTTATCTGTGCAAGTGTGAATCATGATGCATTAAAAAGGTCAATGCTTCTCAAACTCTGACCCAGCCCTATCAAAGGATATAAATTAGGAGGCGAGCGAGTCAAGACAGTAATAAAAAATGGATGGTAGTCCCCCAGTCTTAGGAATAAGAAGATGGTAGGTGGAGCCCTCATCTGAGGACCCAGGAAAGGTGTACATTAATGTGAATATTAAAGACTGACTTTTCAATCTGAAATTATCATACTTAAACACATCAGCAGAGCAGTACAGAGGAGTTAAAAGGTCAAAAGGCAAATTAAAAAAAAATCCCCATGATTTCATTTTAAATTCCATGATTTTTTTGATCTTTTGAAGCTGGCATTACTTAGAGTATGTCTTCACTGAAGGTGGCAAATTCACCGCCGTCAGATCAGTTTATCTGGATCGATTGAGTGGAAGTGAAGATTCGCTGGCAATATAGACCAGGCCCAAATACCAGACCTATTAAAAAATGATACTACCATCTATTATTATTACCTCTTTATTTTTGTTATTTTCATTTTCATGTGCACTTTCACTTTCTGTTTCAGTTTCTGTATTGGTCTGAGAGTTATCTCCTAATTCCTGCAAGAGAGCTTCCATGTCAATATGATCTTCTTCAGGTTCTTCATCAAATTCAGGTCCAACTCTCTTTTCAGTTTTGGGCATGATCATTTCCTGTAGACGTTCTTCAAACTGAATATGGAAAATTCCTAATTTGTCAGCTAGCCACCGGCCACAAAGAGTTTTACCTGCTCCATGTGTGCCCAGCAGGCAAACTCTTAAGGGAGGAGCCTGTTAGAAAGAATTAAGAATACTTTTATTTCTATACTAGGGTTCACATAACTTATGATTGTATAAACCTTGTTGAATTCATTCTAAATTTCAGGGCCAGTAATATAGAGTAAAATCTCAGGAGTTACAAACACTTGAAAATGGAGATTGTTCATAACCCTGAACACTTACGGTTGTTCTTTCAAAAGTTTACAACTGAACATTGACTTAATACACTTTACTATGTAGAAGAAAAATGCTGCTTTTAACCATCTTAATTTAATTTTCAGTAGTTATGTTTAACACAGTACTGCACTGTTTTGGCTTTTAATTTTTTGCTCTGCTGCTGCCTAATTGCATATTCCTCCTGGTTCCAAAAGAGGTGTGTGATTGACTGGTCAGTTTGTAAAACTCTTAGATTTTACTATACCCTCAAAAGCAGCATCAGCGCACATGCACTTTGCATTTCAATGTTTAAAACTAACAATAATTACATATGCAGTAGATAAAACAAATAGATTAATTCCCTTCCCTTTTGCCCTTATATTTCACCCTTTTTATTCTTCTTATTCCAACCTCCAACACACTCCCATTCTCCTCTGACCCTTTTTTCACTTACGAGAAGTGTTAATAAATACAATAACTATTAAATAAAAGATATTTAAGAGTCTTCAAGTCTACCAAGAGTCTACTAAGTAACTATGTGATATTATTGTAAATCTTTGCACTACCCCAGCTTTTCCCCATTTGTTCATAAGTTTTACTTATTGTGTTGGATCAATATTTAGATTGTAAACTCATTGGGAAAGGGGCACATCTTCCTTGTTTCTGTGTGTTCCATGCTTACAGAACACAGAAATAACAACAACAAAAATTGTAATAAAGGATGGAAAATAATGTGCAATATTCATCTCTTATTAGCAAATTATTTTCTCACTTGTAATGGTTCCTTGTGAGCCACATACTCCTCTGGGTTCTCCAAAAACTTTTCTCTGGACTCAGGACTTGAAAAATAGTAAAATTTTTCTCGATATTTAGCTCCATGTTCAGCAATCCCTGGAAAAAGGACACAGTTCTCTTTCAGACTCACTGGACAAAAGTGTTTGGTGTCTCCCATGTGTCTTTTTTTTTCATTGATTTTATCTTCATCCTGAAAATACACAAAGGATTTAGATAAAATTTTCAAGAAGTCTGTGGATTAAGTAGAAAAACAATATATTCTGTACACATACCTCCCATTTCAAGTCCATTGAAGTACATTGCTTTCAAAGATGATGAGGAAGCAAAGCCTGAGATCTAAATACTCCCTTGAACTCTAGGGTATTTGAAATCCAGATCCAATCCAAACTTTGTAATTAAGGCTCTGAAAACTGGCTATCCTCTCAGGCCAAAAGGGCCAAAAAAAACCCCTACTTTAAATATGCACCTTAACAATACTGCCCAATGGTGAGCCTGCCGGGAGCAAGGCTGGGCCAGGTGCAGGACGTGGGGACTCGGGGAGTCTGCTGGGAGCAGCACTAGCCCTGGGCTGGGCTAGGCGGCCTGTGCCCCAAATCATTTTCTCCTGGAGCAATGCTCCTGAATATCAGCTATGCACACTCTCCTTTACACGTACAGAGTATTTGTGCTCCCTGTTGGAATAACACCATTGCCAGTCAGAATACAAGAATACAATGAAATTGCTTTTGCAGTTTATGAGTGTACATATTCTGTGGGCATTTATGTAGGGACAATGAATTTAGATCATAAATATTTAGGCTCACAGTTTAATTAATCTGTTTGTCTCAGGCACTACAACGCATAATGAGTCATTCCAAGTAAAATGATAAACTAACAAAACTACTATGCTCACTTCTTCATCTTCATTTTCTTCTTGTTCTTCCTCTTCTAATTCTTCATCAGCTTCCCCTTCTGCTTGCAAGTCTTCTGCTTCTTCATCTAGATCTTCTGCAGATATTTCCCAGCCATAATATTTAAACGGTTCTGAAAGTTATCATTTTTTCATTTAAATTATTTTCAAAAAGTGTTTAAGTCAATATATTTTTACTTCTGCCCACTGAAAGTATACAAAATATATGAAGCTAAAAATAAATCATGGCAGGTATGTTTTTCCATATTTTTTATCCTTGAAGTGTACATTACATATCTCCTACTCAAAGTACACATTCTTTTCTTAACATAATTGACGGATGTCCCCTTTTGTTTATATTTTAGATAAAGATAAAATAGTATTTTTAACAGGAACTCACTATTAAACAGGAATTAGAAGTAAACTGAAGAGAACTGTATTATATTGTTTATAATAGTTATTTTTATGTTCAATTTTAGGATCTGTCAAATTACAATTTGTAATAGTTGTGGGTTAATAAAACATTTGAAGCCAATTTATATCAGCAGTTTATTAATTATTATTATTATTACTTATCTTGCATCCAAAAATGGGCTAAAGACTTCGGACCACACAGAGAAGAAATGGTCCTGTTTCTAAATATTGCTATTTAAGGGTCCAGTTTTTCAACAGGATCTCTGAAGATGGATGGACCCTTACATCGATTCAGAGTCCTATTGACTTTAATAAAATGTACATACAAGTGGACCCTTATGCTTTTGCATGTCCTGTTGCAGTATTCTGAAATAAATAGACGGAACAAAAATGGTGGGAAATGGATGATTTTTTTAATATAAATGATTCACCTCTTATGTGTCTTGATGCTTAACTTGATTGCTGTCCCCTTTCCAACAAGAAGTTTTTTCACTGAACACCATTAGCCCTTCCTTCCACTCCACATCACAGATTTAGGACTCATTAAAACAACAACAAGGACAACAAACCTCCCTCATTTTCACCTTACAACTTCCCCTCTAGGTAGGCCAAATGTAAAACTTACAAAGAGCATTACTTACTTTCCATAACTAGGACAATTTGATTAAGCAGTGTCTCTGGAGTTTCCCCAGCAATCTCTAAAACAGTAGTCTGAACTAAAGATGACTCATTGATTCCTGACTCCAGTATTTGCCACTCATGCATGAATAGCTTAATCTTCTCTTTAAGTGGCTCTATTTCTGGTACATCTGGAAAACCATCTTCTGGAAACTCAGGTAGCACGATTTCTAAACAAATCAAAATGCTTTTGAGAAGACAACGCGTCTTTAAAATTTTGCATTTTAAAAGTTATCCCATTATACTTTATAAAATAATTTTAACTTCCCTTAAATCTATGTGGCAGTTTTGATATATACTGCCTCTTTACATGCTTTGCTTTTCTAAGCATAGATTTCTTTTTTTTGTTTTGTTTTGTTTTAGAAGCACATTTGCAATGTCAAGTTCTTTGGTTTGCTGTATATTGATACTCTTCTAATGAAATAGACAAGGAGACAGAAAGATGTTCACTTAATTAAATTTGCATGTAGTTATATATTTACATAGCACACGAATTTGAGATAATGACTTTTTCATTATGTTCTTGGATTTCAGAACAGGAAATGTACATGTAATTAAAAAGCCTGATGCATTCATCTACAAACAATTTTTGGCAGCCTAAGGAAATGGTCATGCATCAGATGAAATATACCAGTGTTGGAAGGAACATCTCATAAAAAAGGAAAGAAAGCTGAACTATATTTACTAGAACAAGGAAATAGGAAAGATTTCATAGCTAACCTGGCTCAGGTTTAGATTCCACAACAACTTTGGAGTGGTCAGGTTGCACCTGAGTTATTGCTTCTGTTTCAAGAGGAGGTTGGTATACTGATTCTGTAAGCACAAATACAATAAATTCAACTATTACTACTAACGTCCACTTCTCCAGCACCTTCCAGGTGAGGATCTTAAAATGTTTTACAGATATTAATGAATTCAGCTGAATGAATCAACTAAGTAGAGAGGTTGAGGAAATGGATGGCATCTTGAAAGGCAAAATAAAGATACTAAAATCAAATCCTTCAAAGGTTTCCAGAGCTTCAGAGAAAACAGTGAATTTGCAAACAAAAAATAAAGACTCTTTAATATAGGCACCAAGATGCTGAAGCACAGCATCAAAGAACCAAAAGACAGGTTCTGAAACACAGCAAAAACTCATCACTGCTGAAATGAAGTGTTGAGGAAAAACCCTAAAGTATCTAACCCAGTAATTCTCAAAAAGATTAGGACAGGTATTGTTAAAGAACTACTTTTACCTCTGACTTGCAGTTGAGGCAACTAAAGCACACAGAAGTTAAGGTCCACATTTTTTAAAATAGCCTAGGATTGGGACACCTCGGTTTTTGAGTGCCCAGTTCTGGATACCTAAGGCCTGATTTTCAGAGATGATGCAGGGTTTTACTACAACACTAATTTAACCATAAATTCCTTTATTAAATCCAAAGACTGAACAGTATTTATACCATTGTTCTAAACAAGACTAAAACCCCTTAAATAATAACCAATTTACTACATATAAAGAGTAACAGAACACTTATAGGCACTAGATCAAGACGCTTAGGCCCAGTCTACACTGCTGGGAAAATTCAGTGGCAGTCGACGAAAGTTACGTAAGCTACGCGGAGTATCTTGCGTAACTTCCACTAACTTCCTAACTCCCTTTTAGTGCAGCGTCTTCAGTGCCCTGCACCACTTGAGGGTGTGGTTTTATTAACTCAATTTCTAGATCGACTAAGCTTGTCTTAATTGACCACTAAATTGATCAGGAAAGACTGATCTGATGGTGGCGACTTTGCTACCATCAATGTAGATGTGGCCTTAGAAACAGGCAAAATCAGGGGTGCTTACACGTTACTGATCAGCTCCAACTTGATCAGACAAGTGTTAGCAATGAAACTTTTAAGAGTTTACTTCTTTAAAACCTTTAACAAACAAGTGATGTCACTACCAATTATCAGACCATAGTTAAGGCCAGATGAAGGAGTTTCTTATACAGCAGTAATTTACTGTACCTAGTAGCCAATTAATAATCATGGTTTATTTTTATTACTTTAGCCCAAACCTTAAACAGCACTAGTTTTCACTGGTTGGAATGCAGCCCACCCCTTCTATTATCTGAAGTATTGGTTAGATTTGGTGGACAGAGAGGAGCATAACGATGGTCTGATCAAAGTGTCATGTCTGGGACATGGGCACTCAGGCCTAGTGGTCAGAGCAGGAGTTGGGCATCAAATCAAGTTGGGCATCAAGTCAGGATGTCAGAGTCTGAAACAAGCCAGAAGGCAGACCAAGAGTCAGGTGGCAGGAGGCAGCAGCATCAGGTTACCAGGAGATTGGGGTTGGGCATCAAGGTATAGTAAGCAATCAAATAGTGAAGATGAGACAAATCAGGGTTGGAAGCTGGAGTCTAGGGTTTATTGCAAGCAGGGTCTGGATGGAGCAAAGGCAGGCAGGCAGTGTGTGCTATAGCTCAGACGGCTCCCTTTCATGGCTTCCTCTTTTATGTATTGGTACTGGCCAATCAGGGGGCTGTGAGGGGCTATCACTCAGGTCCTGCTGGATGATACATTCCACTGAGCCCAGCCGCAAAGGATACTCCTGTAGGAGCCTACCCTAAGCCTCCGGTGGCACTACAGAGGCATGAGCAGCCCTGAATCCCAAAGATTCCAGGCCTGCAAGATTTTACACTCATAGATATGTCATTTTGATAAAAACAACCCCTCCCGCGCCTATCCCCCACCCCCCATCAAATGATATATATTTACAGAAGGATATTGTGAAGAGAAGAGTTAAAAAACAGGCCTATATTTGCTTATATAAGAAAAGGGAAAAAGCTACTTATTGGAAAAATCTAACCTGATTCAGGTATAGGTCCAGGTTCTTCAGCCTCACTAGAATCAACAGATTGTTCCTGAGGTATTTGTTTTGTTTCAGGTTGACTCTCTGATTCCAGCGCTTCTGTGAATAAAATATTTTAAAAATTGTAATTTGCTGTTATATATGAATCAGGATATGCTATTCACAGAGAAGTTAGAGAAACTAAAGATTTCTAAGACATTAGAATATATTTACATCAGGAAAAAGCTAGTCATAGATTAAAAGTAAATGGGCCTAGAATTCAATCACTTGAGTCACCTCTCATTGGGTGCATCTACACTTACAAGTTAGGTCAACTTAACGAGGCTTAAGTCGACCTAACTTACTCCACGTCCACACTGGGCTTTCCTTAAGTCCACTTAAGCTGTTCCTTAAATTGACTTAAGGAAAACATAATTTGACCTAATAAAACCTCGTTTGAGGTTGAATTAAGGCTTAAGTCAACTTCTTAAATCGAATTAAGCCAGTGTGGATGCCCTATGTCGACTTATGACATAAGTTGATTTAGGGCAGGGGGACAAGAGAGCCCCTGCTCCCATCTTCCCAGACCCGCGGCTTCTCTGCAAGAGAAGCCGCAGTCCTGGGGAGAAGGGCTCCCCAGCCAGGGTTTCAGCCAGAGGGAATCCCCCGCTGGAACCCTGGCTGGAGACCCCGGGGGGGGGGGCTCCCTTCTCTACAGGAAGCCGCTAGCTCTCTAAGTCAACTTAACAAAGTCGACTTTAAGTCGACTTAACAGAGCCTCCAGTGTAGATGTACCCAAGGAGTCCTGTGGCACTTTTAAAGACTAACAAATTTATTTATCGCATGAGCTTTCATGGGAGAAAATCCCACTTTGTCAGACACTTTGAAGATGGGGAATTTAGAGAATGGGAGGAAAATAAATGCAGGGAAATGTAAGACATAGGATCAGGTCAGACTGTAAATCAGAACAGTGGTTAAGATTCAAACACTGGGGAACAGCATATAGAGGAAGATGAGGTCAAATCACCTGTTGTAATGAGAAAAAAAATCTATAGTCCCTGTTTAACCCTGAGGCAACAGTCAAATTTACATACAAATTCCAGTTCTGCAGTTTCTCTTTGAAGCTGCGATTTGTTATTCATTTGTTTCAGTACAGTTATTAACAAATTATCAATGGAGGGAGCAGGAAGATTGAAGTGTTCCCCTATTGGTTTTTTAATGTTGTGATTTCCGATGTCAGACTTGTGTCCATTTATTCTTTTGCACAGAGACTGTCCTATTTGTCCAATATATAAGGCAGGGGGGCATTTCTGGAACATAATGGCATAAATCACATTGGTGGACGAGCAGGTGAAAGAGCCCTCAATGGAGTAGCTGGTTTGATTAGGTCCTGTGATGGTGTCTTTTACGTAGATATGTGGGCAAAGTTGGCAATGTGGTTTGTTGCAGGGATATGTGCCTGCTTTAATGTTTCGGTTGTTAGGTCTGTAGCTGCTGGTGAGTATCTGTTTAAGTTTGGGAGAGCTTTTTGTAAGTGGGGAGAGGTCTGTCTCCGAAGGCTTGAGAGAGTGAGGGATTCTCTTGTAGAATAGGCTGAAGATCCTTGATGATGTGCTGTAGAGTTCTGACTTGGGGTTGTAGGTGATGACCAGTGGCGTTCTGTTGTTTTCTTTCTTGGGCTTCTCCTGTAGTAGTTAACTTTTAGGCACCTGTCTGGCTCTATCAATCTGTTTCTTCACTTCCGCAGGGGAGTACTGTAGTTTTAAGAATGCTTGAAAGACATCCTGAAGGTGTCTGTCTCTGCCTGAAGGATCGGAGAATATGCAGTTATATCTTAGCATAGCTTGTGTTCAGTGCTTTGCATGCTGACAAGTTCCAATCTGGCTATGTGAATTCTCTCCTTAGAACCTATGCTATCAACACTCCTAGCCATCTTCGAGACACTATGGACTTTCTGAGAAAAATCCAATCTATTGGTGAACTTCCAGAAAACACCATCCTGGCCACTATTGACGAAGAGGCTCTTTACACCAACATCCCACACAAAAACGGATTACAAACCAGTAGAAAAACCATTCTAGATGATGCCCTGCCGAAAGAAGCAGGGCAGGAGGGAGTGTGAGGCCTGGCCTCTGGGCCAGCTCTCCCCACTGCCGAGAACAGAGCAGCCAGCTCAGGGGAGGGGTTGGTGCGTGGGGTCAGACCTCTCTTGGCTGGCCTGCCCACCCTCCCCCACTCCAGCGTGTGAGGGGGAACAAGGGCCCCCACAGGCCGATTGGCCCCAGGCCCCACTCCCTTCTAGAGACAGCTTTGATTTTGTTCAATCTTCTATTAATAGTTTTAAAATGTACCACGTTATACAAATCTCAGATTAATCTCTTTCAAAGTAGCTCCTCATTCTTTGCAGTTATGTAAGTATTCTCATATGCATATTGGCTAAAAAAAAAAGAATGAATGCATCATGCAATTACAGTTTTTGCATTTTAATTGTTTAAATTATGTAGATGTGTTTATCAAAAAGGATGGAGTATTCAATATATGCACATATATTCAATATAAGCACATGCATAAATTAATATGTGCAGTATAGAATAGGGAGTATCCTGATGAGCCATTAAGGACACAATGGTTGTATTGCTTATGTCCTTAATGGCTCATCAGGATACTCCCTGGGCCCATTGTAGCTGGCACATTCCTTAACATTAAGGACACAATGGTTTTACACAGATGCCTCTCTCAGACATTTCCATAAAATCATACAAGTTAAAGTATAGATATAACACCAAATTCCTAACTAAACTAACTTCTAATCCAAATACAATTCCTAGACATAAACTATATAATCATTCCCAGCAAATTACTATCTTTCTATTGATGCCAAACATGACATAGCTCCTATGGATTATAGCATTTAGGATATATGGATAGAAAATAATATCATAAATGCTTTCCTAAATCCAAACATTGTCACATAGGGCTCTGCCCTGCCCTTCGGGGGGCATGCCAGGCTCCCCCTGTTCCCCCCCCCTGGCAAGGAGGGCATTGGTGTAGTCCTGGGGTAGCCCTAAGTCGACCTAGGGCTACCCCACATCTACACTGGCTTAATTCGACTTTAAAAAGTCGAATTAAGCCTTAGGTCAAGTAGAAAGGTGGTTTAATAAAGTTGACTTAATTTTCATTAAGTCGACTTTATTTTCCTTAAGTCAACTTAAGCAAGCTGCTTAAGTCGACTTAAGGAAACTGTAGTGTAGACGCAGGATAAATTAAGTCGACTTAAGCAAGCTTAAGTTGACTTAATTTACTAGTGTAGATGCAGCCTTCATGAGTAATGGAGCTCCTCCTCCTAAACCGATCTGCCAAATCATTCCTGAAAGGCCTTATAATAATCTATTGTAGGAGGAGAGGGAATTAATACTTCAACTGGGCATGATGAAAATAAAACCAAGGGGGAGGATTTGATTCTTAAATTCTCAGACTATAAGGTCAGAAGGGACCAATATGATTATCTTGTATGACCTCCTGTGCAATGCAGGCCACAGAACCTCACCCACCTCCTCCTGCAATAAACCTCTAATTTATGACTAAGTTATTAATTCTTCCACAAGCCCTAAGAATGAGGTTCCCACTTGACCTCCTAGATGATCTCCTGAAAGGAAAGTTGCAACCTTTTAGATCAGAGGTCCTCAAACTATGGCCCATGGGCCGGATACAGCCCGCCAAGGTCATTTACCCGGCCCCCGCCCCTGCTGCGGCCGCGGGCAGCGCTGCGTCCAGTTCCCCCAGGCCGGGGCATGTGCGCGCGCCTGCCTGCCTGCCCCATGTGGCTGGGGCAGCGGGGTGGCCGCGGCCAGGGCTGGCTCCCACCCGCCGGCCACCTCGACTTCCCGGCCCAGAGCCGACCTGGCCCCTCTCCGCCGACAGCCTCGGCCTCCCAGCACGGGGCCAGGATCGGTCTCCGTTGCCGGGGTCTGCTCTGCCCTCCTGGGACCGCATTCGGGTCCCCACCAGTGTTCCCTCTAAGCTGTGCGGGTGCGCGGCCGCGCAGCGGCCGTCACAACTCCCGCGCAGCACTGAGGGACCCCTGAGCAGGCCGGCAGTCCCCACCAGACCCCCGGGCTGCGGCTTTGCCACAGCAGACCCGACCTGAGCCCGGCCTCTGGGCTGGCCCTCCCCGCCCCCAGGGCGGAGCAGGCAGGCTCAGGGCTGGGGCCAGAGGTGTCGTTGTTGTTGGGCTGGCAGGGCGCCAGCCCCGGGTAGAAAATCCTGAGCCCCGAATCTATTTTCCCCAGCAGGCACATGCGCACCCAGGCGGAATGCTGTGTTCCATCCAGGGGCCCCAGCGAAGCCGCAGACTCCTGCTGCAGCCAGGCTGGGGAGATTCAAATCTCCCGCCCTGAGCATGCTCAGACAGAGTGTGCTCAGGGTGGGAGCGGCCTGGCCCAGAAGCGGCTCTGCCAGCAGTCCCTGCAGCTCCGAGCCTCCGGCCAGGTAAGGGGGCTGGGAAGGGGCTGGAGGGAGGCCTGGAGAGGGGTGGAGGGGACAAGGAGAGTGGCTGGGTTAGAGGCCTGGAGGGGGGTGGAGGGGACAAGGAGAGTGGCTGGGTTAGAGGGGTGGAGGGGGCAAGCAGACTGGGTGGGGGCTGGGTAGGGGTGGAGGGGACAAGGAGACTGGGTGGGGGCTGGGTAGTGGTGGAGGGGACTATGCACGGCAGCAGTGGGGACATCGTGGGGGGCTGGGAAGGGATGGATGACGTTAGAGGCCTGCAGAGGGGGCATGGGGACAAGGAGAGTGGGTGGGGGCTGGGTAGCTGGAGGGGGACTGGGTGGGGAGCAGGGGAGGGATGGATGGAGTTAGAGGCCTGGAGAGTGGTGGAGGGGACATGGGGACAAGGAGACTGGTGGGGGCTGGGGGTAGTGGAGGGGATTATGGATGGCTGGTGGGGGACTAGGTGGGGGGCTGGAGAGGGATGGAGGAGATTGGGGGATGAGTGGGGGTTAGGGACAGAGGGGCCTGGGGAGGTGTGGAGGGGGTTTGGGGGCTGAAAGGGGGTGGAGTGAAGATGGGGGAAGCTGGGGAGTTAGGAGGGCTGGAGTGGGGGTTTGGGGGCAGGGGTGGGCTGGGGGCCACAGCCCTGGATCTTTTTGCTATCCAGCAACGCCCCTGGCTGGGGCATGTGCACGCGCCTGCCTGCCTGCCCCATGCGGCCGGGGCAGCGGGGTGGTCGCGGCCGGGGCAGGCTCCCGAGCTCCCTCCCGCCAGCCACTTCGACTTCCCGGCCCGGGGCCGGGGTCAGCCTTGGCCTCCTGGCACAGGGCCAGGATCGGACTCCGGTGCCGGGGTCTGCTCTGCCCTCCCGGGGCCGCGTTCGGGTCCCCGCCGCCAGCGGTCTCGACGTCTTTCTTTCTTTTTTTTTTCCTTCTTTCTTTTCTCGGCTTCTTTCTTTCCTCCTTTCTCTTCCCTTCTTTCTCTTCTTTGCCTTCCTTTTTCTTTCCTTCTTTCTCTTCTTTGCCTTCCTTTTTCTTTCCTCCTTTCTCTTCTTTGCCTTCCTTTTTCTTTCCTCCTTTCTCTTCTTTGCCTTCCTTCTCTTCTTTGCCTTCCTTTTTTCCTCCTTTCTCTTCTTTGCCTTCCTTTCTCTTCCCTTCCTTTTTCTTTCTTTCCTTCCTTCTCTTCTTTGCCTTCCTTTTTCTTTCTCTTCTGTCCTTCTTTCTCTTCCTTCCTGCCTCCTTCTTTCTCTTCCTTCTTTCCTTCTCTCCGCCTTTCTTTTCCTACCTTCTCTCTTTTCTTCCTTTCTCTTTTTTCTTTTTCTCTTCTTTGTCTTCCTCTTCCTTCCTTCCTTCCTGCTCTTTCTTTCTTTGCTTCCTTCCTTCCTTTCTCTTACTTTTTTCTTTTTCTCCTCTTTCCTTCTCTTTTTTCTTTCTCTTCCTTCTTTTTTAAAAAGCTTTTTAAAAATTAATTTGAAATAAAAACCTTTCTAAAAATTAAATTTCAATTCAAAATTCATTCAAATTAAATTAATTAAACACAATTAATTAATTCTATTTACAATCACTTTAACTTCAATTAATGCCTATAATTTCTGCCGTGTGAGTTTGCACAAAAATTTTATTCAGAAAAAGTTTTGCACACGGCTTGAAAATTTTGCACACAAGCCGCCAAACCTAGAGGGAACATTGGTTACTAGTTGCCTACACAACAGCAGGCCAGCAGGCTAAAATCGGTCAGTCCCACACTCTGGGCCTGGCCGGAGCCCCACAGCACCAACAAAATTGTGTGGATTCATTACTGCCTGCCACACAGTACCCAGAAACACAGGCCAGCAGCAGACGTGATAGCTACACGTTCATGTTTTTTTCAAACTATAGTATGGCCCCCCAACAGTCTGAGGGACCGTGAACTGGCCCCCTGTTTAAAAAGTTTGAGGACCCCTGTTCTAGATGGTTTCTTAGAAGGATGTGATCTATTAGACTGAATCTGGAAAACTTGAAGGAGCTTGAAAATGCTTAGGGTTCCACCCTCACCAGTGAGGCCAGATTTTCATCCCATATGAGAAAGATACATGATGTAAGGACTTGAACCCAGGCCTGTAGGGTACGAGGGGGGTGGTGCTTCCACACTACCACCAGGCATCTTTGGCAGAGCTGTCATTAATGAACCTTACATCCAGGGAGACCAGTTACTGCAGGAAGTGCTGCCTCCAGGAGAAATGACTTGCAGGTCCTCCTGTATCCTCTGACTGGCCCAGACCTACTATTTAAGCCTGGAGGGAAGCCAGGAAGTAATCTATGCAACAGAACAGATCTCTGACCTGCTTTTGAGATGGAGCCTACCTTACTCCTGGTTCCTGTTCCCTGGCTATCAATTCAGCCTTCACCCTTGGCTCTGGTCCCTAGCTTCTGCCTCTGGCGTAGCCTTCTCCAGCCCAACCATCTATGTCTCTAACCACTGAACTTGATTCCCAAGCTCCAGTTGCTGATATATGATGCCCTAAAAGTAGAAACCAAGATACTTGAGACCTCTCCAAAACATAAGATCTACAACAAGAGTGTCTCCTTTGTAGATCTCTTTCAGGAATCTGACGGAGGGAGTGAAGAGAAAATCTAGAAGGGTTTCTATTGCCATGAGATGATGAAGATGCAGAAGAGCAGAATTTCTCCAATAGTGGTACAGATTTCTGAGGTACTTGTGACTGGGGCCTCCTGGGATACCCTCCTGGACGTGCAAAAATCAGGGCAAGCTGCAAAACCGGGAGCCAAACTCCCCACACACTGATGGGTGGCACTTAAACCAGTCTCCCTATCAGTCACAACCAGGCTTCTGGTTCCCCACACCGGGTACCAAGAAATCTGCCCAAAATAGAAACAGCTCCCTTTATTGCACTCCAGCTCCTCCAGCTCCCACCTAGCCGCACGGTCCCTTAAAGATATAGGTTCTCCTGACTCCAAAGGGCCAGCCACAGCACGCAGAACAATATAGGTTTGGATCTTACTCAAAATACCAGACTAGTAGCCAATCCTTTAGCAACCACAACTAAAGGTTTAATATAAGAAGAAAAGAAGCAAAATATGAGGGATGTTAAAGGGTCAAAGCGAATCACATACATACAAATTTACAGTTCATGAAAAGCAGTTTGCAGGCTCGTTCCTCTGGAGTTTGCAGGCCTGTTCCTCTGGTAAACACCCAGCACCAGCGTGGGCCTCAATCCTTTGTTCAGTCTCAGAGATGGGTGTTGGCTGTAGACTGGGGACTTGAGAGCCAGATGGAGTCGGGGCTGCTGCCTTTTATCACCTCTGGCCTTCTCCATGCTGTGTGCAGTTCTTTCCAATCAAACTAGAGTTGAGTCACATGTTCAAGTCCTAGTGGCTAAACAGGTTTTCTCCTTCAGCCCATTGTACTG
Source organism: Pelusios castaneus (assembly GCA_007922175.1). Classification (NCBI taxonomy): domain Eukaryota; kingdom Metazoa; phylum Chordata; order Testudines; family Pelomedusidae; genus Pelusios; species Pelusios castaneus. Next base: position 1,277,996 of record ML685837.1, read on the forward strand.
GGGAGCTTCCTTAATGGGCTATTAAGGGGACAATGGCTGGGTAGACATTCAGTCTGGGGAATTTCCCCAGACTCTCACAAATTAAAATATAACAATCATATTCCTAACTTCTAATATGAATATGAATCCTACACAAACTATATAATCATTCCCCACAAATTACTACCTTTCTATTGACACCAAACATGGCATAGTTCCTATGGATTATAACAATTATAAAATATTAATACAAAATAATATCATAAATGGTTCCCTAAATCCAGACAGCGTCACAGTACTACCACAGAATGAGGAGGTCTGGACCCCATTCTCTGAGACACTGATGCAAATATCATAGAAGATAATTGCAGGAAGATTTTCATAATTAGTACCCTTGTTTCTGGTATTGAAATAGACTTAGAGGCCACAGAAATCAGCGAAGTATCCAGGAAAAGAGGTGCTATTTTTGAGGTAATGGTTATGTCCACAGAATTTGTAATAAGAGTCTGTGTTGCAATAGGAGCGGGTACCAATGCAGCTGTTACTGAAATCAACTTGACCTAGACATCTCTGATGAAGGAGTCTTTTCACTAGAACATGGTACCAACAAATTAGTAATAGTACCATTACCTCCAGTAACAAAGCAGCAATGTTGATTGCTGAGGGTTGTCAACTTCATATTAAAGCAAAATAGTGAGTCTATAAAATTCCTAGAGATATGATGCTGATCTGCCTTAGAAGGAGCCATCTTGGAAACATCAGAATGATGAGACTTAGATTCAAGATTTTGGAAAGAAAGTGAAAGTGTAGACACTTGACTTAGAACAAAAGTGATGCATATCAATTTCATTGTTAAACTGACAAACTGGAGTAAATGTGGGGGGGTCCACTTAGCAAAGTGGGGTAAGTCAGGGCCCAGGGATGGGCAACTGGGAAAGACATAGTGGCACACCAGACCAGACTGCAGGAGGGGAACATCACAAGTATATATTTATGTTTTCAATTAACTATAAAATTCAGGGACAGAAAATATAGTATTATATCATCTAAAACACATCATAAACTGGTGTGAAAACTCTGCCACACTATGGGGGAGGGTGTGTTGACTCTGGCCAGTGAACACAGTTGTAATGATGAACTCTGAGCTGTCTCCAGCTGTTCCTGTTTGGAAGGAGGCCATCATAGCACAGGGATTTTGAAGGTCAGGAAGAAAAAAAATAGGAATAATTCTCTCAGACCTCCACAAAAATACTGATACTGGAGTTAGTCAAGGGGTTCAGTAAAGAGTAATATGAAGTATTCCTTCCCCAGATGTTGAATGGCTGAAGTTTGAGTCCCAAACTTGTAAAATAATTTAAACATGAAACAATTCCAAAGAGGTGCTGGTAAATTAAATTAATATCAGATGATACTTGCTTTCATATTTGTCTTCAGAAGACTCTACAGATTGCTGATTTTCTTCTTTTAATTTTAGCACCTCTTGTAGTTCTCTTCTGAAATTAGAAGATGTTATATCTTTATTTATATAAAATATGGTTGAAACACATTTCAAACTTATTAAATGGAAGTGAGGATGCAGAAAAATAATGTTCCGTATTAAGATACAGTTTGGCAAACATGCTTCTTCTAAGTTTTTCATTACTAAATAAAAGTCAGTAATAATTTGTCCTTTCCTGGATGTTATCATTTTGACAAATAAACAAATGGCAAGGAACATGATGAAAATATATTACCTAAAGCACTGGTTCCCAACCCATGACCCATTGATCAAAAGTGTCCCATGGGGGCTTTTAAAGTGGCCCTCCACTGCACTCCTGCTGGCTACAGAAGGGAGCCATTGCCTAAAGACCCAGGCAGAGCACATTGCCTTTGGGCTATGTCATGGGATGCATCCTGGGGTATGATCTGTGTAACTTTTCTGTTCACCTTTGCAATGAATTGTATGATTTACTGCAAAATATGCCAGGCAAGTTTCCTTTATGAATGCTCATAACGTGCTCTGCATTATTGTTATGGTGTCATGTTTCCCACAGTATCATGTATCTGTACAGATGTGAAACATGTTCTATGTTTTTCACATAGCTCAGGGGGAAGCAGACAAGCAGAGCCATCTCCCAGCACATAAATGCTAGAGCTGCATGCACACATTCAGAGAAAATAAGAATGACAATGGGCAGGGGCGGAGTTTATTAGAGGCAGGGGGAGGCATTGCCTCCCCTGATTGGCCACTCTCTGCCTCCCCACTGATCCTCCCCCAGCCAGGAACCTGGAACCGCCGGCGTCGGGATAGAGCCCCAACCAGGGAGGGATCCAGCTCCAGCCAGGACACAGGGCCACCAGCAGCAGTGAAATCCTGCCCCAGCCAGGGCCCAACAGCCACTGGCAGTGGTGTAATCCGTCCCCATCTGGGGTCCCAAAGCTGCTAGCAGCATCAGGAGCGGGATCCAGACCTAGTCGGGACCCGAGGCTGCTAGTAGCTGCAGGAGCCAGCCCTGGGCCCGGCTACAGGAGCTGGATTGGGCCCAGAGCTGGTGAAGGGCTGGGGGAGGGGTGGTAGCTGTTTGGGGCAGATGTGTAGCTGATGAATTATTTTGGCTCAAACTTTCAGAAGCATTTATTTCATTCTCAGTCAGAAACCAGACAATGGGCTAGCTAAATGTCTGTTGCACCTTAGACGGAGAGGGGGAGATCTCCAGCCCTTTCTGAAGAATCACCTGGCAGAAGTAGGAAGAGGGAAACAGGGGCTGAAAAGGAGACACTTGGAACTGTTAGAGGCTTTTTGCCAGAGAAAGTCCATCTTGAAAGATCTCCATCTACAAGCAAGGACTGAACCTATCCACATGGCCAGGAAGGCCAAGGTGTGAGACCACCAGCAGCTAGTCATGTGGGTAAGACAGAAAATAGACTGAACAGTAAACTTTAAGTTAGAATGCGTATTATATTTTCAATTGCTAGTGGTTAACTCCTGACTACTTTATTAAATTACTGTGCATTGATTTGCTATATGCTCACCTAAAATCATGTACTAATCAATAAACTAGTGATTGTTTTATATAAAGCAGTGTGGATTTTAGAGAGCATGAGAGAGCAAAAGTTGTTGCACTTCTGTTTCTTTGTTAAATGAACGGATCCAGTGTTCATGAGCTTGCAGTGGTTTCGGAAGGGCCTCGATCCCTGCAACATGGAAGTTCCCAGTGTGGAATTTGGAGGTTATGGATACTTGCTGGGGAACTGTCTCCTGAGTGGCTGGAGAGCGCACATTCACTGCCTGGGACAGATTACATGCGGGAAGCTGGTGTGGGCTGACGCAGAGTGGTTGGCCATGTAGCAGACTGGGGTAAGTCAGTGTCCAGAAGTGGGTGGCATGCACAGCAGCACACTAGATAGCTGGAGAGGAACGTCACAGGCTATAACACTTGTACAGGCTCCTTGCTGCAGTCAAGGGGAACAGGAGATCAGCAAGGAGAGAGGCAGCCTCCTCAATGAACTCCCTTTGTCTGGCTGCAGTGGCTGGTAGGGAGACAAGAAGGGCTGCTGGCAGACACTGGTGGCCCTTCAGGGTTGTAAAAATGGTATCTGTGGCCTTTGAGCCAAAAATGCTGGGAACCACTGAGCTAGAGAATCTTCCTACACTAAATGTGGGCATATGAGTTTAGTATTAATCAGAGATTAATACTAATGTAACACTGTATTGCATGACTTCGGACTCACCAGAACTATTTTAAATATTTTTTAGTGCACTATGTTAATGGATATAGATTCAGATCTCCTTCGTGTAAAACAGATGTGGGAATTTTTATGCCAATAAAAGCAGTATATGTTTTACAGGATATATAAGCTTATATCTAATGTAAATTTTTTGTTCTTATTTTTTATGCACTCATCAGGTGTTATATATTTATTACCTTGTTTCTTCCTCCTCTTTTCGCTTTTTTAATGCTTCATCTGTAAGTCTTTCCAAAATTTTAGAATTAATTTCATCTTTATTTGCTAGGTACAGTTTGTGTAGTAAAAATATTCCTGCAATACAATGATAAAAGAGTAATATACTTTTGATAGCAATATAAAACTCTCATCTGTTTAGAAGATGCATGCTTTTAAGATATGGAGGCCCTTTTATAAAGGATTTACAGCTTAGAGACATGTTTTTAAATTTTAGTAGAAACATATGCGCCAATTAAAATGACACATATATCTCTTTTGAAAAATTTAAAGCTTTGTTTTCAGTTCCAACAGCCTAAGAACTTGAATGTGGGATATGGCAAGGCTGTGGTGGGGGATAAGGATTGAAATTTTACAAATTTGTATGTCATGTTTTAAACTGAATTGTTTGTATAGTTTGTATGTGTGCAATATTTTCTAAATAACAATGAAAAAATATAAAGTCCATGAATACATATGACTGCTGCAGGGTGTGCAGAAATAAAGACTTATGTCCTCAGTTCTGCAAAGGTCTTATTCACATTAATAAGTTCATTCACATGAGCAGTCCCACATCATTCATTTGGTTTAGCAAACAGATACAGGGATACACTCTTGGCAGTAATATTTCCACTGAATTAAGTAAAGCTATGCTGATTTAGACCAGCTATGGGTATGTCCTCACATACAATAATTTAAAGTGCTCTAGAAATGCAGAAGAAGGTTATTATTTCTATCAGAAGATACAAATGGAAAGCAGATGAAGAATTAATAAAGATTTACCCCAACAAAATATTTAAAAATAGTTAAGGGAATAATCCACTAATATAGCTATTAAAAAGCCAGGAAGTACTTATTAGCCATCCCTAAATATCGATTTCTTCACATTACCATGCTCATACCCAAACACACAAAATTTTTCCTGTCACCTCCACATAAAACATGCATTTTTTAAACTCTGTCTGTATTGGAGTGGTTAGACATATATTATTTAATTGCTGTGAATAATGAATTGTGCTACACTGAAGAAGATGGTTTGTGTATGTTTGTGTATGGTGTAGATTTTTAGCTGATTGAGTTTAAGTGTATTGTTTGTTTGGATAATTGTTAAGTAGAGCAACTGTTTTTTAAATGGAAATAATTTGTAACAATAGTTAGCATTTTCAGAAGCTATCATTTGTAATGATTTTAATTATGTTATTTAGGTGATATAATGACCAGGTATGCTGTTATGTTCTTCAGTATTTAAATTTGTGCCCGGAGTTATGATTGCATGTTTTGTATAGAATCACAGCAAGGACACCTGCATTACAGGAAAAATTATAACAGAAAACAGGGAGAGCAACTGATCTCTTTTGATATAGAGGCAGACCCCTACAAAATTGCAAGTGGGACATAAGCACACTTTAACTGACATTTCTTATAACAATACCTTAAGCAAAGACATAAGCATTGGGAAAAGATTATAATTTTTATGCCTTAAAAGTAAAACATTTACTAACCATTTTTTTCTGTATTCTTCAGACAAACAACAGTGTCAGGTAAGATGCCTTTTTCTGACAAGACTAACCAATGCTCTGATGTCATAGGATAGTTATCCAGTACCCATCCTCCTTTTTCTGGCGCTCCAGGAAACCTGTCTTTGTTCTTCTTAGTGAGCTGTTACAAAATATTGGATTTAGTTGTAGAACAAAATGACATAAATACAAAAGTAGCAGTGATTTGTTTAGAAAACCAGTACAATACAAATTCTTTATGAGTTTTATTAACCTGTTTCCATGGCTAGCAAATCTAAAATAATTAAGGACTCTTGTATAAGACTCTGGTCATGAAATACATAGACCATTATGTAGCTTTGAAACACATCCTAATGACATTTTAAGCATCTGCCTGGAATCTGCAGATGCACATAGAGAAACATACAGGGTTAAGCCATTCTTTTACAGCAATAGCTAAATGGCGACTATAATAATTTTTTCTTCTTCCCTGCTCAGAAAAAATAATTTTAAATAATATTTATGTCTGTATTGCAGTTCTTTTTGTACAAGGACACCCTTGTTTCTCCCGTAAGGGCTAATAAGTGGAATTATACCACATCAGATAAAGATCAATACATAGCTAATATACCTAAGCCTTTCTAGGAGTCTCCAAATATCAGGGAAAATTCAGATAACGTGTTTAGTTGAGACCCCATCATTGTATATGTATAACTGGGATTATGTTTTCTAATGTACATTATTTTGCATTTATCAACATTGAATTTCATCTGCATTTAGTTGCCCAGTCACTCAGTTCTCTGAGATCCTTTTGTAACTCTTCACAGTCTGCTTTAGACTTAACTATCTTGAGTAGTTTTGTAACATTTGAAAATTTTGCCACCTAACTGTTTACCCCTTTTTCCAGATCATTTATGAGTATGTTGAACAGTACTCGTCCTAGTACAGACTTCTGAGGGACATCACTATTTACTTCTCTCCATTCTGAAAACTGACCATTTATTCCTACCCTTTTTCCCCTATCTTTTAATCAATTACTGATACAGGGGAGGAGCTTCCCTTTTATCCCATGACCACTTAATTTGTTTAAGTGTCTTTGGTGAGTGGCCTTGTCAAAAGGTTTCTGAAAATCTAAGTACACTATATCCAGTGTATCACCCTTGTTCATATATTTGTTGCCCTCTCAAAGAATTCTAGTATATTGGTGAGACATGATTTCCTTTTACAAAAACCACGTTGACTCTTCTCCAGCAAATATTCATCTATGTGTCTGATAGTTCTGTTCTTTACAATAGTTTCAATTGATTTGCCTGATGCTGAAGTTAAGCTTACTGGCCAGTAATTTCCAGGATCGCCTCTGGAGCCTTTTAAAAAATTTTCATCACATTAGTTGTCCTCCAGTCATCTGGTTCAGAAGCTGATTTAAGTGATAAGTTACATACCATAGCTAGTAATTCTGCAATTTTTGTGTAGTTCTCCTTTCTGAATATGGGGAATTACACAAAAATGAGGAAGTTAGTTAGAAATTAACTGAATATGATTCCACAGGACCCATATTGAAACCTTCAAGGATACAAGCCATGATGGAAGTACAATAGGGTACCTACACAACATCTGAAAAGGAAGGTCTGTTCTCAGAATCACCAACTGATTGATCAGAAGCAGAATTCAAAAGAATAAGTGAGATAGAGTGAGTGACTGTGGATAAGATAGCACTAAGTCATCAACAACTTTAGTTATAGATGAGTAATATTGTTTTCTCCATCAATTGCCTCCATGGGTCTTTACTTCTGAAAGGTGTTAAGCATGTTTACTTGCATTTGAGCTGAAAATATTCCAAATTAAGAAGAAATTGCATAACTGCTGTTCTGAGGCAGGCATCTGACCAATCTTCAGCATCTAATACTGCCACAAAACTTGTGAATTGAACTTTGTATTACAGCTTTGCAGATTTTCAAGATCGACTGAACAGTAAAATGATGCTTTAAAAGCTGTGGTAGTTTAAATGGAATGCGCATTACTTTTTTGGAAAAGGAACATCAGTTTCCATATTTAATATAAACCATTTACACTCAAAGTATCCATTTATACCATTCTGCTTAGAAACAAAAAATAAGAAAATCTGGAATTCTCTTAACTTGTTTATTTCTTGGCCAAATAAAAGCTAGGACCTCTCTTTAACAACCAGCCTACTTAAATGGATAAGGCATAGAAACTGATCTCACCATTAATAAAATTTAAATAGTCAAAAAAGTAAATAACAGTTTACAAACTCAGTTTGATTCTCTAACAGCAGAAACATTTCATACCTAAACATAATTCTCAAATAACAGCAATCTTTAGATAAGTGCTACTTTCACAACTGTACACAAGTTTTCATTTGTTAATTAAACCACCTTTTATGAAAACTTGAAAAGGTCTGACCTTTATCTTTTTCAAGTGTGCAGACGTGTACAGGTGGCAGGGAGGAATGGCAGGGCAAGGGAGGGCGGGGCGGCTATGTTGGGTGGCAGGGGAAAGCACAGAGAGCATGGCCGGGCAGGGGGAATAGGGGCAAGGGCAGGGATGGTAACGGAGGATGGGGTGGCCGTGTCCAATGTCAGAGGAAAGTGCAGGGATGGCTGATTGGGGTGGTAAGGGAGAGTGTGGGGAGCATGACAGGGCAGAGCAGGAAAGGGATGAGTGGACAGGGCAGGGCAGCAGGGCAAGGCAAAGGAGAACAGAGATGCCCATGTAGGTTGGTAAGGGAGAGCAGGGCAGAGATGGGGTGGGGTGTGGTGGCAGGGATAGTGTGGGGAGCACTGGCACCCGGTGGTGGGGAACCAGGTAGTGGGTCCCCAGGACCCTGTGACCCCTCCCCCTGCACTCCATGATCCCCTTCTGACTCTATCTCCTGGGCCTTGCTGCCAACAACCAGGATCCAAACACTGGCCTAGTGGACCCCCAACCCCGCAGCCTCCCTGGGGTCTGCCGCTGCCAATCCCTCCACCCCTGCAGCCTCACTGGGCCCCTCACGGGTTACCACTGCCACCCCCCCATCAGGTCCCCACAGCCTCACTGGGTCCTACCACCGCTCCCAAAGCAGGCTTCCTGGGTTCTGCCACCAATCCCCCAACCACAGGGCCTCGCCCAGCCCCCCCATCAGGCCCCTATGGTCCACTGGGCCCCCTGCGTCTCACTGCCACTATCCCCCTCCAGGTCCCCACAGCCTCGCTGCTGTCCCCCCCATCAGGCCTCATGGCCTCACCAAGCCCTCCACTCCACCATGGCCGCCCCACAGGGGGCTGGGAATGGGAGGGCTGAGAACGTAGCCCCACCACTCCACCATCGCTGATCCCCAGTGGCTTTCCCAGGCCCCGGCCCCACATATCCCTGGGCCCCTTCCTCACCAGCCAGCTTCCCAACTCTCCTGAGTCCGACACCCCAGTTCTCCGCCTGCTCCCTGCCCCTCCTGTTCCCAGCTCCCCACCCCTCCCATTCCTGTTCCCCGCTGGCTCCCCGGCCCTCCCGTTCCAAGATCCCGGGCTCTTCCATTCCCAGATCCCCGGCTCTTCAGCTCCCTGGCCCTCCCGTTCCTGGCTTCTGAGCCCTCCCGGTCCCCTCTGACTCTCCAGCCCTCCTGTTTCCCGCTGGCTCCACGGCCCTCCTTGTCCCTGCCGTCTCCCCGGCCCTCCTGGTCCACCCCCCTGCCTCCCCAACTTACCTGGCTGGAGCTGCAGGGGTGTCCAGAGTTGCTCGTTGACCAGGCCACTCCTGCTCTGAACACTCTCTGTCTGAGCATGCTCAGGGCAGGAGATTTGAACAATCCCCAGCCTGGTCACTGCTCCCAGCTGACCTGCCAGCAGCAGGGCAGGGTGGAACATGCATTCTGCTGGATTTTTCTGTTTTTCTCAGCCCCAGAACACTGGCCCGTCAAATTTGTGGGCGTTCTGGGGCATTCTAGCATACTTTAACCCCTGATTTCATATTTGAGAAAATGCTTTACAGTGAGAGACTTAAAAAGAACATTGAGATGTGGCTTGGTTATGATGAATAAGTATCTTCACAGAGAGAAAATACCAGTTACTAAAGCGTTCTTCAAACTAGTGGAGAAAGGCCTAAATAAGATACAATGGCTAGAAGCTGAAGCCAGATAAATTCAAATTAGAAGTAAGGAACAAATATTTTTAACAGTGATGATGACACTGGAACATAGTGCTAGGTAAAGTGGTGGATACTCCTTTTTTTGATGTCTTCAAATAAAGACTGATGCCTTTCTAGAAGATATAGACTAGTCAAACAAAACTTATTGAGCTCAGTAAAGGGGTAACAGTGTTAAATATTATGGTCTATTTTTTAAAAGAGGTCACTTCTGGCCTTAAAATATGTATTTTTGCTATTCTGGAGGATTCTTAACTGGAGTCCCATTCAGGAAAACACTGAAGCATGTATGTCAGTTCATCCCTGTTCAAGAAAGCATTTAAGCACATACTTAAAGCCCATTGACTTCAATGGGACTTAAGTAGATGTTTAAAATTAAGCATGTGCTTATGGACATAACTGAGGCAGGGAAGCTTTTCTGCATTGGGGCCTTACATTGTACTCAGTCTCATTGATCTAACCATAATCCTAGTCTTTTTAGAGTTTGGCTTGGAAGTCATCTGTTTAGAAAAAAAGAATGGTGAACCCTCACAGCCTGATCCTAGTGTCCTTGCTCAAGTGGTTGTTGAGAGTTTTGCTTAAGAACTGAAGAACAAGGCTTTTTAATAACAGATCTAAGAACCAGTCCTAGATTTCTGTGTTATAGCCTTAGCAATGCAGTCAGGAATAGCACCTCTTAATTCACTATTAGCACTATAACCATCAACGTAGCTTCTGAGTACAATGTCATATTATAATATACATTGCTTAAGGACCAAGTGGAAGAGATCTAAGCCTTTCTATACTGCTTCTCTAAGACCACATTCAATAGCATAAGTGGTTTACAGCAAAACTAAAACATAAATGAATACAAAAATTAATAAAACTTTGACTTCCTAGTTAAAAGGCTACAAATATTACATTTTAAAGTAAGCTAATATATAATATGTTTGGTATCAAACTGAAACTATATAATGTGAACTATAATGGACAATTTGAAAAGTAAATGTTGCCAAAAATATATATAATATATTATAAGTAATTCTTATAAATGATATTTGAATGTTTTGGTACTGGTATTTTTACCTCTGTAACGGCTTCCTCTAATACTTCAGCATATATTTCAGCTGACAGCATTATTGGAGATTGAGCTGCGATTTTTACTGCTTCTTCTATCAAAGCTTGAACTTCTGGGTGATCAGCAGTTACTTCTGACTCTGATGTGTTTATTGATGTATCTTCTATTGTGTTTGCAAGGAACATAAATATAAATTAATAAAGATAGCTAATATCTTACATTTACACAGTGGCTTTCAACTAGAAGACTTATAAATCATTTTATGGATTTTACAAATTAGTTTGTATATTTTATAAACAGTGGTCACTTAAATGACCACCAAAATGGAATTCAGCACTCATTTAAAAACACAGCAACAAAACAACACAATAATTTGGAAGAAGTTACACATATGAATTGAAGAATAACCCCTCTAAATGTATTTAATCAGGGCTTTTTTCGTGCTGGTATGCACCAGTACTCCGTAGCGACACCTATTTTTCCCTGGCCAGCCTCGCTGCCCAGCTGGGGGCCAGGGTCAGCAGGACAGGGAAAGGAGTGGGTTTCCTTTCCCCTGCTGATGGCCCCCAGCTGGGCAGTGGGGCTGGCTAGCGCAGGGGCCAGGAGCGGCGGCCGTGGGCCAGAATCCAGCACGCCAGGGGCTAGAATCCAGCCCGCAGTCACCTGGGAGCTGTGACCAGGCTGCAACTTTTTAAAATCTCCTGCCCTGAGCATGCTCAGAGGCGTGGCTCAGGGCAGGAGTAGCCTGGCCAGGGAGCAACTCTGATTGCCCCTGCTCCAGCCAGGTAAGGGGGAGGGGGTCAGGAGGGACAGGGAACCGGCAGGGGGACTGACAGGAGCAAAGAAGGAGCCTGGGGGAGCCGAGAGGAGCGGGGAACTGGTGGATGGGCAGGAAAGGGGCAGCGGGGGGCTGAGAGGAGCGGGGAAGGGGGTTGGGGAACTGGCAGGGAGCGGGGGGCCAAGAGGAGCAGGGAACCGGCGGGTGGGTGAGAGGAGTGGGGAACCGGCGGGGGGCCCGGAGGAGTGGGGAACTGGTGGGCGGGTGGGGAAGGGGCTGGATGGGCAAGAGGAGCGGAGAGCTGGTGGGCGGGAGAGGGGGGCTGAGAGGAGCAATGAAGGGACCTGGGGAGCGGGGGAGAAAGGGAAGGTGGGGCCTGGGAAGGCTGCTGGGGGCCAGCAGTGGTGGAGGGTCCTGACACACACACAACCCTCCCCACCACTCCTGCTGACGTACCAGCACTTTTTTTTTTAAGAAAAAAAGCACTGCATTTAATTATTTAATAATGACAACCAAAGACCTTGATTTTATGCCTCATTCAAAAGATAATCTCTTACGCAGTAAATGACTATTAACACCAGAAGGGCTGTTAGTTCAATACTGTCTCAGGGAGAAGAGTGATACCAGCTTAATCACCATTAACACTTTCTGTAGCACTCTCAAAGGTTCTCTTATGGGTCTCTAGTCAACGGATTAAGCTGCTCTGACCCACTACGGTATATTAGAAATAACAAAAATCACGGTGTGAGGTGGCACTTCAGCAGTCCATAAGCCAGGATAGTCAACGGTTTTTGTCAAGGACCAAATTTCTTAGTCAAAGTACAGTCAAGCTCCAGACTCCACAGAAAATAATAAAAAAACTAATAATAAAATAATAATAATTAATAATAAGTAAATAAAAAGATTTCAGGGTCCATTCAAAAGTATCTGGCAGTCTGGATTTGGCCCTCAGTCCGCCTACAGACTACTCCTGCTATAAGCGAGTAGATCTCCATTCCCAAAGATATATGAGATAGCCTACACTTAAAACTTGCAGTGGCACAGCTGTAGCAGTACAGCTGTGCCACTGTAAATGCATTTGTGTAGGTGCATTATGTCAGCAGGAGAGAGCTCTCCCAATCACATAACAACACCACCTAAGCAAGCAGTGGCAGTTATATCGGCAGGAGAGCGTCTCGTGCCAACATAGTGCTGCCCAAACAAGTGCTTATGCTAGCAAAACTTCTGTTGCCTAAGTCAATTAGTCATGTCAACTAGCTCTGTATTCAACCATTCATTTCTTGTATGCATATATATAAATATATAAAAAATTCTAGGAATTAAATATTAAATATTTTGGGAGAATTTCTAGATCAGTAATTTTTCCATATGCTTTGTTGATAAAATGGCAACAAAAATATATTGTGGGGTTACTTCATAAAATGCATTATGTATTGTGTGAATAGTACTATTTGACAAAAATGCGAAATTCACTTTTTGTAAATCTAATTGTATCAATATTTTTCATTGTTTGTCTATATTGAATTTCAAAGTTCTAAATATATCAAGATATATTCATTAAATTATAATCTCTTTGATACAGAGAATATAACTTCTGGCATGCTTGTACATTGCAAAAGAAACATAGACATAATTATAATAATTAAAAATATTAGCACCATTTAGTTCCTCTGTGGTTCCTTCTCCATCAGTTCTGGATGCCGAAGTATACTCAGTGGTGTCTTTTGTATCCACTACAGTTATGGAATATCATAACATTAGAAGAACATTATGATATAAGACAATATATTTTTTGTCAGAAAAGTACAAAACATATATTTAGGTAATTCTGCATTTTTTTGTAGAGACTTCTATGTTATACAATAAGCAGTATATCACAATCATTCTATGTCAAGCATAATGTTAAACTTGATTATTATAGTTCAAATTATACTTCAGTAGAGTCCAGATTATGGAATAATTTTGTAATTGGCAACTCTTGCACAATTTACTAAGGTGTTTGTGTGACTTACTAATGGTTATCTATAATGATAGGATTGCATTTCCATGACATTGCTAACATGGAAAAAGTGCTGTTTAATATTTTGTGTGTAGTGCCATATATTTATCCAAAGTGTTCACACACAGATCAGCCCCTAAACGTTCTTCCAACTGTCTACCACAAGTCACCACTTAACATAATCAAATGGATATTTCATTATATTGTGATGTCTTTCAGTGATACAGGAAAAATCATGGGCTAAATTCATTATTGGTCTCATTTCACTTAAATATTGGCATTATTCTAGGAAATAATTTGGTTGTATTATAGCAAATGGAAAAAATAAATCAATAAAACTTTACAAGACAGAAATAGGTCTCATGAAATCTGGAAATACAAAAAGTTAAGGTTTGTAACACAACACTGACTCAGTCACATGGAGCTCAACTCAATGACTGCTGAAATCAATGAGAGTTGTTCTAAAACTTTAATGGGATTGGACTGGATTCATCGTGCATCTTATACTCATTTGTATACAATGAGGTAAATAGATAATTCATTATTCAGAATTTATTTGCACTTTGAACTGAACAATGTTTTTAAAAAATGTATAGGACAGACTAAAATTCCACCCAGCTTTGTTGTGCTCACATGTGTTATACCAACAGAATGGAAAACTCTTGTTATTAAAACACTAAAGGCATGATTCAATTAGGTTTTTTAAATGCTCAAAACTTGTCCCACTTAAAACAGATTTGACTGGGACAAGCATTTAAAAAAACACAGTAGATTTTCTCTATGCCACACAAAAGCACATGTCCAAGCTATGGACTCTGTCCCTGACACATTTCAAGTTCTAGTGCTTCAATGACAAGAGCAAAGAGCTACTGAAAAATAATTACATTTTTTAAAATAATGTCAAAATGTTTATTCTTCCCACTTGCCATCCTTAGTCTTAAAAGCTGATGAATCATTTTGGCTCAAACTTTCAGAAGTATTTATTTCATTCTCAGTCAGAAACCAGGCATGAAAAAAAATAAAATCAAAATATTGAAGGTTGAGTAAGTTATAAGAAATCGACACGGCCTTTTAGAATGCTAAATGCTTAGGAAAAAATGGTTACCTATCTTTCTGTAATTGTTATTCTTCAAGATGTGTTGCAGATATCCACTGAAGGAATGCATGTGTGACTCATGCACAGTTTCTGGAAAATTTTCCTTCAGTAGTACCTATTGGGAAAATATGAGCGCCTTTGATGCTTGATGCCACTGTACACAGATATATAGGGTCCCAATCTCAATCAGTTCCTTCCTACCAGAAAGACTTCAAAAGAGAGGCAAAGGAGGGCAGGTCATAGAATGGATATGTGTAACGTATCTTGAAAAACAACAGTTACAGCAAGGTAAGTAACCATTTTTAATTCAACTGACTGCACATTTTCATTCTACTGTAGGTGATTTACATGCAGTTTGAATTGGAAGTGGATTTAGAGTCTACTTGAACAAGGATTGTAGCATCACTTGTCCAAATCTGGTATCGTCTCTACACTGATGAGAGATGGCATAATGAGAGGCAAATGTATGGAGTGATGACGAGGTTGCCACCCTACATATATCCAGATTGGAAATACAAGTGAGAAAGGCTGCAAAAGTCATCCGAAATCTGGCCAAGTGACCATCATTTTACTTGGATGCGCAACATCAGCCAGTGGGTAACATAAATGAATACAAATGGAAATCTAGGCAAAGATCCTCTGGGTGGAGACTGAGTAGCCTTTTACTCTCGCCGAAGTCACAAAGAAGCATTAAGACAAGGACCTGAATGGTCTAATCTGATAAAAAAGCAAAAGCTCTTCTATCATTTACAGTATGGAGCTTTTCTCCCTCTTTACTTGAATGGGGCTTTGGAAAGAAATTTGGTAAAAAAAATCACTTGATTCATGTGAAATTTAGAAACTGATTTAGACAAGAATGTAGGGTCAAATCAAAGGAAAACTTTGTCCCTAAAGAAAATTGTATAGGGAGTCTCTGATACTAAAGAGTGCTGCTCCTCTATCTCTCCTGGCTGAGATTATAGTAACTAGGAAAGCCACCTTCATAGATAGGTGTAACAGAACAAATCACTAATAGCTCAGAAGGGAGACCCATCAACTTTGCTAGCACTAAATTCAAACACCACTGTGGAACCAGGCTATGAACCTGAGGTTTTAATCTGAGCAAATCCTTTAAAAATCTGTTGGGCATGGGGTTTGAAAAAGTTGATCAGGTAACCAAAGGAGGATGGAAAACTGAGACAGCTGCTAGATGGACTCTGATGTAACTAACAGCAAAGATTATCTCATTCACAAACAGCTGATAGTCCAAGATACAGCAAATAGATCTTCAGCTGGGGGAAGGGGGCCTCTTTGTATGGGCCAGATGCAGAATGTCTTCTATTTAGCAAGGGAAGTAGACCTAGCTGAAGGTTTCCTACTATTTAGTATCGCTTCCTGAATGCTCTGAGAGTAAACTTCTTTCTCTATAGTTTCCATGAGAAGAAACTGAATCTCATGAAATATTACACTCTTGTGAGACAAGTTCCAAAGGGGTAGCCATGTTAGTCTAGTTCGGTAAAACAAAAGAGGAATCTTATGGCACTTTAAAGACTAAAAAATGTATTTTTCTCATGAGCTTTGGTGGGCAAAGTCCCACTTCATCAGATGACAGAGTGGAGAAAACTTACTCACAGTATGTCAGTGAAAGATAAATCCCATAATTACATTTCACTGCATCAGGTCAGATTACTTCAGCAAATCAAACAAGCTGTATAGACTCAAACACAATATATGGGAAAGTAGTGAAGTTGAGAGAGGTGAGAGTCACAAAAGTTCATGCGATAAATAAATGTGTTAGTCTTTAAAAGTGCCACAGGACTCCTTGTTTGTTTTGCTGAACTAGACTAACATGGCTAC
>ML685837.1:1294307-1370122 GCA_007922175.1 Pelusios castaneus
TTTTAAATGGACCACAGGATTCCTCCTTTGTTTTCCATTACTAACAGTGATTTTCACATCTCTCAACCTCACCACTTTCTGACATGTTGTGTTTGAATCTATACAACTTGTTTGATTTGCTGAAGTAATCTGACCTGATGCAGTGAAATGTAATCATGGGATTTATCTTTCACTCCCCTACTGTAAGTTTTTTTTCAATTTAAGTTTTCTCCACTCTGGCATCTAACAAAGTGGAACTTTGCCCACGAAAGACAAAAATATGAGAAAAATAAATTTGTTAGTCTTTAAAGTGCCACGAGACTCCTCTTTGTTTTACTCTCATGAGAGTAGCCCTGGAAGAGGGCTGGAGGAAACAAGTGGAAGGGAAGAACAGAAACAAATAGAAGATTGTATCCCAGTTCAACTATGCGTAAGACCCACTGATCCATAGTGATGAAAGTCCAAGCACTTAGGAAGTGGGATAGATGCTTGCCTAAAACAGGGGTGGGGAAAGATGACAATGCCTCTCTGTTTATACATTGGACAAACAGGACAGTCTCTGCACAAAAGAATAAATGGACACAAATCTGACATTAGAAATAACAATATTCAAAAACCAATAGGGTAACATTTCAATCTCCCTGCTCATTCCATGAAAATATGTTAATTGCCGTACTTAAGCAAATTGATTACAAATCAAAGCTTCAAAGAGAAACTGCAGAGTTTCTATTGCCTTGGGTTTAAATAGGGATATCTCTTGGCTTTCTTATTACAAAAGGTGATTTTGCCTTCTCTTTGCCTTCTTTCTACCTCCCCTCCTTCTAATATGCTGTTCCACACTGTTTGAATCTAAACAACTGCTTTGATTTGCTGAAACAGTCTGACCTTATCTTAAGACTTACACTTCCCTGCATTTATTTTCCTCCCATTCTGTAAGTTCTTCATCTTCAAGCATCTGATGAAGTGGGATTTTCTCCCACAAAAGCTCATGCGATAAACACATTTGTTAGTCTTTAAAAGTGCCACCAGACTCCTGGTTTGTTTTGCTGAACTAGGCTGATACGGCTACCCCTTTGGAAATTGTGAGGAGTGTATACTGCTCTCAACCAATAGGTCAGAATGATTGTTTAGGCTACCCAGTTTGTCTAGAAGAAATGGCAGCTGCAAAGGATAGTGGAGGAGTAAGGTACCTGTCGTAACTCCTGACCCTCTTTTTGGATAGATCCTGGTAATGCGGCAAGAAGGGCTGAAACTGTTGAGATTGCTGTGGACTTTCTTTTTGCTGGTGGTCTATAAATACCCAGAGACTTAAGAGATGCCCTGTGATCCTTAGACTATGAAGCGTCTCTTTTGGTTTATTGGAAAATAACAAGGGACCTTCAAAAGGGAAGGGAAAATTGTTCATTGCACCTCTTAAGGAAGACCTGAGGACTGCCACCAAAATGAACACTGCATAGTGCCAGAGAAAGCCATAACTTGAATTGCAGAGTCTGCCACATCTAGGCTTGCCAGCAGTGCTGTCCTCCTAATTTGTTCTCCTTCAATATAGCAGAAACTCCTGATTTTCCTCATTATGATGCATGTCTTTGAACTTCAGGATATTTTCCCATAGGCTCAAATTGTAGTGACTGACCTAATCCTAAACTGGTTGGTTCGTAATCCTAAAGTGTAAACCTCCTGTGGAATAAAGTTTCCTGCCAAAAAGATCTAGCTTTTTTGCTTCCTTTCCCTTTGGAGTAGAAGCCTAGTGTTCCTGCCTCTCTTTCTCGCTGGCAACTGCAATCATCATATAGTCTGAAGAAGGATGGCTATAGTAATATTTGAATCCTGGTAAAAAGGATCTCTTCTTCACCCTTTTAGCAGTTGGAGGCAGGGAAGATGAGAGTATGCTATAAAATCTTGACAGGTTCCAGGATAGTCTCATTAATAGGGAGATCTTCCCTAGAGGGTCCTTCCTAAGCTAAAATGTACATGTGACTGTGTGATCTTTCTTGTACCTCTTCCGTTAGGATATCCAGAGCTGCAACCACTCTCCTCAACAAATCTGGATGAACTCTGAAATCATCAAGAGAGGGAGAGGTAGACTTATTCATTACTGCCTCATCAGGTGATGAAGAAGAAGAAGCGAAGTGTTGTTGAGGAGGTTCCTTCTCCAATTCCTCTATAGAAGAGTACTGAGCATGTGGCTCCACCTGCATGGTACTGCTCCTGGTACCAAGGGAGAGAAGATGGTGACCTTTTGGCAGACGTTCCTGGCACCTAGTTGATGTAGAAGGGTGGGAAGAGAGCAAAATGGCTCTCTAATATGGAGGAAAGACCCAAGTGGTCTAAGAGGGCCATTGGTATTGAGGTAGGATCCAGCTTTCTGAGGCCACAGGCACTTAGCCTATGTCTACACTTACAAAAACTAGCTCGAATTAGTTAACTTAATTTGAACTAGCATGGCCCCACTAGAATGCTAGTTCGAACTAGCCATGTCCATGCAGGGCACTTGCTTAGTTCGAATTAGTCAGTTGCATGAAGGTCAATCTGCCGATTAGTTCGAACAAAGCAATTAGTTTGAACTAATATGGCCACATTGACTTAATTCAAACTATTTCAAATAAAGACAACAGAATCCTGTGGCACTTTGTCTTTCTACAATAGACTAAGACAGCTAGCCCTTTGGAATATTTCAAATTAAGGATTAGTTCGAAATAAGCAATCAAATGTATTAGTTCGAATTAAGGAAGCCCTTAATTTGAACTAATGAAAGCCTAGTGTGGCCAAGGCTTAAATTACTTCGAATTAAGCTTCCTTAATTGGAACTAACTTGCAAGTGTAGACATAGCCTTAGAGTGCTAAAGCTGTGATTGGTACCAAGAGAGCAGGCATCCCATTGCGGCTACTGGGCATACTCAAGTTGGGGCACAAAAGATTCAGCTTCAGAGTCTCATGAGGAACCCCTTCCGCACATCATGGGTGAGCTGACTCTGTCAGTAACAGAGAGCCCAGCCCTAAGTCTGGAGAAGGGGAGACCTGTAATTTCATTGCTGACTTGCCTATAGATGTAATCTTACACAGAGGTGCCACAAGAGTAGAAGTGGCCAGTACTCAACAGTGCTCTAGGGTTGGAGTTGGTAACATGGAAGTGTGTAATTCCTATATCAGTACTATGCAAAGCTCCTGAATTGCAGGAGATGATGGCACTGAAAGTTAAGCAACTCCCTAGCTACCTCAAAAACCTTGGGTGTTGACAACTTAGGAACGGGTTCCTAAGCCTGCAATACCAAAATATGTGCTAGTCCTTCAAGGATTGGTTTCAATGGACCCTTTCTGGGTTCTAAAGACAGCAATCCTCCTAGCTTACACAGTGCTCCTGGGGGTGTGACTTCTTTGAGTATCCCAATGAGTACTTGCATCCACTCAGTGACTTTGTAGTAGACTCTGAAGGCCGCAATAATGAGTCTTTAAGGGTACGTCTGCACTGGAACCTTAGGTCGACTTAAGGATGGTTAAGTTGACCTACAGACTGCTGTATCCACATTGGGCTTTTATTAAGTTGACTTAAGCACTTCCTTGAGTTGACTTAATAACACCACCTCTTACGGTCGACTTAACACTTAAGTCGACCTTATTAAGTCGACTTAAGTCAGTGTAGACAGGGAAAGCCCTTAAGTTGACCTAATTGGCCTCCAGGCCCCCTCCCAGGCTACCCACAATGCACCACTCCTCTGTCAACCTAGCACCTGCCAGTGTGGATGCAGGCAGTCGGCAAGAGTGTTCCATGTGGACTCTCTAAATTGACTTAACAAGGTCGACTTTAAATCGACTTAAAGTCGACCTTGTTAAGTCGACTTTACAGAGTCTCCAGTATAGACATACCCTAAGAGACTTATGCAGTTACTTCTTAGGCATCAGTGATGTTAATCTGCCTATGGACTCTGTCAATACAAGTCTAGCACTTCTGACTGATTTGGATGTTCTTGGTATCCATCCAGAGTGAGGAGGTTCCAATGGTGGACAAAGCATAGACTCCATAAACAGGTATTTGAGTTTGACAGCCATGTCCTTTTTCAAGAAGTGTTTGACTTCTCCAAATGTGAGACTTAAGGAAGCTGGGGGATCATTCACTGGCACAGACTTCTTGCATAAACAACGGGCCTTGAAACAAGGAGAACAGTGTATTAGTTTGGTACCAAGCTGGGTATCCAACTGGGCACTGGTAACCCTACCCTAAAAACATATTACTCTAAACTTATTCTTATAACTAACGATTTATAGATATTCTATACAAGATTAAAAACTAACACTACAGGTGCTATATGCACTAAAGGAGGGAAGATAAGTAGATACAAAGATCACAGCTCCAACAACAACAACTATTGCCATCACTAGCAGCAGGAAGGAACTGAGAGGTTCTGTGGAAAGTGTGGCCCTTTATACCTGAGTGCAGTGGCATGAGGCACCAGAGGGCATTCATGCTGGCTCAATGGGTATTGGTGAGGGAAAAATCTCTTACAACTATGCAGGAGGTGCACATTCACACATACTGTGGAATGGATATGTGCAATCACTCAAAGAAGAACCCTAATTCTAGCTTTTTTAAATGCATTCCAGCTATAATAAATACATTAATTTCCAGCCACAGTAATTTTAATGTGATGATATATCTGTAAATTCTGAGGTATCCTATATGATAATCACTGGGGGCCTGACTAGTTTCACCATCCTTATTCAATATAATGGAGGGTTGTTGAAATGGTCCCTGAGTTTTTATATTGGGTAAAGCTCCCACCATTTAATCACATATATTTCATATAAAATCCATTACATGTCTTAAAACTAGAGCTGTTAAATGATGAAAATATTAATCATGATTAATTGAGAGATTTAAAAAGTGCAGTTTTAATTGTACTGTTAATAACAGAATATCATTTTTTAAATATTTTTGGATGTTGAGGGGAAGTGTATGTATTGGGAGAAGTGTGCATATGTGTTGGAGGGAAGTGTGAGAGATTGTGTGTGTGTAAGAGAGAGAGACTGAGTACATATCCTGGGGGTGTGAATGTGTTCAGCACTCTGTCTCTTTCCGCAGAGCACTCAATAGCCCAAATGTTTGTTCAGACAGCAGCAGCTGCTGGAGGCTCCCATTCCTGACCCAAAGAGAGAAGTACAGACAAGCTCCCTGTCCCCATGCCCCAGCTCAGAAGAGACGGGGTACATAGAGAGGGATATAGGGACACTCCAACATCAGGCCCTTGTTCTGCACAGCAGAAAGGAGGCTCCCAGTCCTGAGCAGCTTGGTCAGGGGTGGCTCCAAGGCATGAAGAGGGAGGTACAAGCAGTTGTGGCTGAAGATGACAGCAGACAGAGCAGCCGGCAGGTGGAGGGGCACCTCCTGAGCAGTAGCCCAGCCTGCTCACCCCGAAGGCTGGCCTTTCTCCTGAGCCAGCAGCTGCAGCAGCAGACATACTCTCTCAGTTTCCCCCACTCCATCTCAGCAGGAAGTGGTGGGACATCCCACCATCAGGCTGTCCCCACTTCCTCTGCCCTGCTCTATGAAGCAGACAAGAGGCAGGCTCCCAGTCTGGAGCAGCTTGGCAAGAGTCAGGACCAGAGGGAAAAGGTGGGGAAAAAGCAGTGTAGCAAGGGGGCAAAAGGACAGGCACCCCTGCTACAGAGGCACGCAATGGATGCCCCTTGAGCAAGCCGTCTTGTTGTATGAGTGACACATTTTAAAAAAGCATTTGTTTTGAGGTAATTGCATGCATTATCTGTGATTAATTGACATCCCTACTTACAGTACATGCAAATAGTGTCCTGCAGAATTGAACCCAAATTTTATATCAATTATATGCATGGTACATATTTACTTGAATTATATTTCAGACACTTATGGATTTGGATGCATTAATCAGTTTTACCTGATGATTCACCTTCTTGTTCTGAAGAAATGTCAGTCTTTTCTATGTGAACATAAATATTAATACCCATGAACAATGCTACACTATTTCCTTTGTTTATATATAATTTAGTTAATTATATTTTTAGAATTTTTTAAAATAATTCATGTTTACACAACTCCAACTTCAGTTCTTTCACAACTAACATCTCTCTACATGCAAAGTCATATCCTATCCACCACTAATATCCCATATCTTAAATCCATTACTAAATATACAAATTTAGATAAAGTCCATGGCAAGGTATTATAACTGGTTTGTGAAGGGTTATGCAGGGTTGTGAACTGAGTATGTGGTACGTAAAGAAGATATGGGAGAGACAGAACTAGGTATTCAGCACATGTGAAATGAGTATGAAGATGTGTGGTTGAGGGATGGGTCAGTTATATAGTAATAGTAAGCTGCATTGTGAAAACTGTGAAGTGAATGTGGAGGTAGTCTGAGACTGGCATGAACATATGGAAATAGTAAGGAAGACTGAATCAGGTGTGAGCCTTCTAGAAGTCTAAGAGTTGCATATAACAGAATAAAGTCATCTGGTATTGCCTGTATATGAACAACAGTTTCTAGTACTTTTTTTTTTTTTTGCTAGCCAGCTATGAAAATTTCTTATGCTAGAGAAAAAAAAGCATATGGAAACACCAGACTTTTCATCAAAATGCATGCCTAACTCCTATCAAAGTCAATGGTGTTTTTTTGCACATAGAGAAATGTAGTATTAGTATCAGGAGTACTTAACCTCACTGCTTTCAGAACAAACTGCAAAACTCATTTTTTCAGTGTAGCTTTTCCACAACAACAACAAAGAAGGGATTAAAAATATTCTGCAAGTGGAGATGAGGAAAGGAGAAAGGGATATACCTTTTTATTTTTTAATCTAAGGCACTTGGATAGAACATAATCATTGTGGGACAAAATAGATAAATATTTCTTTACCTTTGCTGCTGTTAGATTTTGTATCTCTACTTTGATCTTCTATGCTTCTTTCTTCTCCATGTGTAGCGGTCTCACTCTCTTCATACTCATCTGTTTCTTTGAAACTACCAGTTTCTTGGGCATCTAGTGCAGCTGCGAAATAGCATTATGTTTATAGAAGTCTTAGCAGAAGACAAAAACATTTATTTTAAATTACTTTTTGACACTAATTTCATTAGCTATTTATCTTGAAGAATATAAACAGAAGCAAAATCCTATACCTGAAAAAAGATAAAAAACAGAAAAAGCATTTAAAAACATTATACTGCGTACAAAATGAGCATCATTATAATTTTGATAGAGTGCAAGGATACTAAATATTATCAAACAAATTATTTTTGGAACACCTAATGTCCATGAAATATGGTGTGTTTGCTGGTTTCCTCCCCACAACTCATTATGCTGGTAGCCTCCATGAAGCCCAGAATGCTAGCAGCAGGGTTTGGACAACAGCAAGAGAGGAATCACTGCAACCACTGATCTCCTCCTTGAAGTTAGAAATACCACCAGCCATCTCCATCATCCCTTCAGCTCTCTCAGAGAGTTTTTTTCTCCTCAATTTTCTTGAGACTAAGATCTGATGAGAAGTTGATGCCTTCTGCACCTCCCTTTGGCTATGTCTACACTGGCAAAGTTAAATCGACTTTGTTACGTTGACTTAACAAGGTCAACTTTAAGTCGACCTAAAGTTGACCTTGTTAAGTCAACCTAACAGAGTGGCAATACTTTAAGTTGACTGAAGTTGATCTTGTTAAGTCAACTTAACGGCTTTAAATTGACTTAATAAGGTCGATTTAGCAATAATCCCCATCCACACTGGCTTTAATTCGATTTAAGAAGTCAATTTACAGCTTAAATTGACCTCAGAGGAGGTGTTATTAAGTCGACTTAAGGAAGGACTTAAATCAGCTTAATAAAAGCCCTGTGTGGACGCAGCTTTGTTTAGGTTGATTTAAGCTTCCTTAAGTCGACCTAACTTGCCAGTGTAGAAGTACCCTCAGTGTGTTGTCTTATAACAGCTTTGCTTTTTTGATCCCAATGTGCATGATGGCCAAAAAAGTAGAGCTGCGAAATTGGAGATCTGGGATTATAATGGAAGTGTGAGTCTTTTGATCTCAGCTGTGATGGGCATAGGGAGATAAAGCAAGAGGGGACTGATATCTATGTGAAAACAAATTGTTTAATACCTATTAATTATCATGCTATTCCATCATGGGATTTTATTTATAAGCACAGGGCAGTAGCTAGCAGTGACTCTAGTAGGCAATTCATCCTGTTTAGTACAGGTTGATGGCTAACAGATTCACCATGATCTATGTGCTATAGTCATGGAGGAAGCTTTCTGGTAGTGGAAGTCTTGGCTAGGTGACTCAGCTGTTCTTGTTCTAGTCAGTCAATGGGAGTTCCATATAGAAAGCTTGTAGAAACATATTTCATACTGAAAAACAAACAAGGAGTCCTGTGGCACTTTTAAAGACTAACAAATGTATTTATCACATGAGCTTGTTAGTCTTTAAAAATGCCACAGGAATCCTTGTTTGTTTTGCTGAATTGGACTAACTCAGCTACCCTTCTGGAACTTGTCACATTTTGTACTCACATTCTGTAGCTACATTCCATGCATAAAATCACGAAAAAGAAAAGGAGAGTGAGGCAAGAGATGATTAATGGATATAGGACATTCTCATTAGGGGGCTGATGTCTCGGAACCTTCAGCAAAGCTTATCTGAATTTGAATGGATATTTTCATTGGTTACTAAATGTACTCCTAAAAAGAACATCAGAATTATAGAAATACATTATCTACTCTACCAGTGTATCACATTTAATTTTGAAGATAGACTTACTCCTAGATGATTTTTTCTATGAGGGATTCTTTTAAAGTAATTTAAAATAGTAAAATACACTTTAAGTAGTTATATTTAAGTCTAGAACTGTAAATTTAGTGAGGCTGGAAATTAATTTCCTGATTGTGTTTACAATTCAGCCTTTCCTTATAGTTTGTGAGATTTATGAGACTTGAGACTTGAGTTCAGCTGTTTTCTGTATTTATAGATTGTGAGTGTTCTCTCATAATTATGTAACTTTCTTCTTAGTGAAAATTCTTTCTTTCCGTATTTATATAACATTTACTCTTTAGTTTATTTTATTTAAAAGCATTATAATTATTTCCTCTTAACTTCCAATTAATTATTGACTATGGATTTATTCCAAAATCAAGCCAAATTCTCAGCGACTTCATAGCTATATCTAAAGGCTGAATTTGTCACTAGGTAAAGCCCTTTCTGGTCTAGATGTTTGTTAGGAATATAAAATACTTTTTTGAAAAATACCACTAAGTCTCGACTTAACCTACAGGAAAATATTTAGTATTCTCTCTTGAAGTTTTCCTCATTGTCTACATCTTTAAGCCACTTGTCTTCCTGCTTTGAAATAGCATTACCCATTATTATTACATTATCTCCCCCATCACCACCTGCGAACCACCTGCAGTACCCTCATTGACCACCAATGGTCCATGAACCACAGGTTGGGAATTCCAAAATTTAGTTTAAGAAATCAAAATATAATTTTGTATCAACCTTTTCAAAATGAATCTGAGGATCCCCACGCGACCTGGAGCCCTTCCCGCCCATCAGCTAGGGAGTGGGCCAGCTCAGTTTGCCTAGCAGCCCTGGTTCTAGAGTAGTACATCAATCCTATAGCAGATGAGCTTGGTAAACCCCAGCTCCAAGGCAGTCCACCAGCTAGGGACCCTGTAAACCCATGATCCCAAAAGCCTGGAAGACAGGCTGCTAAGGAGAGGAGAAGACATGGTATTGGGATTGATTTTTTGATGGAATATAAAAAATTTCCAGCAAATTTGAAATTTTCACCTCTAAAATGAAAAGATTACTCTCTGAGTGCAGTGACTGGACTTCTTCGAGATATGTGTCCCTGTGAGTGCTCCACTTGTGGTGTCGCAACCCATGG
This sequence comes from Pelusios castaneus, assembly GCA_007922175.1. Classification (NCBI taxonomy): domain Eukaryota; kingdom Metazoa; phylum Chordata; order Testudines; family Pelomedusidae; genus Pelusios; species Pelusios castaneus. The sequence goes on from ML685837.1 coordinate 1,304,180, forward strand.
TGCCCTGGATTGGAGACTTGACAGCAGTGTGAGTGGCAGAGCCATGCACGCGCCGATGATGACCCCGGATCTGTTGGCGTGCTCTGCTGGGTGCGTGCGCAACCAAAGCCTGCCATTCCTTCTCTACCACGAAGTATTCTGAGAAGACAAGAAAGAAAAACTCTGAAGTAGAGGGGAGGAGGGTGGGTCGTGGAACACTCACAGGGACACACATCTCGAAGAAGTCCAGTTACTGCACTCGGTGAGTAACCTTTTCTTCTTCGTCGAGTGATGTCCCTTGAGTGACTACGTAGCCATATCCTGAAGTGGAGGAGAGACTTCAGATCTTTTAGTGGTATTAACTGTAGACAATATAGAAGTGCCCAAAGAAGCGTCATTACTGGACAGCTGGTCTATCGCGTCATGTTTGACAAAGGTTCCTGGAGAGGCCCATGTGGCTGCTTTGCAAATGTCAATGAAAGGGACATCCTTGAGAAAAGTGATGGATTCCGCCATAGCTCTAGTAGAATGTGCATTACTTTGAGGGTAACTGGAGATTTCTTTGATTGTAGCATAGTTGTATACAAGATGATATCCATTTTGAAAATCTTTGACTACAAATTGGCTTGCCTTTAAAATGAGGAGCTAGAAAAATGAACAATCTGTTTAATCTTCTAAATGATTTTGTTCTTTCCAGGTAAAAGGTGAGTGCTCATCTTACATTTAATGTGTGAAGGACCATCTCTTTCAGACTTTTATGAGGCTTTGGGAAAAAGACAGGTAAGTATATCATTTGATTAATGTGGAAGTGGGATACATTTGGTAAAAATTTTGGTTGGGGTCTGAGTGTTACTTTGTCATGATAAAAGGTTGTATGCGGGGGGTCTGCCATTAATGCGCTGATTTCACTGACCCGTCTGGCGGAAGTAACCGCAATTAAGAAAGCCACTTTCACTGACAAATGAAGGAGTGAACAGGTAGCCAGCAGTTCAAAGGGAGTCCTTGTTAGAGATCTAAGGATGAGATTGAGGTCCCATTGCAAAACAGGGGTGTATACTGATGGATAAAGCTTTTGAAGACCGGATAAGAATCTTTTAACTACAGGATGAGAAAATATTCTTATTTTCTTGTTTGTTATGGAAAATGGAAATTTCAGATAGGTGAACATTTAGAGAACTAATTGAGAGACCAGATTTTTTTAATTGTAGGCTATATTCCAGAATGGAAGAGATGGAACATGAACGTGAATCTATGTGGATGCGGTCACACCAGGAAGAGAACCTAGTCGAGTTGTACAGGTAAGTCTTTCTAGTGAAGGGTTTTCTACTATTAATTAACATGTGTTTGACCTCAGTTGAACACTGCAACTCCTCTGATGAGAACCATCTATCATCCAGGCTGTGAGATTCAGTCTTTGGATAGCTGGATGTGGGGCTGGATTGCGGTGTTGGTAAAGAAGGTTCCATTGTAGTGGTAACTTGATTGGTTGGCAAATTGAGAGGTAGAGTAGGTCTGAGAACCACGTCTGCCTTGGCCAGGCTGGTGCAGTGAGTATTATCAAGGCTTTGTCCAACTTGATCTTGTGAACTACTTTGTGAAGTAGAGGAATTGGGGGAAAGGCATAGACTAGTCCTTTGCTCCATGTTATTAGAAAAGCATTCCTCATGGAACGTTTGCCCATCCCTGCCCTGGAACAATAGTGATGGCACTTGCGGTTTTCTTCTGTGGCAAATACGTCTATTATTAGTTTGCCCCATAATTGGAATATATCCTTGAGGACGATGAATATTCCATAACTGGAATATATCCTTGAGGACGTCTAGCTGCCATTTGTGAGTGGTCGGAAAACGTCTGCTTAGATTGTCTGTGAGGGTGTTCTGCGTGCCTGGAAGATAAAACAGCCAAGATGCTTATGTTGTGCTTTATGCACCAGTTCCATAGTTCTGTTGATTCCGCACAAAGTGATTGGGATCTGGCACCGCCCTGGTGGTTTATGTAAAACATGCAGGCAGCATTGTCTGTCATAATCTTGACATTTTTGTTCTTTATATATGGGAGGAAATGCCTGCATGCATTTTGGACTGCACGAAGCTCTAGCAAGTTTATGAGTAGGAAAGATTCCTGTTCAACCACCGACTCTGTGTCATTCGATGTTGCATATGCGCTTCCCAGCCCATAAGGGATGTGTCCGTGGTGATCAATGCAGTGGGGGTTGTTTGATTGAAATCCACACCACTGAGGAGGTTCTGCTGTGCAGTCCACCACGTTAAGGTGTGCTTGACTTCCGCAGGTATAACAACAGGCTTTCGGAGAGAATGCCTGTTTGGTTTGTACACGAAAGGAAGCCACATCTGAAGAGGACGCATGCAGAGTTGGGCATGAGGCACAACGAAGGCTGACACTGCCATATGTCCTAGTAGTTAGAGCACTGTGTGGACAGTTACAGAGGGGGATGACATTAATTCTGTTATCAGATTTTGCATGGCTGTAAACCTGTCTCGTGGGAGAAAGGCTTTGGCCATTGTCGAGTCTAGTTCTGCACCAATGAATTGAATGCACTGAGATGACTCCAATTTTTCCATGTTTATACGAAGGCAGTGGGGGGGGGGGAATGACCGGCCTGCAAGATGCAGTGGGGGGGGGCAGCGGTGCAGCGTGCGGGGCAGTGTGGATCCCTCAAAAGCGCGGGGCTTGGGGCAATCACCCCGCTCACCCCCCCAAAGGACAGCCCTGGGAGCACCCACAGGAACATCACTCGACAAAGAATTTGACTTTTCAGAAAATCAATTTGTGTTGGAAAATCTTTCTGATGGAAAATTCCTGACCATCTTTAATCAGAATTTTGGGTTATCAGATTCTAAACCTCCTTAGTACAGAACGACTACCCTCAACTCTAGAACATTTGTATTCAACATTGCTCACTGCCATTTCCCTCATTTGATCCCCAATGAATATAAGCTTTTCGTGAATATTTAACATATCATGTCCTTAATATTTTAGTTACAGCTTTTCTGGAAAAAATTCTGACTTGAAAATAAAACTGTGGAAAAGAATACAGCATTTCTGTAGAAGAGACAAAGCTGGGTAAAACAGTCAAGCCAAAAGAGAAATCCCATGCTTTGTGTAATTACTTTCTAGAACAACTTTACAGTTCTACAACCACAATATCCTTTATATGTGCTAATAGAGAGTTTAAAATATTTCCAAGTAGTAGTTGTTTTATTTAACTAACCTAGAAGCAAACAAGACAGCCCCAAAATCTGGGAAGCAACTTATTCACCTTGCTCTTTTAACATTTTTTCTATTTCCAGCTTATTTTTCACTTTTGTAATAGCAACATCTATTGCATCAATACGAGCTTGCTCAATGATTATTTTCCTTGCTTCTTCCATACGTCGCTGAATAAGTTTGTTCATATCAAGAACCTAAGGAAAGTATTTGAAAACATAAGAATAAATCTAAATAATAAAATGTTAATAAAATTTTCTACAGAGATAAACATATGCACAGATGTAGAAACAAAGAACCCAATTCTGCTGCCGGTTATGGTAGTGTAAATTTGGAGAAACTGCACAGATTTCAGTGAAATCAGTATTTATGCAGTAAGTAATTTTCAAATTATTATGAATTTTTCTTTTTTTGTATTCAAAAGATAAGACACAGACTGCCCACACAGTAATATAAATAATGTCAGCATGTAACTGACAACTATCTTCCTAGTAAGGAAAAATGAGGAGTATCCTAATTGTAACATCCAAAATAGATTACTTTCCTATAACTAGATTTCACCAAATTACTGTATTTCTTCCACAAATCCATCCATTTTGAAAGTGTACACTAATGATCCACTAAGAACATAAATCTAACTAAATGGCTTCTAAGCCTCAGTATCTTCCTCAAGAAAATATGTAATGGGAGAGAAGTGTGAGTCACTGGTCCCAACAATAAAGGTTATGCATCAATCATGTCCACCAGGTCTGGTGAGGGTTGCAGTTGGTGGGGGATCTGCAAGGTTTTGGCTCCCTTATCATCTATAAAGATAGCAGCAGTCTCAGAGTCTATCATTGTTAGTTATGGGGGAGGGGAGAGATCTGCTATACCTGCCCCAAGACCTGCAGTTGCGGAAACAACTGGAAATACAGAGAGATACCATGGCTCCCAGGTTGGGTTCTGGTTGAAGGCGGTGGAATGGTCTGGAGCATGGTCTGGTCGTGCCCGGCCATACCCACCTTTGGACTGACTCATGTTGCAGGGACCTTGAAGACCCAAAATAGTTCAGCTGGATGTTCTTGATGGCTAAGAGCACTTCTGGTCAAGCATTGCAGAATAGATAGACAAGTTCTCCCACAATACAACATAAACCAATCCCTAGAGTTACTGCAGCTAGCAAGGGTGCTAAGAACCCTAGGACAGTGGTTTTCAAACTTAGGGTCGGGACCCAGTACTGGGTCATAGACCCTCAGGTACTGGGTCACGGTGCACCCTGCTGCTGCCGCCAAAAGATTGGAATGCATTGCTGAAAGATGTAATTTTTGGGGCGTGGGCATAAATTGTTTTTTTTAATAGGTCCCGAGAAAAAAAGTTTGAAAACCACTGCCCTAGGATACATCCCCAGAAGCTACAGCATCATATACATATCAGTATACCACAGCATGGATGTACTTGGCTGGTATGAGATGTGTGTACCAATGCTGTGTAGATGCTCACAGACGAACCTGAAAAGCATAGGTTTGCATTCATAGGTACATGAATATGGGTTTACTATTCAGTATAGACATAGCTTTAGGAAAATGAGTAGGTGGCACACATCATTAGTTGAGATCAGACATATTGATAGCTTTCATATCAAACTGCTATATATTTTATACTAAAGACATTATTAGCAATATGTACTGATTTTAAACAGAAGTAAAGAGCATATGTATGACATCTTACAAATCTAGCATCCTTACTACTATTCAAATAACATTTTAAGATCTGGAAGTCTAACTCTACAAGTTACTTAAAAATATTTGCATATACCCACCTTTCCTTTATATTTGTTTGCAATTAGGTTACAAAGAGTTGTTTTCCCAGATGATGGAGGTCCAAATACTAGTACTTTACAAGGAGGAAGTGGCATAGGTGGTAGCAGGTATGGACGTGGATTCAACATAAATGCTCTCAGTGCTTCTTGTGATGAAAGTAAATACATTTTACCTAGAAAACTTTAAAAATATTGAAAAATATAGATGATTCATCTTAAAAAATAGATCTAATACCCAAAGCCTACCAAATTATGCTTACCTGACAGCTAAATCTGGAAGTCCCATTACAATGTTACCTTCTTTTAAAGCCACAGGACATGCTCGACCCCACCTGCTTCTACACCATCGGTATCTAGGTGCTATTAGTTTGAAGGATGAAAGAGTCCGGAAAAGTTCATCCTTTTAACCAAAAACAACAATAAAAGTATACATACTTTTTTCTATGTTTTGTATATGCCCTATTTTGTATGATTTATCATACTGAAATATTTTCAGTATGTGACTACACCCCATGTAAAGAATTGTTGTATTGCGCTTAATAGCCATTTTAAAACCAAAACATGTTAATCCATAACATTTTTTTTTAGATTAGCAGTAGTCTACTTGTACAGGGAGATTTTGATAGATCAGTGAAAGGGCCAGGGGTCACTTGAAAGTCCTAATACATTGGGCAGTACAAATAATATATAGTTCTGGAGATTTGTACCGGGAGGGGCAAGGAGGAGACCAAAAGCTGAGGAGATGCAAACATTTCGATTCTAAGGTTATGGAATACCGATTATGATATATTAATGTTTGACAGAAATATTTGCAAGAGATATCAAATGGAACCCAGAGGATAAGAAACAGTCATTACAAAAACATCTTTTTGCCTTTCTCTATACATAGTATTCTTACTCATTCATCATTCACAGGATCTGGTAAAGATGCATTCTGTGAAAATACATTTTTTTCTGTAGGTGTAAGCATAGTCAGGAGGGTCTCACTAACTATTGCCCAATAAAAATCTTTGATCATTTGGTGACACAGCAGGAAAGCTCACTATATATACTTATAAGTATAAAGGATGTTAAAGGACTTCATACTGGTGGGCCCTAAGATTTGTCTGTATGTAAGACATCTATGTTCTCAGTTCCACATAGAAAGGCTCACAGGACTTACCTTTTCAGTAGAGAGATCTACTGAGATCACATACAATGATAAAAATAGAAAAGGTCAACACTAATCTACTTTATTTCTACTTTAAAGTGAAAAGTAAAATGTGTCCACTTTCAGCAATTGAGCACATTGGGTTTTTGTTTTTTAACAGGTATAGCACAAAGCTTCCAGGGAAGCATGGAAATGATGTGAAACCAGCCTACTGATGGGATTGTTATTCTTTGATCAAAAATTTATTTCAACAAATCTGTTTTTATGAAGGATTTTTCCTAGGCTTTTTTCAAAATAGTTCCAGTCCAAAGCCTTCATTATCAGATCCAATCCTTTTTACTATTAAAGATATATTCTTCTCATACTTGTGTTATCTAGGGATGTTTACTAAAGCTCTGATCCATACAAAGATAGGTGTGAAACTCATTTTCTTAAATCCACTTCTTTGCCACACTAACACACTGTAGCCTCCACTGCTTGAATTTATGACTTTGATGAAAAAGCAGGGTGTTTAATAAAAAACTAAGTCATCACAGAAAAAGTACATAGTATAGTTAAGTGTAGAAAGGATAATAAATACTGTAATTACTAAAAGCAATCAAATTTCTAGAAATGTAATATCACACTTACAGTTTCCATCCCCTCTGAGAGCTCTTCTTCTGGGCTTTGAAGTCTGGTTATAAGAGCTCCATTTCGAAGGCCCATGGATTGAAGCCGAGCTATCACTGACTAAAGAAAAAAATTCTGTTGAATAAATTAACATGTAAAATTGTTTTTGTGATCTGAAAGGTTCTTTGATCTGAAAGGATCTTTGATGTGTTTGAAAATTATAACTTGGTATTTATATATTGCCAGTGTACACAGCACTGCCCAGCAGTACAGCTAGGGGGCCTCTTACACATTCAACAGATTTCCCATTGGATGCTCAGTGGGGACAGATTATGCAGAAACCCCATACTACAGCCCTAACCTTCCAGCCTCTCCTCATGCAGAGAGCTCCAGACTTGCAGCTGGTCTAGGGCTGTGGAGACATAGATAATATTGTAAAGGTTTTCTACTCATCAGGGAGTGGAGAGACTTGTATGGAAAGGATTTTCATTGTGTGTGATAAATGGGGTGAGGAAAGAAGGGAAATGATTTCCTTTCGAAATCAGAATCTGTTTATAGACCTAAGAGTTAACACAATTTTTTTGTTATTGATTAGGCAAAAATACACTAAAAAAAGAAACTTGTCAATGGGAATTAACTGATATTAAAATATATCTAAGATACTTTCTGTATAGGATAGGAGCTTGTATGCATGCAAATACTCTTGAGATCAAGAGAGCAAATTTTGGCATGTTGAGTATAATGAGTTTGCTGTTATTCAGGGGTGGGTAGAAATAAAGACTATGGGTACTATTACACAACCAGATGATCTTTAATATATTTATTCATATTGAATCTATCTATTTGTGTTTTGTTACAAATTTGGACCCCATTTTGCAAACACACACATGCTTAATTTTATTACCCTAAATAGTCCCACTGAAGTGAAGCTTGTCAAGTCAAATAGTAAAGTTAAGCACATATGTAAGCGCTTACAGGATCGGGGCCCTAATTTGTATTCAAGAGATTGAGAATATGGTAAAATGGCAGTGGTGGATTGCTCTCCATGTGGTTGAAGATACTTGCCTGTAGAACTCTGTAGAACTTCTGGGAAATGGAAAATACAGTTTAGAAATTTAACCCACATCTCGCATTGCAATGCTAAGAAATGCCAAAACGCTATTAAAAATGGCTGAATTATTTTTTAGGTTGAGCTATGCTAAACTAATAGTGTACAAAATATTTTACTGAATAGTAATTGAAAAACATTAGTTCAGTAAAATTTCCACATTAACTGAATCCCTTTCTTGTCCCGTATGTATCTTATGCTGGAAACAAGATAGAGATTTGGATAATGTGGAATTTCAGTTAATAGAGCAGTGTCTTCAGGCCAGGACTGTGAGAAGGAGGACAAGCCCCCAGCCAGAGGCCACGCTCTTGCTGGATGGCTTCTGCAGCAACATAAGGAGCCCTTGTTCAGATACCAGGGGAGTGGCGGGTCTGTGACAACAGAACTGCAGAGGGCACTGTGCACTGCCAGGTACAATGTGAAGGGAAGGCTGCAATTCTGATAGGGCAAAGCAGAGTTCTGGCTGTGGCTTGGGGGGTCTAAGCTCTGTCCTATGCCTTGCGCCTGCCGGGACTGGATATCACCAGCCCTCTAGCAGTGCAGGGAACACTCTGAAGCTTTGTTGTTATAGGAGTGAGTGAGTGGGGCAGAAAAAAAAAACCCCAGTCCAGGACTGTAAAGAGGACAGGAGCATAAGTTCCCAGCTACAGGGCAGCTCCACTGCTGCTGAATGACTCTCTATTATCCCAATACTCGGTTATCTAAATAAAATCTGTCCCCCATGCTATCTGGATAAACAGGAGTATAATGTAAATGCTTTTATAACTTCATCCATGCTAATAATTGTGGTTGGCAATTTAAAAAATATATTTGGATGATGCCCATGATAACCTGCTGCAACATATGACTTGTTCCTAAGCTGTGGAATGTGTAGTAAGCATAATCAGATTTCTTTTGGTAGTAACAAGTGGAAGAAGCATCTCAAAGAAGAAGTTATTTTCCTGAAAGAGTGCCAGGAGTTACAAAGCAATAATATTGCCAATACCATTTTAACAAAGATCATAACTATAGCACACAGGTTCTTTTCTAATGGAAACGGTCTTCATTTATGTGCAGTGTACTTACCGCGAAGAGCTCATTTGGGTGCTTATTTCCATCCAGTTCAATAAGATATTGAGAATCTTGCTCAGCCATCATGTCCTGCATGTTTTAAAAAAAGACACATACACTCTTAATTGAATTCCAAAGGGGTAGCCGTGTTAGTCTATTGTAGAAAGACAACAGAGTCTTGTGGCACTTTTAAAGACTAACAGATTTATTAATCGCATTTCCTCCCACTCTGTAACTTTCCTATCTTCAAAGCGTCTGACGAAGTGGGATTTTCTCCCACGAAAGCTCATGCGATTAATAAATCTGTTAGTCTTTAAAAGTGCCACAAGACTCTGTTGTCACTCTTAATTGAGTATAACCAGCCAGTTAATAAAATTGGGTCTGATCCTGTTCGCATTGAAGTCAACGGCAAAACTCAAATGGATACCAATGGCAGTAGGATTCTGTCCATAGATTAAAAATGAACACCATTTAGATTGACTAAAAATCATGGGGACAGTCCACAATGATGTTTGGGACTGTTGGCCCATAGAATCTTCTGGAAAGAAACTTCTATTTTAATAGTGAAAATTAAATAGAGTGAACATTTCAAAATTATAGTTACAGTGAGGTTATAAATCAAATAAAAGAATCATAGTTCAAACCCAAAATATTTTTAAAAATCTAGAGAAAATAATCTTAACTATTATATGACCTTCAACTCCTAATATTCTATGATATGACTTTCCATCCATAATAGTCTAGGTTGGCAAGGGTGACAGCCCTAATTGTATCAGATAAATTATAGATATAGCAGCCAGGGCTCCTGAATTCTAATCTTGGTCCTGACACTGAATTGCTATGGAAACTTGAACAATTTAGCAAAACCAAAAAGGAGTCTTGTGGCACTTCAAAGACTAACACATTTATTTTTTGCATGAACTTTCGTGGGCAAAGTCCCACTTCGTCAGATGCCAGAGTGGAAAAAACTTACATTGAAAAAAATCTTACCGTATGGGAGTGAAAGATAAATCCCATGATTACATTTCATGGCATCAGGTCAGATTACTTCAGCAGTTTGCCTGATGCAGAGAAATGCAATAAGGGTTGCAAACAGAAGGAACAACGCAACAAAGATTGCAGGATCTCATCAACATGCCACTCTTCAATCCCCTAAAGTACTTCATCTTTGACAAACCTTCAGAATGGACAGACAGGAAATAATATTTGGCAAGATTTCTCATAGCTACCAAGTTCTATAAGTAAACTAATAATACAGAGGCATCTTCTTTTATTTATGTTATGAGGAAGCAACCAGCACATCTTTAATTCATTTGACTTTACTGAAGACAGTCAGAAAGATGAGTGGGGATGGGAAGGAATTTTCCCCCAGGGCAGATTGGCTAGGGCTCTGGAGGTTTTTCGCCTTCCTCTGTAGCACAGGGCATGGCTCACCTACTAGTGAGTTCTCTGTATCTTAAAGTCCTTAATTCATGATTTGAGGAGGTAAATAACTCAGTCATAGGTTGGAGGCTTATTGCTGGAGTGGGTGGGTAAGGTTTTGAGGCCTGCATTGTGCAGGAGGTCAGACTAGATGATCATACTGGTCCCTTCTGACCTTAGAGTCTATGGGTACGTCTACACTTGAAAAGTTAAGTCAACTCTGTTAGGATGTTGACAATTTAGAAAGAGTCCAGCAGAGGGCAACTAAAATGATTAGGGGGCTGGGGCACATGACTTACGAGGAGAGAATGAAGGAACTAGGCTTATTTAGTCTGCAGAAGAGAAGACTGAGGGGGGATTTGATAGCATCCTTCAACTACTTGAAGGGGTGCTCCAAAGAAGAGGGAACTAGGCCATTCTCAGTAGTAACAGAGGACAGAACAAGGAGCAATGGTTTCAAGTTGCAGTTGGGGAGTTCGAAGTGGAATATTAGGAAAAACTTTCTCACTAGGAGGGTGGTGAAGCATTGGAATGGGTTATCTAGGGAGGCGGTGGAATCTCTGTTTTTGGAAACATTTAAGGCCCGGTTAGACGAAACCCTGGCTGGGATGGCTTAGTGAGAGTGGTCCTGCTTTTAGCAGGGGGCTGGATTAGATGACCTCATAAGGTCCTTTCCAACCCTATGATTCTATGATAATGTAAATATTGTAAATGGTAGGAAAGTAGAATTTAAAGGGGGAGACATAATGGTATGTTAAACTTTGTTCTGCCTATTGGTGGCATTGTAGGTAAAAGCTATGTAAAGCTAACCTTAGTCATAGCTGGCAGTGCATTAAAAGATCTTATGATGAACAGAGCTAGATCCCTCACTCTCTCAAGCCTTGGGAGACAGACCTCTCCTTGCTTTCAGACAGCCCCCTAATCTTAAAAGGATACTTACCAGCAACTACAGATCACAGAGCAGAAACACTAAAGCAGGAACACAGCCCTGCAGCAGACCACGCTGCCAACTTTGCCCTCATATCTACACTGATGACACCATCACAGGGCCTAATCATGCCACCTACTCCATCAAGGGCTCGTTCACCTGCTCATCCACCAATGTGATTTATGCCATCATGTGCCGGAAATGCCCCTCTGCCTTATATATTGGACAGACAGGACAGTCTCTGCGCCAAAGAATAAATGGACACAAATCTGACATCAGAAATTGCAACACTGCAAAACCTGTAGGGGAACACTTTAATCTCCCTGCTCACTCCCTCAACGACTTGTTAATAGCTGTGTTGAAACAGATGAATAACAAATCACAGCTTCAAAGAGAGTCTGCAGAACTCAAACTTATATGCAAATTTGACTCAGTTGTCTTGGGGTTAAACAGGGACTATGGATTTTTCTCGCATTACATCAAGTGAATTGACCCCCCCTCCTCTATGTGCTGTTCCCCAGTGTTTTGAATCCTAATACCTATTTTGATTTGCTGTTACAGCCTGACCTGATGCTATGTCATACACTCCCCTGCATTTAATTTCCTCCCACTCTGTAACTTTCCTATCTTCAAAGTGTCTGACGAAGTGGGATTTTCTCCCACGAAAGCTCATGCGATTAATAAATCTGTTAGTCTTTAAAAGTGCCACAAGACTCTGTTGTCCGTAGAGCTAGTATGTATAAGTAAGGGCGGTAGTCAGCCCTCATTGGTACACAAGTGCATGACAGTGTAGTTGTTACAATTTTTAAGCCCCATCCAAACTACCAAAAGGAGTTATAGGATTTTAATTGGACACCAGAAACAACTGTGAACTATCTAGTACCCCTGATTTTTTCTCTGAACCTCAAAATTCTGAGGAGGCGGTCAGATTTGTATTAGATCCATTTTTGCAAAATAAACTCAAGATAACCAGATTGCATAAAAATTATATAAAACAATTTTTAAAAAATGATCTTCTAGTGTATATATAACAATATTACTTTGTGCTGCTCTTACCTCTAGAGGATGTAGCATGGTGTTCTTATAGAGATTAACCCTGGCTTCTGCATTTTCAAAAACATCTTCAGGTCTCTGCACCAAATGAGGCAAAATATCTGACAACATGATTGCATCTGCCACTGCCTAAAGTAAGGAAAACAAATACTTTATTTCAGGTCTTACAATGATAAATGTACTAAACCAAAGCCTACATTACAAGGCAGTGCAATTTAAGGGATCTCAGGGGAAGAGGTAATGAACTGGACCCTGGGATGAAGCATGGGGACAGGATATAAATCTATGTTTGCTTCCCTTCCCCAACGTGCATGGAACACTCCTCTGCTGCATCTCAGTATTCGGCCATTAGTATTTTCTACAAAGATCTAGACAATATTTTCACCTGTAAAAAAATGTTGCACTGTCTCCCGTAAGCCTTGTCTAGACTAGGATGAACAATGATTTAATAAATGTGTTAGCTAATATTGATTGATGGGATACATTAAAAGAGAAAGTATGGTAGTAGAGAAAGAGAGGGAGAAAGTATGTGAAAGAAGGAATGGAAATAGAAAATACTGAAGAATTAGATAACATAACGAAATGAAAGGAGAAGGGGGAGAAGGAAGAACTAAGGAAAAAAAGAAAACAGACCTTGTAGAGAATATAGGAAAAGATAGACTACTAAAAGAAATGGACGGTGAAGTGAAGCAATGGAGAGAAAGAAGGAAAAACTTCAGTGAAAAAGATGTAATAAGATAAGCCGTTAAAAAAAATTTAAACAGAACGTTGAATGTCAATATGTTAATTAAATACAGGGCACAGTAAACAATAAACATCTATTTTATTCTTTTAAACTTCAGGGCCATGGCCTGGTACAATGTCAGTACAGATATTTTCCCTCTTGATAGTAGGTCACAGATAACTGTTTAAATCCTGTCAAAAACAAATACAAAATGGTGTCCAAATATATTTTTCCTCTTCCCTTTTTTGTCATGCTCTAATCACCTTCTCACTTATATTGACTTTATCTTTACTTGTTGTTATCTGTATATATTAAATTTTGTTTAAATATTATAGTATATATCTTAAAGCAGAATAGAAATTGATTTACAAATAGGGTTTAATAAAATGCACTCAGAGTAGCTGATAAGCCTTTTTAGTTTGCTTATTTTTAAATGTTCATGAGCTTGTTTTTTTGTTTTTTTTCTGACATGGCTGCTAATAAGTAGAGCCTCCTCTGTAGATTAGTATCAGATACCTCTTCTTCTTCTTCCTGCTCTTCTTCCTCTTCCTCTTCCTCATCCTCCCCCTTATGCTGATCTTTCTTTTTCTTACGTTTGTCAATAATTTCAGGATCCCACTGGGTCCTTTGATATATCTGCCCCGCATCTGGGTGCTGCCTTTGCCCAGAGAGTCTTTGACACAGATCATAGTCAGGACACTAGTTAAGAAATAATGGAAAGAAAATCTTCTGTTTATTTTATTGTCATAACAATATTATTTTTCCTTAAATTTCATAGTAGCGAGTATTTTTATGTATTGCACTTCTCAGTAACTTTCTAGGCACATACAACTTTAAGGGCAGTCAATAATTAAATGTACAAGATTGTAAAAAAAAAACATGGAAAGAGCCTTTCTAAATAGAACTCCAAACCCCCAAAACTACTTCCTAATCACCTAACACACAAGGCCACTCAGTTGGCCTTCCCTCGGTCTTTGAAAAGCCTGAGAAAACATGAGACTCTTGCTGACTACAAGTCCAGGTAGAGGCAGAAGGGAAAAAGTGTTTTCTACAGAAAAAAATATTGTTTAATTGGATCACGTTGCCAAGTACTGGGCATGATAAGTTCACTACATGAGCTAGTCCTTAAAGTGTTACTAGAGTCCTAGAGGCTGCCAATGAGATTCAAGACCTCAGGTTGACTCCATGCTGAGGTATGTTTGGGGCATGCAGTCACCATGAGCTATTCAGCTACCAAGCTCTTTCCACACTAACCAAACAGGAAATGGGAAATCAAAATTTCCTGGGGCTTGAGGGAAGGAGCTATATCCTGCTTATATGGCCACAGTGCAGCAGAGTGTAACTGCCCACAGCAATCAAAACAGAGACTTATGGGATAGCTCCTGGAGGCCAATGAAATCGACTGATGTAGCGCTCTGCCTACATTGATGGTAAAGTCGACCTCTAGAATTCGACTTCAGTGCTATGCCACTTGCAGGGGTAGTTTTATTAAGTTGAATTTCAGTGAGATTTAGGTTGGTGTGACTGATGTGCCAGTGGACGCACACTCTACCGGAGTTGACGTGACTGGCACTATGTAAACCTCCATTGTCAGTGAAGACCAGGCCTTACTGAAAACAGGCGCACAATGCAATAGGCATTTTTGTTTCAGCAGCCCATTATTATTTTAGAAGTCAGAGTGGGAAAAGACCTAAATAGATCTAGTATATTTTCTGGTTCTTTAAAGAATGATGAAGTAAGATGTCCTTTGACTACAGTACTTACAATAATGCATATTCCTAAGTGTATATTACAGTATTTTTGAAAGAGACTGGCTGCCATTTCACTATATGGCCAAGTGGGGAATGACAGGAAATTTTCTAAGAGATCATAGAATAGTTTGCTTGATTCAATCCAAATCTGATTTGTAAATAACTGATCTATAAGTAGTATTTTCACCATTACTTGGAATTAGATAAAGAGGGCTGAACTATAAAATTATTTGTTTTCTCACTCAAATGTGAAACTAATTTTTCCCAAGAATATATGTAGGTAGTCTTGAACAGCCCTTCGACTGGCTTTGATTTATATTATCCATACCCTGTTATTATCCCAAGGCTTTGTTTTCATGGAACATGAACCTTTTGTTCCAGTCTTAATAACTGATCATGAGGTGCTCAATGACTATAACTCTCACTACAACTTACAGGAGATGCTCAATACCTTACAGGATTGCTCCTAAGGTTCAAATTCTGCTGTCTCTTACAGCAGTGTAAACCCAAAGAAACTTCTTTGACAACTCCATTAGTAACAGCTATCATATTTCAATATATGGAAAAAATTACTCTGATACCTATAGAATATTAACCTTATTTTAAGAATAGGTATGAAAATGACTAGCTAGTTACCAGTGTTGACATTACCTTAAGGTTAATCAGGAAATCAGGTTTTAATTTTAGATTTCTAATTTTCTCTATTTGCTCTGAAATAGTCATGTATTCTTCGGAGAGAGAAGGAAATCCACTGAGAACATAACCTGCCAAATAAAATTTTTAAATATATGTTCAGAAAGTTATTTCAAATATGCTAAATATTTATATTTATCTGTTTTAAAAATCACATCTGGAAAAAAGTTTAATGGGAATCCATGTGACATGGCCAAACACATTGCTAGTGAATTACCCCAAGTGACTAACTAATCTGTAATACTTCCAAGCAAACCAAAACCAATGAGAGTCCTGTGGCACCTTAAAAGACTAACCAATTTCTTCAGGCATAAGCTTTAATGGGCTACAACCCACTTTGTCAGATGCATGAAGAAAGCTTATGCCTGAAGCAATTGGTTAGTCTTTAAGGTACCACAGGACTCTCGTTTTTGCCGTATACAGACTAACACAGCTATCCCCTGGAAGATAATTTATAGTCTATAGAGTTCTCAAACTGTTAATTCAGTTAATGAATATAGAGAAAATAGCCCAAAAGAGACCCTAACAATTTTATATGTGCTTACTGTTATCTTGAAATCCAATCTGAAAAGTTTGAATCACATATATAGGTTATTTATATTGAGAGGTGCATCCTCAGTAACATCTAATGCCATTCTGTTCTTTGCTGAGTGGTAGGTAGAATGCTAGGGTGATTGAAAATAATGGAATAAGAGGGGTTGAATGGAAAGTATTCAAGAGAGCCTTTTTGGTTTGAGTCATGCTGATCTGTGGAGATGGGAATGGGAATTTTGTAACTATGTTTTGGGATGAGATCACTTCACATGCTGGAGAGGTCAGAGCTTTCTGAGAGAGACTGGAACACTTTTTCTTGGGATTTAGAGGATTACCCTTTTATTGTGGAGATTCATGGGAAGCAAATAAAAAAATTCTTTAAAAATGAGTGAGGACTAAACTCTTTGTTTTTCAATGTAAGGCCAGTGGTCAGTTACAACAGTATATACCCTTTACATAACATAATCTAGATCTTTCTGGATGACTCTGCTGGACTAGCTGACTGATCTAGTTTCTAGTTACTAGTTTTGATTATGTAACCCTTTACTTTTATTAAATAACCCCTTGTTCTTGTGTTGTGAGAATGGAAACTCCTATCTACCTTCTTTATGCCATTAATTGTTTTATAACATCCAGTCTTTTCATTTTTTTTCTAAGGTAAACAAGCCCAGTCTTTTCCACTTCTCTTTATACGAGTTTTTCATGCTCCTTATCGTTTCTGTCACCCTTCTCTGACTGGTCCCCCACCCTAATTCTGCAGTATGTTTTTACAGAAGGGGATCCCAGTACTGCACAGATGAGGTCATATCACCTATTTACATAATAGCACTATAACTTTTTACATATTATCCTCCATCCTGTTAGTGATACATCCTATCATCTTATTTGCTTTTTGACCACAGCTGCACATGAAGCAGAGGTTTTTATTGAGCTATCCACGATGATGCCCAGATCCCTTTCCTCACTTGGCATATTTAATTTAGAATCCTAAAATCTTGTACAAGTTCAAATTTTTCCTTCTAAATGTGCAATATTTTGCATTTAACTTCATCTGACATTCTGTTTCCCATTCACCTTGCTTAGTTAAACCCCTGTGAAGTTCCTCATAGATTTCTCTAGACGTGACTACTTTAAATAACCTTTTATCTACACATTTAGCTATCTCCCTGATCATCCTCCTTTATAGATCAGTAGTATACAATACCAATCCTGACACAGATCCATAAGGTACCATCCTGTTAATCTTTTGCCATGATGAAAATAGACCACTTATTCCTAATTTCCTGTCTCTTAGCCAATTTTTGATCGATGACAATACTTTGTCTTTAGTTTCACCCCATGATTATTTAATTTCTTTTGTAGCCTCTCTTGACCTTCTTAAAGATCTTTTGAAAGTCAAAATTATGTCACTTGGTTCTTCTTTCTCCAGTAGTTTATTGACATATTCAAAGAATTCTAACAGATTAGTGAGACATGATTTTCCTCTGCAGAAACTGTGTTCTGATTAGACTATCATGTCATGAGTTTCCAGATGTTTTCAATTATAGTGCCTACCAGTTTACCAGATAAAGATACAAGATTCAGTAGTCTATAATTTCTGAGATAATACATATGGATTTTTGAAATATAGATACCTTTCCTACTTTCCAATTCTCTGGTGTGAAAGCTGTTTTAAAATGAGAGATTGCATATTTTTTGTTAGCAGCTCAACAAGTGCACACTTCAGTTCCTTCAGAACTCTTGGATGTATGCCAGCTGGGCCTGGTGACTTACTCCTTTTTTAGATTATCATTATGTTCCAGAATCACTTCTTTTGATACCTCAATCTCTGATAGCATTTCATCTTTATTACAGAAAATAAGAAGGAGAATATAATTTGGCTAATAAATATCACTCTGTTGATATGGGTATGAGTAAATAGCAGTCTTTTGTCCTCCACCATCAATAACGTAGTGCCTAAATGCCATCTCAGATCACCTTAATTTACAGATGTCCATGTTTTGCAGTTGACAAAGCAATGAAGAGAGATTCTACAGTGATGATGACAAAAACAAAGGTTGCCTACCTGGACAATAACCAATGTTCTTCGAGATGCGTGTCCTTGTAGGGGTGCTCCACTCTAGGACTCTAGGTGTCCGTAGCATCAGCGAGCCGAGTCCCTTGATGTCCCGAGGACCGCATGCATGACTGAGCTCCCTCAGGTCCTTCTCAACCTTGGACTTTAGATACAGCACTCTAAAGTTGAGGGGAGGAGAGAGGGATGTGGTGCACCCCTACAGGGACACACATCTCAACGAACATCGGTTACCATCCAGATAGGCAATCTTCGTTTCTTCAGTGAATGGTGTCCCTGTGGGGGTGCTCCACTGTAGGTGCCTAAGGAGCAGTTCCCCATTGTCGGATGGAGGGTTAGTGAGGAGTGTGTATGCTGTGCAGTGGAAAGTACTGCTAACCCTAGTAATGTGTTTTGCTTCATGGTCTGGTCTATTGCATAATGCCTAGTAAAGATATGTATTGAGCTCCACGTGGCTGCTTTACAAATGTCATTTATTGGTACATTCTTCAGGAATGCTATTGTCGTGGCCATTCGGTGCATCGAGTAGGTTTTTACTCCACACGGTGGCTGCCAGTTATTTAGGGTGTAGGCCCTTAAGATATTCTCCTTTATCCACTTGGATAGTCTTTGGGCAGATATTGTTGTTCCCTTGGAGCGTTCTGCTAGCAATATAAAGAGTCTCTGTGTTTTCCTAATGGGTCTTGTTCTATCTATATAGAATGCTAATGCCCTTCTGACATCCAGGGTGTGCAATGCCGCCGCTCGTGTGTCTTCATGAGGCTTTCGATAAAATGTAGGTAAGTTAATTTCCTGATTATTATGGGATATATTTTGGGTGGGGGCACAGCATAACATTGTCTGGATAAAAAATTGTATATGGGGGTTTGGTCATTAAAGCTCCCTTGCCCACACATTTGGCAGACGTTATGGCCACCAGGAACGCAACTTTGATTAATAGATATTTTAGTGGGCACATTGCAATTGGCTCAAATGATTTCGATGTGATAGTCTTTAGGACCGAATTCAGGTCCTATGGTGTTGTTGGCAGTCAGATTTCTGGGTACATGTTCTGCAGACCTGTCACAAAGCATTTTACGAGTTTATGTAAAAACAACGTCTTTTCTTCGACTTGCAGATGGAAAGCTGAAATTGCCACCAAATGGACCTTGAGTGAGCTATTAGCAAGACCCACTTGTTTCATGTGAAGGATGGAATCAAGTATGACTGGGATTGGAGCTGATTGAGGTAAGATTTGCTCCCCTTTGCACATTTGGAAAATCAGTCCACTTTTTAAGGTAAGTGTTGCATGTGGTTTGTTTTCTGCAGTTCAATAGTATGTCTTGTACTTGTTTTGAACATCATAGTTCTTTGAGTTGCAGCCATTGAGCATCCAGGCTGTGAGATGGAGTTTGTCCAGATGCGGATGCAGGGTGTCACTCCCGTCCTTCTGGAGCAAGTCTCTGCATAATGGAAGTGTCATTGGGTCTGCTATCAACAACTGGAGCAGGTAAGGGTACTATGCCTGTCACAGCTATGCCGAGGTGATCATGATTGTCCTAGCTCTGTCTGCCTTGATTTTCTGTAGTGTTTTGTGTATTAACAGTGTTGGGGGGAAGGCGTACATTAGAGTACCTTGCCAACTTATCAGGAAGGCTTCTCCCTGTGAGTCCTTGCCTACTCCCACTCTGGATCAGAATGCCTAACACTTGTTTGCTCGAGTGGTGAATAGATCTATTGTTGGATAGCCCCATTTTTGAAACACTTGATGGAGCACTTGATCATTCACTTCCCATTTGTGTTTTGTTGCAACGTGGTCTGCTTAATGTATCGGCCATAATATTCTGAGAACCTGGTAAGTATGATGCCGATATATTGATTCCCTGCCTTATGCACCAAGTCCATAAGCGGATCATCTCCGATCATAGTGGACGAGACTGAGCTCCGCCCTGTTTGTTTACGTAATACATACATGCCACATTGTCCATCACGATCTTTATTGTTTTGTTTTTTATCATAGGCAGAAAGTGGTTGCAGGCATTCCATGCAGCCCTGAGTTCCAGGACGTTTATATGGAGGCGAATTTTGTCCACGGACCATCAAACTTGTGCAGTCTGTTCGTCAAGGTGAACGCCCCATCCCAGGAGGGATGTGTCTGTTGTTATGAACACGGAGGATAGTTCTTGTGTGATGCAATTCCCATTGTGATGTTTGATGGTTCTGTCCACCAGATTAGCAATTGCTTGACTGGTTGTGGTGGTGATAGTATTTTGAACAGGTTATGTCTATGTGGTTTCTACACATACGTGAACCATGTTTGCAGGGCGTGCATGTGGAGGCAGGCATGGCGGACTACTGCGGTTGTCGCTACCGTGTGCCCCAGTAACTGCAGAAACGTGTGGGCAGTCGTTATGGGACTATTCATTATTGACGTAATCGAAGTTGTTATTGCTGTGAATCTTTTTGGTGGAAGGGCAGCTCTTGCACTTATGGTATCCAGGCAGGCTCTGATAAATTCTATTCACTGTTTTGGTCTTAGCACATATTTCTGTTGGTTTATCATTAGGCCCAGTTTGTCGAACAAGCTTGTAGTTTGTTGTGTTGCTTTTTCTGCCTCTGCCTAGCTGCTTCCCTTTATTAGACAGCTGTCTGAATATGGGTATATGATGATGCCCTGTTTGTGGACAGAGGCAGTGACTACTGCTAACATCTTCAAAAAAACTCTCGGTGCTGTGGAGAGGCTGAAGGGTGGCACAGTTATTGGTTGTGATTTTGTCCTAGGCTGAATGGGAGAAACCTCTTGTGTGAGTGATGAATTGGTACATGGAAATAGGCATCTTGGAAGTCGAGGGATGAGAACCAGTCCCCTTGCTCCAGCATTGCAATGATAGTTGCTAGTGTGACCATCTTGAACTTGTGTTTCATGATGAATTTGTTTAATCCCCTTAAGTCTAGAATTGGTCTCCAACCCCATTCTTCTTTTGTGTAAAAGAAAATATCGGGAATGAAATCCTTTCCCCCTATGTTGGTTGGGTACTGGTTCTATTGCTCCAATGGATACTAGATGTTCTATTTCTGCTTGGAGCAGTTGTACGTGAGATGTGTCCCTGAAGAGGGATGGGGAAGGAGGATGTGTGGGAGGGATGGAGATGAAGAGGATGGAGTAACCTTGCTGGATGAGTTCTATGACCTATCTGACCGATGTTATAGTTTCCCAGTTGTTCAAGCAGGGTTGTAACTGGTGTCTGAAGATAGTTGTAACATCCTCTGGTGCTAGGTCGGGGAGGTCATTCCTGCCCTTGACCAAACCCTCAAAATTGTTGCTTGGAGGAAGGTGGTTGTTGCATCACAGACTGGTTGTTGTTAGACTGGCGTCATTGCGGTCTTTGTCTATTCCTGTCCTGCTGTCTATTTGGAGGATATTGTTAGTATCGTCTCTGATATGGATGGTACCTCTGTTGTCTCCTTTGGGTAGTTGGCGTGTATATGCCCAATGTACAAAGTGTGGCTTGGGAATCTTTCACTGTGTGCATCACTTCGTTAGTTTTGGCTCCAAACAATTTGACGTTATTGAAGGGTAAATCTTCGATTGTCGATTGCAGTTCCCTGGGGAGGGTTACAGAGTGTAGCCACGATGTGCACTGCATCACTATTGTGGTTGCTATTGTCCTGGCTGCTGTGTCGGCCGCATCTAGGGCTGCCTGGAGGGTTGTTCTGGAAATAAGCTGTCCTTCAGTAATCAGAGAGCGAAATTGTTCTCTCCTCTCCTCTGGAATTGTATCCATGAAGGTGGAGAATTTTGCGTAGTTGTTATGGTCATAATTCGAGAGGAAGGCAGTGTAATTAGCTATCCTGAGTTTAATGTAACTGAACAGTAGGTCTTTCTTCTGAACAAATCCATCCTCCTCCACTCTTTGTCCTGTGGGGTGTATTTGCGGTGTGTTTGCTTATTTCTGTGTTGAGCGGCTTCCAACACCAAAGAGTTTGGTGCAGGGTGGGTGAAGAGGTATTCATTATTCTTCGAAGGAATGTGGTATTTCTTATCTGCTCTTTTGCAGGTCGGGGTATTTGTTGCTGGGACTTGCCAGGGGGTATTAGCAGGGTCCATTATAGCTTCATTCATCAGTAATGCTACCTTAGAGGAAGTGAACATGTGCAGTATCTTCAGTAATTTGTGATTAGACTGTGACACTTCTTCTAGAGTGATGTCCAGATCTTGTGCCACCCAATTGAACAACTCTTGGAAGTGCTTAAAATCGTCCATCAATGTAGATCCTGTAGACACTGTGAGTGTGTATCCGATGCTGGCATGGCATCCCGACATTGGGAGCACCATTTAAAGCTGGCTGAGCCTGACATCTTTCTTCAAACTGAAAAGAGGTTTTTATTTATTTATTTTTAGTAAACTGATACCTTGCTAAGGCTAACTAAACTATGGAACACAGAAAGGAACCTAAACTTAACTCTAACCATTCTAATTACTATTGATTTAACAGGGGAGAGAGGAGCATTGCGGAATCCAACTCAAGTCATTGACAGTTGAGAAGGATCTGAGGAAGCTCAGTTGCGCTTGTGCTCCTCGGGACACCAGTGGCATTCCGAGCAGTTCGTGTGACCAGAGCGGGAACTGCGGAAGAATCTTTGCTCTCAGCTTGCTGATGCTACCGACACCCAGAGTCCTACAGGGACACACCAATCGCTGAAGAATCTCTGAGTGAATCTGATAGATTGCAGTATAGCAGAATTTTAAAAAATTATATATTATGGATATACAAGAAGACAAAACTAAGTTTTAGAGGGCTATGGTGGGCATACTTTTAAGAGTTCTGGAAAATTAAAACACATACCAAAGTGAGCAACTTCTGGTGACTCAATCTTTTTCAGAATCATCTTTGTAACCAGTTCTTCTGGAATACTTTGACCTCCAAAGAGCAATTCCTGCATCTAAAGGAGAATGTAAAGCATAATATCTGCATTGTGGCCTCATCCAGCTGCCATTTACTTTGTGGAGAACAAGACTGAGCCATATGAATGCCATGAAACTTAATAAAAGGGTAGATTTTACCTTAAGTCCATATTCTGTTCCTGCAGTAATATTTTCATCTATTACTTCCAAAGCTAAAAAATACACACAATACAGAACAAAATTAACAATTTATAAAACATACTGTGTGTGACTCAGTATATTTAAATGTATACTGTTAGTCTAGTATGGCTGTCTTTATTACTTATTTCATATTATCATAGTATAACTACTGTGAAATCTGGTGTTGAATCTTTGAGCCCAAAAACATTTCACACATGAAGATGTCAAATATTAGAAAGAAAACAGTTCAGCCATAAAAGATGTCAGCTTTAAAAGTAGCAAGTTGAGAAAAAGGTTTCCATTTAAACAGTCAAATTAAACAGAACAGTTAGTGGAGTTTGATGCCCCCTCTAACTAAAGATCCTACATATGGCTTTATGAACTGCAATGATGTGGTGGCCCCTCAGGGGATGATCCTGCAAACCCTCCACCTATATACGCCCCAGTAATATCAAGAGGAGTTCCAGATGCACAGGAGAGGGCTGAATCTTATGTAGCTTAAAAAAACCCACTTTTCTATTTTTTTCTTACATTTAAAATATTTTAGATAAGGCGTCACTTTACATTAAGAAAAGTGAGATGACTTACATAATTATATTTGCATTGATGGAAGTAAAATTAAGAGATTTTATTAAAACAGAAATCCTAACCAGATTTGAACTAAAAGTCTTTAAAATGTGATTGCCATTTTATTTGATATGTTATAAAGCCTCTGGTTTCTTCAAGAATCTGAAGTATATTTTGGCCACCAGAGGGCTTCCATATTTCGTAAATTAATGCACAAAAAACAAATTCAGACTAAATTTCAGAAGCACTGAAATCTGTAAAGCTTATTCAAAATAAGATTTACTAAATATGCTTATCCCATGAAAAAAATAAGCCTAACCATGTATATTATACTTATCTTGAACAAAGAAATGTTCAAAATAACTTCTTACCTTTTCCCCATTTCCCCAACTTAGCCTTTCCCCATTCTTAATTTAAACAGTTGCATCAGCCTCAAAATCTGTACAATATATATGGGGCAGAAGCAAATTTTTTTCCATAAAATTTAAGTAAATTGAATGAAAGGTTCTCAAGTTATATCTTAAAAATAGAACGTGCATGTGAGTTTAAAAAGTATTTTAACTTTTTTTGCCACTTTGTAGCAAAACCAATCATATCCCCCATCCCTGCCCTTCTTCCCCCAATCAAAATGTGCTCATGAACAATGCTGCTCTTCAAAACAGAAAACGGGAGAAAAATGAAGCTAGGTTTACTCATCTCTCCCTGCTAAGATCTAATGCTCATGACCACCATTTATTTGATTAAAAGTCTCCTTTACAAATTCTTGAATTTGGAATATTGCTACTGAATATCTGCTCTGGCAAACTTAGTATAAGTTGACAATAAAAGATGTTGGAGACCTAAGCTTATTCCTTTGGTACATGAAAGCCTCTAGTCCTTTTCCTTGCTGAGATGTCTCAAAATGACATGCCTCCCTAGTAATCAGTTAACAGTAGAACAAAAGAGAATATTTTCAATGGAATACTCTGCTCCTGCAGATCTTCAATGATTGTTGGGGGCTGGGGAGAGAGAACTGGAGAAAACAGGTCAAAAGGGGCATTTCCCCTTCCTGTGGACTTGCTGAAGGCTGCAAGAAGGGAGAACCCCACTTCCTCAAATGAGCTTTAGGGCATGTTTTGGTGGGGGCTTGGAACTGTCAGGGTAATAGCACAGATTTGCTTTTATTATTATTTATATTGCAGAAATGCCAAGGAGTCCAAGTCATAGACCAGGATCCCATTGTGCTAAGTGCTGTACAAACACAGAATTAAAAAAAATAGACTGTGCCTGATCCTGTAAGCTGAGCCATGCAGTCAGACTCCTGTGTCCATGTGGAGCCCCACAGGTTTTAAAGAGGTTCCACATAAACATACAAGGGCTGCTCATGTAGACATCTTACAGGACTGGGCCCTCTTTGGTCATTAGCTGTTACATTATCTCTTGCAAAAAAGGAGAAAAATAATTTGTTTAGCACCCATGTAGCCAAAAGGCATATGCATTTGCCATGTTCAACCATGATGTGTTCCTGAAAGGTGTTTGTCCTTACCTATGACCTTCACTGTGATCAGTAATGTACCATTTAGAATTTCAGGGACTATAAAGAAAGCTAAAATAAAAAATATTATGGTGTTGTGGTTACAGTTGATATTTACCTTCAATGAGTGTGCATTTCCATAACTGAGCTATTTTTCTTGCTAATGTTTTCTTTCCTGTACCCTTAAAATGAAAAAGATATTTTCTTAAAATTAGAATGACTTTGCCATTACTCACATAATAAAATGCAAATGAAATGCATGCCTTGTTATTATTTCTTTATACAGTAGTAGCTAAAAGCCCTAGTCAGGATCAGGACCTCTATGCTATATATAGTATATCACAAACCTTCTGCTTAAGGTCACTGTGCAACATATAATGTATTTCCCACTATTGTTGATATATTGTGACTGTTTTCTTTAACTGATTTTCTTCATATTAAATACATTTGTATTTATGTTAAGGCTATTTAGTATGAGTTGCTCATGACTTTCTATAAAAAGTTTGTGGAACTAAAAGTTCATATCCTTCATTTCAGGCTACCGTTAATTTTGGGGGGTAAGTTTAAGCAAAACCTTTCTGCCATTTCTGAGTAAGACTAAAGGAGTAAAAAGAGGGGGAATATATTTCTGCACCTTCTTTCACTTAAAATCTGCCTGACTTTGAAAAGTGGCTCTGTCAGGAGTGTAGCCAGCCCATTTTCTGGCTGGGCCCCTGAATCTTCAGGATGGGCCCATCCAACGTCAGCTTCCAGTCATGTGACCGGACACTGCTTGAGACACTCCAGTTACTAAGTAACAAGTGGAGCTGTAGGAGAAGAAGGGAGGGTGAGGGGTGGTGCGATGAGGCCTACCCACTGAAGTGCCCAGCAGCAGCATGAACTTCGCTGCCACTGCAACTGCTGGGTGGCCCCCACTGCAGCGGCAAAGTTCATGTCGCTGCTGCGCACTGCAGTAGGCGGGCCTTATTTCCAAGTGAGTGGGCCCTGGCCCACCTGGGCCCATCTGCGGCAACATCCCTGGGCTCTGAACAAATTATACCTTCTTGCTCCACAGATCTGATGCCTGTGAATATTCAGTCTGATCTGCTAATTTCAGTGATAAGTTTTTCTGTGTTTTCACTTATGTTAGTCTTAAAGAGTCAACATAGCTATGAGTGAACTGATTCTACCAGGTCTTGTGCATCATCAGCAAAATTGTTTATTGAGCCCTAGTCTACACTAGCCACCGTTTTCGGCAGCAGTCAATGGGAGATACACAAGATATGTAAAATACCTTACGTATCTCCTACCAACTTCTTAAAACCTCATTACACACTAACACTAAGCCGACTGGAAATGGTGTCCGGTCAGCATAGTGATAGTGCAGTGTTACAACTCCAGTTCGGTTTTCGATTGAGCACGTCTACACAGACGCCTGAATTGAAAACTGAAGATTGCGCTGACGGTGGCGACTTTACTGCAATCAGTATAGACTCACCCTAAGTTCCATATCAGACAGATGTAGCTAAGGGCATGATTAGCTTGCTGAATCTTTATAATTAGTGCTGATTCAAAAAAAAGACAGGATCCTAAATAGGAAGTCCTACAATGCCATTTTATGATCCCTTTTCAGAGTAAAATCACACTTTAAGCCAAAAATGTCTGAATGTTAAAAGTATTAAACATGACATGTAGTTAGTCCTCAATGAAGATTCAAAATTCTGATAAATTTGAAAAATAAAGTCAGAAAGTTATGTGTTCATGATTCACATTTCAGCCACATGTTTAATATGTATATTTTCTTATTTTCTTTGTTAACAAAGGCCAAAAACTTGTAGGCCTTTTTGCAGGCCTGTGCAGCTTTGGCATGACTAAGCCAGGAGAAGAGGGGAGCTTCTTGCTCAATCTTTGCCTGGCCCTGCACCGCTCTCTGATGCTCTGGTGGATGTGCTGGAATCTATGTTTCAAGAAAAGACCAATAAGCTTATTTATGCATGCCCTCTGGGAAATGTTTATCCAGCCCTCAAGATAACAGAATATATAGGAGCACTTCTAGTTAATTAGTATTCTGAATCTACCTCTTGATCAGCTTTTGAAACTATCAGCCCAACGTATGTTTTCTTTGCTTGATATGTTATTGGCTACAAACGATGATAAATGAGGGTGATGGGGGAGGCTTGGACTCTTTGGGGAAACTCTTCTTGAGCACCGGTTCAGGATCCTCCAACTTCAGTTGGAACATCAGATCAGTTAGAATGCTGTCGCTGTTTCCGCTTGAAAGCCACTCCAGACTTTGGTAATTATTAAGGTTCGAGGATTGGGGTGTTTTACTAATCTGTTGCTGATGTGTATAAGTGCTTGAACCTACATTAAATATAGCTTTAAAATGAGAGCACGATTGTTTTATACTGTTTCTACAGTCTGTCTGGACAGCATGTCTCCATTTGGCTTATTTCTTGACATCACCTCACACGTAGTAAAGTTACCCCAAGCTTCGGGTGGCACAACCCCGGATAATACTTTATTCCGCTGTGTAGATGAGCACTTAGTCTAAGGAATGGTGTACAGTGAAAGAATGAATTGAACTTTTTGTATGAATTGTAGCTGCTCTCCCAGAGATATGTGTCTAATAAAACCCATAAAGGCTGCCTGTCCTCTGACAGGTTGTGATCTAATCCCTTCAGGACTCAGAATGATTTGTATGCTTCTTTAATACATAGTCTAACTTATTTAGAAAGTGTTTGCACACTGATAAAGTGTTTGCACTTTACCCTTGTTTTTCTCCTTATAAGAAATAAACAGATTGGGTGATTGTCTGAAATGCTTCATAAGGAGTAAGCTACTACCCTTCTGGCATCCAATGTACATAATTTAGACTCATCCTCTGGATTGTGAGATTTGGGGGAAAACTCCCAGTAGATTAATAGACTGATCAAGATGAAAATCAGAGACCACTTTAGGGAAGAACCTTAGATGAATGCACAACATTACTTTATTTTCATGTCATTAAGGCATCTAAATCAATTATAAGCTTCACTGAGGTGGTGACTATTGTCAAAACTGCCTTAATCGATAAATAAAAGAATGTACAATCTTCCATATGTTCAAAAAATGTTGCACTAATTACACTGCATTTAAATCCCAAGAAGGTACAGTTTCACTTGCCCAGGGATACAGATTATTAAAATCTTTAAAGAATCTCTTAACTACATAATGAATAAATACCGATTTACTACCTACAGGAATGTGTTATGTTGAAATTGTGGACAGATGGACTATATTAGAAGACAGAGACCCGACCTTTTGATATATAATTAATATTCTAAAAGACAACTAATAGGTGTAATATTGATTCACCATATTTACAGTAACCCATCATAAAAATCTTTTCCATTTATAACCATAACATTTAGACTCTTTTCTTGAATTAACAAGAACATTCTGTATATTGAATGAATAAGACTGTTCTAACAATTCCAGAGTTCTATCACTCGAGCAGTTAGGAGAGGCAAGTGAAGGTTTCGGTGATAGACCTCTCCTTACTAATGTGGCAAGTACTAATGGTAGTAGCCTGTAGATTCCCCTGGACAGGTGGACGACGTCTGGATGCCAGTGCTGTCTGACCCAGCTGGTACTATTAAAATCCTCTTGACCCTATCATGTTTTATTTTATCACTCTCTGGATGAAGGGGAACAGAAGCAACATATACACCTGGCTCAATTTATTAGAAATGCATCTGAAAATGAGTCCTTGTCTTTTCCTGAATTTGAACAACGCTCCCAACACTTTTTGTTACACTTGAATTCAAAAAGATCTTTTTCAGGATTTTCCCCTGTAATAGAGTTTACAAATCCCATACGAGGCATACGCAGAAGCGAAAGGAGACAACCAGGCTGATCACTCTCCTGCACATCTGCCAGAACTGTCAATCATGGAGACATGCACCCAGAGCTGGGATCAATAAAGAAAACAAACCCAGATATAAAGGATGGGGGAACAGAGAGGGAAAGAAAGGCAGAAAGGCCTGGAATAGCAGATGCTTCTGATGAAGTGGGTTGCAATCCATGAAAGCTTATGCCTGAAGAAATTTGTTAGGCTTTAAGGTGCCACAGGACTCTCATTGTTTTTGCTATATACAGACTAACATGGATCTTTAATTGTAATTGACAAGTCAATTAGCTTCCTCCCATCCCCACTGCCAAAAACAAACCCTACCAAAAAAAGGCTAAGCAATTACCATAATCATATTAAGAAAACAGAACACTCATTCAATATAATAAATAAACTCCATCACTTATGTTCAGCTTATTAAAGACACAAAATAAAAAATAAATATTATCTTTATCCCATTTAAGGAGCCAGCAGATGAAACCGCAGAATGACCTCAACTCCTACAGATATTAATGAAAGCAAAAGGAGCCCAGCAGCTTGTAGAATTTAGGTTCCTCATCCTTAAGATTCTTGCTGACTTCAACAGTAGTTTTAGGATAAAAAAAATGCAACATCAGGCATTAGGGTGGCTTTAGCTGTATTACTAAGCTATTCTTTTAAAAAGAAAATGTAAAACCTTTAGAGGGAAAATAATTTCTATTAGATGTTCAAATGAAAACACAGAAATTGAATGTCTTACTGGCTTCCCAAGAATAATTAAGCAGGTAGGCTTAGACAGCAGAAAGGATTTTTCAGCTTCCTCTTCATCAAACATATCGACAAAGGGATAATCTTGTTTTTTCTCTGGAGAAGCCATAAATAAAATAGTCTAAATTAGGAAAAAATAAATTGTTATTTATATAATACCAGGCATAGTGATTTACAGATGAATAAGCAGACAGAAAACATAGTGGATAACAATTGATCAAGTTAAAGAATGGATATTAACAGGGCAAATATAACTATTGAACATACACAATTCAGGTGAACAGAAATCTCTTGAGAAATATCAGAGTTTATCAGAACCTTAATTAAGCCCATTACAGGGGTGCCATTTAGGGGCTGGGAAACACGTGTGACATTCCCTCCAAGTTTGGTACCACATCTGAGTGAAAGGAAAGTCTGCTGAGTCTGCAGCAAAAGGAAAGATGTTGTTCCTCCTTTCCCATGCTGCCCTGATCTGTTGTTTGCAGCTGCCATGCTGCCCCCAGGCCCCTGCCATGGAGCTGTCACTTGCCATGCTGCTCAGGACTGGGATCATGCCTCCTGAGCTGTTGCCCAGAGCCAGGCAGGGACTGATGTCAGAGTATACCATACCTCCTGCCCATCATGTATCAGGATTGGCAAAGCATTCCTCTCACCCCAGCCCTGTGAAGCTGCCCTCCCTGTGC
Organism: Pelusios castaneus; assembly: GCA_007922175.1. Lineage (NCBI taxonomy): Eukaryota > Metazoa > Chordata > Testudines > Pelomedusidae > Pelusios > Pelusios castaneus. The sequence continues at coordinate 1,334,727 of ML685837.1, forward strand.
CAACTAAAGACTGAGTCCATGGCTGCTTTGTCCTTAGACAGAGCCCCTTCCTGCACCTTGATCTACACCTTTCCTGGCACATAGCCCTTCCCTGCAACCTGAGTGGTTTTCAAACTTTTTGAGCTGTGCCTCCAAAGATAAGTGCAAAGTCCTGCACTTAGGATGGAAAAATCTCACGCACTGCTACAGGCTGGGGACCGATCGGCTAAGTAGCAGCGCTGTAGAAAAGGACCTGGGGGTTATGGTGGACGGGAAGATGAATATGAGCCAACAGTGTGCCCTTGTTGTCAAAAAGGCCAATGGCATATTAGGCTGCATCAGTAGGAGTATTGCCAGCAGATCGAGGGATGTGATAATTCCCCTCTATTCAACACTGGTCAGGCCGCATCTGGAATACTGTGTCCATTTTTGGGCTCCCCACTACAGAAAGGATGTGGACAAATTAGAAAGAGTCCAGCGGAGGGCAACAAAAATGATTAGGGGGCTGGGGCAGATGACTTATGAGGAGAGACTAAAGGAACTAGGCTTATTTAGTCTACAGAAGAGAAGACTGAGGGGAGATTTGATAGCAACCTTCAACTACTTGAAGGGTTGCTCCAAAGAGGAGGGAGCTAGGCTATTCTCGAGGGTAACAGAGGGCAGAACAAGGAGCAATGGTTTCAAATTACAGCTGGGGAGGTCAAGGTTGGATATTAGGAAAAACTTTCTCACTAGGAGGGTGGTGAAGCATTGGAATGGGCTATCTAGGGAGGTGGTAGAATCTCCATCTTTGGAGATTTTTAAGGCTTGGTTAGACAAAACCCTGGCTGGGGTGATTTAGGGGGAGAGGTCTTGCTTTTTAGCAGGGGGTTGGACTAGATGACCTCATGAGGTCCCTTCCAACCTTATTATTCTATGATTCTATTCCACTTTCAGTTATAATTTTTGGTTGCTTTCCCATTAACTGGAAAAAAAAAACAAAAAAACCCTAAAAGTTTTTTTTTTCCAGATGCCCAAGTAAGAGCAATCAGAGTTAAATCTGTCCCCCTCACAAATCTAAAATGGAGCCCTTGAACCTCTCTTCATTTTTCAATAGACATTTTCCCTCCAGTCCCTGACTCCCAATATAGCTGCAGTTGTTTTTCTGTGATTTTCAAACAAGATCCAACAGCCCCCCTTCTTCTCTCTGCTCTTGGTCTATAATATTCTTACAGTTTCACTCTCTGACTCCACAATTGGGCCATGGTTTTGCAAAGACTTGCATCTTAACTTTACACACAGCAAGTAGCCCCATCAATGGGACTATTCAAATAATGCGCAAGGTTAAACAGTCTCTGTTCCCCTCATATAAACTTCCTACAGGATCCAGCTCACCAATCCTACAACAGACCTCACACCTTCTTTTGAAGAGTCTAATGATGAGGTGCAGTCACCATAGTGTCTCCAGCAAACAGCAGACTCCATTCTAGCTTTCCCTTCATGTTTAGTGGAAGATGATATGGGAGCGTCAGAGTGAGAATGCAAATTCCACAGGAAGAAATCAGATAAATAGCTGCTTGGGCCACAGAGAGCAATGCCCTGGGTAGGCTACTGCACCAAGGTACCAGCAAGCAGCAGGGGCAACAATGATTGGTGTTTTCTGTTCTGGCAATGGACATGCAGTTTGTTTAGCCTCTTTGCTGTTAATGTTGCACAATCAAGCTCCTCAGAAGTTAAAAGGGCTGGGCTGGGGAGAAAATGGTCTGGTTTTGCCTATACATTAATTGAATCATCCCATTGTTAAAGGCGGGGGGAGTCACAAAATGTGATGAGGCTGTGGGTCACTCCAGAACAGGCTGACAGTCACATGGGGTGACCACAGACATATTTTATCCTGTACAAGCTGCTCCTTTGATTGATTTAATTAAAAATAATTAAGCAATTGCTCATTGACATTTTTAACATGTTAATTTGATCTGATTTCTACATATTTCCTCCCACATTGATACATTTGTAAAACATTTTGGCCTTCGACAAAGGCTATGGGCATCACAAACCAACGGCCAGGGCCGTGCCTGGGGGGAGTGGGGCCCAGGCCCAATCAGGCCTAGGCAGGGCTCCCGCCCTTCCATGCTGGAGGGGAGAGTGGTGGGCTGGCCCGCTCTGCCCCCCCCCCGGGACCCTGGTCGTCTCCCTAGGACCCAGAGCAACCCCCAGGGACCTTGGTCACTCCCCAGGGACTGGGAGCGGGACGCGAGCAGGAATCTCCGGCTCTTACCCTAGGCCGGCTGCTCCACCCTGGGGGTGGGCTGAGCTCTGCCCTCCCGCCCTGCCTTCCCTTTGGCAAAAAGCCGAAGGCAGCCGGGCCAGTGAGTGGGCTGCACAGTGTAGTGGGGGGGAGGAACGGAGGGGAGCAGCGGTGCAGGCCCCGCGCTGTCTTGCTGATAGCGGGGCAGCAGGGTCCCTCGAAACTGTGGGGCTCAGGGCAATCATCCCGCTTGCCCCCCCAAAGGATGGCCCTGCCAATGGTTGCCTCTCCTCCCGGCAGGGTAAGACTGCCGGACCAGGGAGGCACTCGGGGAAGCTGGAGAGCAGAGAGCAGGGCCAGCCCAACCATATACACAACTGGGCAGTCACCTAGGGTGCCAGGCATTAAGGGGTGCCAAATAAGACTGAAGTGATTTTTCTATTTCTTTCTACAATAGACTAACACGGCTACCCCTTTGGAATTTAGTTCACCTAGAGCACCAAAAACCCTTGGGCCGGCCCTGGCCGAGAGCCAGGTGCCGGGGCGGTGCAGGTGTCCCGGGGCTGGATTTGGGGCCTGTGGCGGCGAATTCGGCACCTCCCCAGAGACGGGGCATTCAGGGTCACGTTGTGTCCCGGTTATGGAGTCCGCACGGGCATTGGTCCGGGCTCTAGCGGGAGGGGACCCTCTGCTGCAGCCCCCGCAGGGCCTGTGTCGAGCGCCGCCTCTCCGCGCAGCCTGTGGGGGGATCCCGCCGGGAGCGGACGCGGCTTGTGAAGGTGTTGGTGCGGGGGCACCTGGGGCGGCATCACTTACACTGCGCGGGGCAGGCACGGACCAGCCTCTCCGCCACCTCCCTCGCGCCGGGATCCGAGCTCCCTGCCCGGTGCTCCACTGATTTGTGTGTCCCCGTAACCCTTAGCAACCCGCCAGCCCCGCCCAGCCTCTTTCCTCTACCGAACCGCCCGCGCGCCCCTTGCCCAATCAGCGTGCGCGCTGCTGCGCTCCCAGCGCACGAGGCGCAGGGAGCAGATTCCTAAAGCGGGCGGCGCGGCGCGCGCCTAACCGTTAGAGCGGGAGTTGCGGTTACAGGCGTCAGGTCCTTCATTCCTTAGAGGTTAAGCGTGAGAGGAGAACTTAGTGGGCGGAGCCTGAGGGAGCCGGAGCTGTCCATAGTGCTGATGTGAGGGTGGCGTGCGGGGAGCCCCCCAACCGCGGGGGAAATAGCGAGTGACACCCCCGCTCCCCAACGGCAGCCGCGCCTCGGCCTCAAGTTTCCTCGCGTCCGCCTGAGAGGCAGGACAGAGCCCACCTCACAGCCGTTGCCCAGCTGGCGCCACCCCTGAGACGGCCGCAGAGGAACGAGGTTTTTGTTCCATCACGTGACGGGCGCGCTGGAGCCCTACGCTCTCGGGCCGTCCCTGCGCGCTTTATTGGCGGCGCTTCCGGTTCCCGTGACCCAGTCCTGGAGAGCGGAAGTAACTAGACGCGCAAGCTACACGCTGGGCCCGGTCTGTTTAGCTCTCTCCTCCCCGCAGCGGCCTGGGCCCGTTGTTGCTGTCCCTCGTGTTGGGGCCCTCCCCGAGCGGCTTGACAGCCCAGGCTGCGGGGACGCGGCTCCCTACGAGAATCTGTCCGTTAAACGTCCCTTCCCCCTCCCCTGGGCCTGTGCGGCGGGCTCGGAGCCCGCCCCGCTGTCGCTATGCCCGCCGCGGCGGCGCCGATTATCCGCTCGGTGCAGAAGCTGGTGCTGTACGAGACCAGAGCTGTAAGTAACCGCAGAGCCAGCTCCGCCCCGCCCGCCTGCTGGGGGAGCAGGGGGCGTGCAGCCTGGAGATCCCCTGGCGAAACGGGGTCACCGTTTGAGCCCGGCTCGCAGCGGGTTCTGCAGCGCTCTGAGCAATGTAATGGAGCTCGTTCGCTTTCCTCTGCAGGAGCAGTAGTGAGTGACAGGTTCCATACCGTAGGGCCCTTTCCTTGTTGTGTAGCCCTTAGGAGCCCTGCTCATGGACCCACTCCCAAGTTCCAAAGGGGTGGTAGCAGCAGCAGCAGTAGTAGTTCAGCAAAACAAACACTGAGTCCTGTGGCACTTTTAAAGTCTAACAAATGTATTTATTGCATGAGCTTTCAGAAATCCGACTCTGTCATCTTCAGAGCATCTAACAAAGTGGGATTTTTCTCCCAGGAAAGCTCATGCAATAAATACATTTGTTAGTCTTTAAAGTGCCACAGGACTCCTTGTTTGTTTTCCCCTGGTGTTAGGCTCTGCACCACCAACAAAAAGACAGTCCCTGCCCTAGAGCTTACAGTTTGTGTATGAAACTAGAGACAGCAGGTGGCTAGGGGCAGGTAATAGGAAGGGGAGAGCAAGGAAACAATGAGACAGAATTGCTCAGCATAAGGAGCAGTGATCTTGGCATGCTAGCAGGCTACTTATTGTCAAAGGGTTTTTTGTAGGCATCATGGCAAAGGACGGTTTTGAAGAAGGAAACAGTTTTAAAACATACCAGTATTCCACAGCAATAACAGTAAACATTGGTCTGAGCTGCTTCTGTTACCTGCTTTATTAGATGATTGACTGGTATATTAACATCAGTTTGTCTGTATTCCTTATCTTTCTCCAGCATATGGTATAATGTTTATAGGTTTTAATGGCAACCTGTACCCAGCACAAACCTTCCTAGGCATCTGGCGCTATGGTTCAGGGGTTAGAGCAGGTGCTTAGAAATCTAGCAGTCACTGGTTTGAATTCCACCTAGGGTTGAAAAGGTGCTATTCAGGGGTTTTGATTTGATCTACTTTTAGTCTTGATTGAACAATAGCATAAAAAACCCAAGTTTTTTAAAACAGATGACCTTAAAACCAGCACACTAAAAGGGACAAAACAACTACAGAAGTAATTCAGCTTGGTCAGACTTCTTGTACGAAGCATTTTAAGCACCGTGAATGCATTTGTTTGCAAAAGGTTGACTGGCTAGTGTAGCATGTACAGTGGCCACCCAACCTTTTGCAAACAAATGCATTCACGGTACTTAAAATGCCTTGTACAAGAAGTCTGACTAAGCTGAATTATTTCTGTACTTGTTTTGCCCCTTTTAGTGCATTGGTTTTAAGGTCGTCTGTTTTAAAAAACTTGGGTTTTTTATATTTTTTTATCATGAGATTAGGTATATGCAAAACAGTGAATTTAGCTATAGTAGTGAAAGGATATCTTTGTTAATAGAGCAGCGCTTTTATTATAATTTTGTTTTGAATCTGTGGAACTGAGGGTGCTGCTATTCTCAGTTCATTGGAACCTTGTGAGCAATGTTGTAGCTCTGTTGGTACCAGGACATTAGAGAGACAAGGTAGATGAGGTAGTAATATCTTTTATTGGGCCAGCTTCTGCTGGTGAAAGAAATGAGCTTTTGAGCTCTGCAGAGTTGTTCTTTAGGTCTCTGAGTAGCTTGAAAGCTTGTCTCTTTCACCAACAGAAGGTGGCTCAATGAAAGATGTTATTACCTCATCCACTTTGTCTCACTGCAATCTTTTGGAACAAAATAGCCTTTACTGTGTTTGAAGTCAGATATTGTAGAGAGGCTCTTTTCTCTCAGTTAACCATAATTAGTTTCTGTGGAAGAAGGGCAAATTCCTAAAACCTTTCTGATATTTAAAGTCAGGAAAATAAATTTTGAAGTAATATTTTAATAAATGGATGGGGGGTACTTTAAACTGAATTACCAAAGGGACAGCACTAACTTGAAATCTAGCCACTTTAATGTAAATTAATTGGAAGTAGTTTCAGGTTATAAACTTGTAGAGGAGTCTCAAGTGCTAACATTGTAGATTTTATTCTTCCCCCCACCCCCTTTTTTGTTTTTGTTTTTTGTTTTTGTTTTAAGGTTTTCTATCACCTTTTGTTCTCTGAAAGGCCCACACAAGCATTTTGTCTGATTATATAGGGGAGACTATGAAAATGGGTATGCTACTAACTGCCCAAAAGTAAATAAAAATTAGTTTTTCAAATCTTTCAGGTATAGGGTTTGATTTTACTGCAGTAGTAGTGCAAGGTATAACTTAAATGTTGCCCCAATCTGGCTACTGTTCTTACACAAATCGCTGGTTCAAGTATAGTGTGCTTTACACTTGAGCATGTCAGCTTATCACTGCATGTGGATTGATACTCAAGTCTGCTGTTGATTGAGTTAGTAAGGCAGTGGGGATTCAGCTACTCTGCTACAAGGGCTTGTTCATACATATGGTGCTGCAGAAACATTGCTGCATCGCTTAGTAAACATGCTATCTACACCAATGGAAGAGCTTCTCCTGTTAACATAGGTACTCCACCTCCCCAAGAGGTATTAGTTGTGTTGATGGAAGAAGCCCAGGAGTTCAGTTTGTGTGACTACGTCATTCAGGGATGTGGAAAATCCATACCCCAAGCAACATATTTATACTGACATAAGCCTGTAATGTAGACTAAGCTAATATAATCGCTCTGTAGCTCCAGTGTTACATGATGTGGCTGCTCTTACTTGCACTTGCTCGGGTTGAGTAATTTGATCTAATTGTTGCAATGAAAACAAGACATAAATCATTTTGGAGGTTTCTTATAATAATAGATCGGGGTGGACAAAATTGGCTCACCACTAGGTGCCAGCAGTATTACTTTTGGTTGCCAGAGGGTGCTCCTCCATTACATTTCTGCAGTGGAGCTAGGTGACAGGCTGCTAAAACTGATTACCATGGCGACCAGAAATGTATTATTTGTCAAGGTCTGGAATAGATACAGAATTTTCATACTGATTGCAGCAGTACTTTGGTATTTATAGGATTTCACCCATTTGGAATAAATTGTAGGGTCAAGGCCAGGGGTAGGCAAAATACGGCTGGTGGACTGGATCAAGCCCACCTGAAGCCTCTGTCTAGCCTGCTGCCCCTGGCCTGCTCTCCACCCTCCTCTGCCCCCAGCCTGCTGGTGCTGTGCCGCAGGATTACAGCAGTGGGAGTGAAAGATCAAAAAGAAATTGAGGTGTGAGAAACAGAGAGTCCAAAGAGAAACCTGTTGCATTTACTAAGAGAGAATCAGTGCATACACTAAGATTTTAAGGAAGGGTGAAAAGCAGCTGGAATTTTGAATTTGGGAGAACTGGTGGAGTTTAGAGAGTAACTGGATGTGATGTGCTACGCTGAAGTAGATAAGAGTTGAAATGGCATCAAAGCTGCACATCTGCATTACTAAGGATTGTGGAATTGTCAACAATGATACAGAATGGATGGAAAGAGAATGATTTGGGTGAAAACTAGCAAACTCTCTTGAAAATACTTTCATTTGGAGTCTGGATACTGAGAAGATATCAGAAGACAATGACAGTTAAATCCAGGATTGAATAGAGGGAGAGGTCAGGACCTTGGGAAAATCATATGGGTGGTAGTTGAATCCATGAGACTAGATTAGATTATCCGGTGATATGTGCAAGGGAAGAAGAGAAAGGAAGTTCCCAGCCCTAGTCTACACTTGCCATGCTTTTTGGTAGCAGTCAATACCTTGCGTATCTCCCGCCGACGACTTAACTGCTCCCTACGCATTACACTAAGCCAACCGGAAATGGTGTCCGATTGGCATAGTTTTACTACGGTTATGGAGCTGGTGTTGCACTCTGGGTCTGTGTTCAATTGAGCGCATCTACACAGATGGCTCAATTGAGCCCGGAAGATTGTACTGATGGCGGCGATTTGGCCAGGAAGGAAGACTTCAGGGACAAGGATGAAAAGCAGGTTAGAGGAGAAGCCAGTAAGAGGGTGAAGGACCATTTGGGGACCTGTAAAAGGGGAGCTGTTCAAACCTAGAACCACAAAAATCTAGAGGAGAGCAAATATATGAGAAGGGGAAGTGATTGTGCTGGAAAAGAGTTGATGTGTTAGACATAGAAGGGAACAGGTGATTAATAGATTTTGGAGTGGCTTCATTGAGGGTGACTGCAGATTGCAGGTGATCCGTGAGAAAGATAATGGAACTGAGATAGGAATAAACAGGATGCTCAAGGAACTTAATATTCAAGACTAGGAAGCAGATGGGATGGAAATTGGAAAAGGCTGGAGTGGTTAAATGAGGTTTTTTTGTTTTTTGAGGATAGGAATACAATAGAATGCTTGAAGTAATTGGGAAAAGGAGTCAGGATCTTGAGAGGAGCAGAAGACACTAGAAGGCAGAGGTACAGGGTGGATGAGTAATATCTCTTATTTGACCAACTTCTGTTCATGAGAGAGACAAGATTACGCAGAGCTTTTCTACACAGGGTCAGTTAAGCAATCATGATTCATGAGCCAACCTATATTTAGAAAAAGCCAGTGTTGACTTTAAATACAGTGATACAAAAAATAATATAGGGTGTCTAGATCTGCCTCTTTAACTGAACTTTGGGTTGATGAATGTTGTAATTTGTGAATTAGTTTATCCTAGGAAGATTGAGAGCTTGCTTAGAAATAGTCAGGTGTATGTATTGTGATAGCTTTAAAAGGATAAAATGTGGAGGAAAATCCAAGGGACTATATGCTGAAAAATTACATTAAATTATTTGTGCAAACTTTTCACAGTACTATGGAAAAGTGCACACTAGAGGGCAGTAAATCAAAAGGGTCTAGAAGAAATCAGTTACCCCTTCCCCCCCCCCCCCCTTTTTTTTTTTTTCCAGTTTACAGCAAAGATGGATTGAGCTAGAGATAGCTATTACTGTCTGTGTGTTTCTCTCTTTGGAACCTACCTGTGAGTTCTAGTCTGAACCATTGACCATACCAAGTTTTTCTCCCATAATTCCTGGAATAGGGTGTCATTGGGCAAGTCATTTAATCTGTGAATGTAAATTAATGCTGAATTAATCTAGGTTTTGATGCAACCCTCATTACCATAATCTCTGAGGGTAGGTTTCACAGAGGTACTTAGGTACCTAAATCTCAGTTGTGGGCTCCTCTGCTCATAAAACTCTGGCATGTCAGTGCCTAAGGTCATTCAACACCTAAATTTTCAACATAAAAGTTTCCCTACATGCCTAAATGTTTGCCTCTGGACATGTGCGCTGCTGCCTCATTCTAGGCATCCAGAAGCTTATATCTCCCTTCTAAGCCCCAGGGTGATCCACCTTATAATTTATAGCACAATGGTTAAAGTACTCCCTTTGGATGTGGGGTGACTTTATTTAAAAAAATACTTCAGATTTGAAACTTTGAAAAATGGTGGCTATGTGTGATCATTGATTAGGTTTCATAAAGATTTTTATAGAAAATCATAATATTGTGGTCATAGGGAGTATCAGAAATGGTTCAGTAAACTGGATTGTCAACAAACAAAAGCTCAGGCAATATTTCATGGAAGACCTTGCAGAAGTACTTTGAAAAAACCTGCAGAGGGCTCCTGCAGATCTTTTTTTGTTGTTTTCCACTCAGAGCGTTGGGGTGATTGCCTTGAAGAAGGAGTAAGATTTGCAGAGCCTGGATAGACAGAGGATTTTTGGGAAATGCTGGCATTAATTCTGCAGATTCATGATCTACAGAGCAGGGGGAAAAAAAACCCCTCTGCACATTCTGCAGTATCACTAGCAGTATGTCTGACTGGTGCATTCTCAGTTCTCCCAAGTCTGACTATGCAATCCTACCTTGTTTGAGGTAGAGGGAGGGAGTTTAATTCCAAACTTGGGAGGTTTATTTTGGCAGAGTCAGCATTAATTGTTATTTAGATGTTTCATTTAAATAGCATGCTTTTTACAAGCCATGTTCTCAAAATGCCCATTGAGCTTCATATAGAAGCAGCTTGTTTAGATAGGCTTCTTCAGGATCTTGGAAGCATGCATTGTAGCAGCTGATTTTTTGTTATTTTAAGATTTCTTGCCTTTCTACTACTTTTCCTAATCTTTTGCTTCCCTCATGCAGTGCAGCACAAGGGAGCAAAGGAATGGACTCTGATCCAACCAATTTCTGTCAAGTAAATAAAATCTCTTCATACTTATACTGTAACATCATTGAAATATTTCAATCTTCTAGGTAATTTGTAGGTATAATTTGGGTCTTTTTTTTTTTTTTTAAACAGTGCTTGTAAAAATACGTTTAAAAACAAGGAAATTGAAAGGTGAGGGGGATGTTGTACCACTGAGACATTTTTCTTTCACAACATTATAAACTAACTGATTTTGCAGTGCTTGTTTCCAAACAAGCCCATTTTCAGCAATAATGATATCACTGGGAAAACATGGATCCTAATAACAGGAATTTAAGGACAGCATTTGATTATATCCTTTCTTGAGAATACAGTCTGTACGGTACATAGGAAACATGGCCCCTGAAGACATTTGCACAGTTCAGACACAATAAGCTCATAAAATTGCTAAAGTATTCTATATTAGTAGCACAAAACAGTATGTGTTGCAAAACCATTGTATTATTGCCCATTACTGTATTAGGGTTTTTCAATATGTATACAGTGACTGATTAACAAATCAATCCTTAATCTGAAAACTTTGCAGTATATTTTTAAGTATGTTTCTTTAGATTCTAAGAATTTAAAATACAAAATATTTTCAATATTTTTGGTTTCTTAAGGGGATTGCTTTCTGCAGTGCTGTTAGGTTATATTATTCCTTTTTATGGAGGAACGCTTCCTCGTGGGAGAACTATGCTCCCATGCAGTGATTCTGATCCTGTCCGGTAACTATCCTTAGAAGTGTTGTCACTGTGCAGAGGTAGTCCTGTGTAAATAAATCTTGACAGAATCAAAGTTTTATCAAGTTTGACTATCCCCACCAGCTTCTGTGGAGACAATAACATGGAGAGAGATCACTATCCTGGCCTTCACTTTGTCATATGGAACTCAGTCTGCAAGATTAATGGAAAGGGAAGTATGCTTCTTATTTGCTGCTATCGCTTATCTCCGAAAGGTCCTGACTTGGCTCCTCTCCATGTACAATAGCAAAGAGAACAGTCTGACCCTATGTTAACAATAATTATAGAAGGACATTTATTGCATGCTCTTAGCTATGGTTTTCTGGGATCAAATGCAATATATATCACAGCAACCATAAAAATATTTGGAGGGGAGCAACATTTTTCCTGAACAACCTTTTTGTAGGCTTGAAGGAAGAAGGTGAGCTGACTGCAGTTGACATTCCTGTTGTGCTGTCCTAAAGGTCAGTGTTCAGCATGTATGCAAGCAGAGAGCTCTCCTCATTGTGCTAAAACATTACTAGCCCTGAGCCTATGATCCCAAGTCAGCTTTTTTACTAGGATATCTCAGCAAGCAGCCCAGCATGTTCCCCCAACTATTGCTTGAATTCAATAGAAAGTGTAATTAGCACATCTCTGTTTGTTATCCCCAGAGCTTGTGTGCTTGGATATATGCCATAGGCGTCTGCAGATATCCTATTGCCACAACATTTCAGACATTTTGCATAAGTACTTTTATTTTTTCTGTACATCTATTTTAGCTGTAACTTGTGGTTTTAAAAATTAACAACATTATTGCACAAATGCCTTCTTGGGGCTTAGGCTTTCTGAAACTTGCGGTTATTTTAGAATTACATACAGCCTCTCTTGCCATCAGAACCAGCACAATTGCTTGCAGACTGATTGGATTAAACAAAATCCCAAAAGACAAATATGCCAAGGAGAAGAATGTGTCTGTCTTTCCTTTGCATCTATTTTGTTGGGTTTTTTAATGCATTAAGGATTATAGGATGGAAGATTTAATAGAAAATTAATCTTCAGAATAGCCAGCTTCTGTCACGAGTAAGTCTCATTAGTGAGGATAATAACCCTTTCCTTCTTAAGGAGCTTAAATCAAATTGGTGTACTATCTTTTTATAACCTCAGAATGGTTTATTTGCCACTGTTTATTGCCTAGAGTGTACACATATAAAGAAGAAAAGCTTAATAAATAGTAACCCTCCCACATGTATGTAGTTGGTGGTAGTGTCAAGTGGATACCAGCATACTAGAGCATCAAGGTGGGTAAGGTAATATCTTTTATGAGACCAACTTCTGTTGGTGAGAGAGACAAGCTTTTGCACTACACAGAGCTCTTCTTCAGGTCTAGGAAACGTGCCACAGCTAAATACAAGGTGGAACAAATTGTTTAGCACAGGGGTTCTTAAGCAAGGGAACACTGGGGTCTTCCAGAGGGTACATCAGCTTATCCAGATATTTGCCTACTTTTACAACAGGCTATGTTGAAAACACTAGCAAAGTAAGTACAAGCTAAAATTTCACACAGACAAAATGAGGAAGTCAGCAATTTTTCTGTAGTAGTGTGCTGTGACGCTTTTGTATTTTTATGTCTGATTTTGTACGTAGGTAGTTTTTTAAGGCTATGTCTACACTTACCAAAGTTAGTTCTAATCAGTTAATTCGAACTAACTTATTTGAACTAATTTTAGTTAGTTCGAATTAACTTAATTCGAGCTAGCAAATTTTAGTTCGAACTAAGCAAGTGCCATGCATGGCACTTGCTTAGTTCGAATTAGTCAGTTGCATTGAGATCAATGTGCTGGTTAGTTCGAACTAAGTGCTTAGTTCGAACTAACATGGCCACACTAGTTCGAATTAACCCTTACTTCGAAAAGTATAAGCGAATTTATTAGTTTGAATTAAGGAAGCCCTTAATTCGAACTAATGAAAGCCTAGTGTAGCCAAGCCTTAAATTAGTTTGAATTAAGCTTCCTTAATTTGAACTAACTTGCCAGTGTAGACATAGCCTAAGTGATGTGAGGCTTGAGGTATGCAAGATAAATCAAACTCCTGAAAGGAGTAAAGTGGTCTGGAAAAGTTGAGAACTGTTGGTTTAGCATAAGTAGTTAATATATATTTTAAGGTGAAGAGGCCCATTAAGATACCTAATGTCCAGGAGGATGGGGGTGGAGAAAGAAAAGGGAAAGACAGCTGTGGGTGGTGTTAGTGGGTCATAGATTGTTGTAATAAGCCATTAATCCAGTGCCTCTGTTCAGTCCATGGCTATGTTTACACTTGCTAAAGTTAGTTCGAATTAGTTAATTTGAACTAACTAATTTGAACTAATTTTAGTTAGTTTGAATTAACTCAATTCAAACTAGCAAAATTTAGTTAGAACTAAGCAAGTGCCATTCATGGCACTTGCTTAGTTCGAATTAGCGAATTGCATTGAGTTCAATGGGCCGGTTAGTTCAAACTAAGCAATTAGTTCAAACTAACATGGCCACATTGGTTAATTTGAACTAACTAGTTCGAATTAACCCTTAGTTCGAATAGCATATTCTAATTTATTAGTTCGAATTAAGGAAGCCCTTAATTCGACTAATGAAAGCCTAGTGTAGCCATGGCTTTAGTTAGTTCGAATCAAGCTTCCTTAATTCAAACTAACTTCCAGTGTAGACATAGCCCATGATTTTTGGTGTCTAGCAATGTTAAGCTCCCATACTTGTCTTTTAAAAGTTTTATACAGGTTTTCTTTTGAGAATGAGGACTGATATGTGACATGTATAGTGATCACTCTGTGAAGAGTGTTCACCCACAGGTGACATAGTGTTTTTGTCTTTTATCATTTTCCTTTGAGAGTTTATTTGAGAGCATACTGATACTTGGTTTCACCCACATAGTTGTTTTGGGGGCATTTAGTGCAATGGATGAGGTACACCACATGTGATTGCTGCCACAAGAATTTTTGTCTCTTAATATTTTGTATGAAGAAGCAAACTCAAGTTCTAGAACAGTAATTCAAGAAACTAGTTTTCCATGGAGAAACATTTTTCCCTGTGGCCCGAGTTAGTATTTGATTGTTGATCTGTTTAGAATAATCAAACAATTTAAGTGATGAGCTTGTCAATTTGAGACCTTTGTTTGTAAAGTTATTTTCATGGGACTGGTTGAATCAAGAGGTTGGTAATGGCATGGCAGTGGGTGAGGCTGGGATCAGGTGTGGGGTTTAGGGGACACAGGGCAGAGGGGCAGTGTGTCAGATCGGGGATGGGGCACAAGGTGGGGGGCAGTGTGTGAGGCTGGGATTGGGGCTGGGAGGCGCAGGGCAGGCGGGCAGGGGCAGCTGAGGCCAGTATTGGGCTGGAGGTTGGGTGGGGCGGCAGCCGGTGAGGGTGGGATTGGGGATTTCAGATGTAGGGAATAACACATAATGATTGGTGAGTTGCACATATTTTATAACTTTAACATACTTTTATTTACAGTAATATAAGCTATAATTTCACTCTGGTTGTGTTGTGTCTTGTAGTATGCATAAGGGGCGTATTATGTACACTAGGCTATAAAACAGGTTGCAATTTGAAGTTCAATTTCATCCACATAAATAATGGGGGGCCCTGCACAGGCTGATTCACCTGCCCATCTCTAGAGATGGCCTTGAATACCCAGAGAAACTTTGAAACAGGTAAGGTAAAGTTCCCTTTGTCATCCTTAGGGCCATTTGCCTTCTGTAAGTTAGAGAGGGTCCTCTGACTTGTGCAGGTTTCCACATAATAGGTTGCTTCTTTCTTTTTTTGAGCTTGGGGACTCCTTTGCCAACTTCAGCAGGTGACCAGGGACTCTCCTTTGTTAAACCAATTTTCCTTGTTGGGAGCCAGTGTATTGTCTAGAGCAGTGGTGGGCAAACTTATTAGTCAACTGAGCCAAATATCAACAAAACAGCGATTGAAATTTCTTTTGAGTGCCAAATTTTTTTAAACTTAAAATATATAGGAAGGTACATTGTTATTAACTTAATAAGGGTATTCGTAATCATCTCCTTTCACTCCACAAATCTATCTATCTATGGCTGGCTGGCTGGCTCCGGAACAGCCACATCCCGGCCCCGCACCCTGATCCTAGCCGCCTGCTCGGAGGCGGCCCCGGCAGCGAGGCACACGGTGGACGCAGCCACCCCCCTGCCCCAGGCACGCAGACCCTGCCTGTCCCACCCTGGGGGCGGGGACGGCCAGCCCCCAGGCCGGCTCTGCCGCGGCTTTACCAGGGCCCTCCACCCCTCTCCAGGCGGCAGCCATGCTCCTCGCGGCCCCCCCCCAACCACTCTCCTCCTCCCACCACCACTCTCCAGGCCTCCCTCCAGCCCCCTTACCTGGCCGGAGGCTCCCAGCTGCAGGGACGGCCGGCAGAGCTGCTTCTCTGCCAGGCCGCTCCCACCCTGAGCACGCTCTGTCTGTGCATGCTCAGGGCGGGAGATTTGATTCTCCCCAGCAGCAGTCTGCATTTAAAGGGACCACGGCTCGCACCAGCAAGAGCCAAATTCAAGGGGCTAAAGAGCCGCTTGTGGCTCGCGAGCCGTGGTTTGCCGACCACTGGTCTAGAGCAATTGTATTTCAGTGGTTGAGTGGTTAATTGTGGGATCTTTAGGGCTTGGTCCTTACTTCTTTCAGAATTTTGTTTTAACATAGTATTGAAAGGACAAGGGAAGACAACTAACTCCACAGATTGAAAGCTTGCAGTGGTACAGATGCATACAAAGAGCCCCTATTATCAAGCAGGATTTATAAGTTGTACAAACAGGTTCCCCAGTTCCTCACGTATGAATTATTTCTTTTTTGTTGTTGTTCTTCCTGGGTATGTCTACACTGGAGGCTCTGTTAAGGTGACTTAACAAGGTTGACTTGAAGTCGACCTTGTTAAGTTGACTTAGAGAGTTCACACTGAACACTCCAGTCAACTGCCAGCGTCCACACTGGCAGGTGCTAGGTCGATGGAGGAGTGGTGCATTGTGGGTAGCTGTCCCACATTGCACCAAGGCCTGGAGGCCAATTAGATCAACGTAAGGGCACTCCCCGTCCACACTGGCTTAAGTTAATAAGGTCGACTTAAGCGTTAAGTCAATCTTCAGTGGTGGTATTAAGTTGACTTAAGGAAGCGCTTAAGTCTACTTAATAAGCGCCCAATGTGGATGCGGCAGTCTGTAGGTCGACTTAACCGTCCTTAAGTCGACCAAAGTCTCCAGTGTGGATGTACCCCCTGTTAGTCAAGGAAGTTACTTGCAGTACAATTCATTTTTGTCTTGCTTGTTTCTGCAACATCTGTGTACAGGAATTCTTTGTGATTTTTTTTTTTTTTTTTTTTTAAACTGGAACAGTTTTGTTCCATGCAAAGCTTGGGGGATTTGAATGTCAAATGATGAAACTGTAGTAACTATATCTTTTTAAAATTAGAGGCCATAGTCTATTCTTAAAAAGTTGTTTTAGATAGCATCTTAGTCTTATGTAGGTGTTCAGCAACTGCTCTCTTCTGCCTGGATTTTTTTTAAGATTTCTGATCTCTTAATTTTTTTTTGAGTTTTATAGTACATATTCACGGTCATGTTGCATGTAATTTCTTTTGTGTTCTGACTCTTCTCTGGTAGTCAGGTCAGATAGTAGCAAATTAAATTATAGCACCTGTCACTGCTGTAGTTCAAATCCCACTGTGTCATCCATTAACACAATTAATAGACCCACATATATATTCTTTTATCTAATTTATTCATCTGAAGAAGCATCTACTGGTTGAAATTTTTCTGTTTTTGTTATTACTGCTTGATTTTTGAAACCTTGTAAGTAGCTGTATGTTTATGCTTAAACAATAGAAAATTTGAAAAATTATAGTGGTGTAGTCTAGAGTAGTACTCTTCTCTAAAGTAGCTCCGAGTGAAGACATTTGTAGACCTAACTTGAGGCTTTAAGTTCTGAAAATCTTGGTCCAAAATAGCAATCTTCAGATCAAGTCTTGAAGTTCTGGTGGATATTCTCTGTTTTGTTGTTTTCAGATAAATTTTCCTCTAATGTTCAATCCTCTTTTATGTAGTGAGCAAGTTTCTGTACATCATGTGATGAAAGATCTTTAATCCATTCGACTAATCCTTTGTGATGTTCTGTTTGCAAATCTATATATTGTTTGATTAGTCACAATAAGTAGAGCAAGAAAATGCAACTTTAACAACTTCAACTTTAACAAGACAAGTATGATTAAAAGTCTTATGTCACACCTTTAGTTTTTGTCTGTAGATTATTTGCATAATATTTTCACGTAAGATGCATATTTTTTTAAGCAATAATTCACTCTTGGTTGTGAGCTTTTGGGGATTGATTTCTCTCCTTTAGTTTCTCCTCTGCAGCCATGCTGGAATTGTTATAATAATAATACTTTACACTGATACAGCATTTTTATTCAAGGATCTCAATGTTTTACAAACAATAATAAACACTCTCATGTATTTGATAGAGTCTCCTATGAGGAAACTGTTGTATGCCTTTTACTCGTTGGCAAATTAGGGTTCAGAAAAGTAAAGGATAATATCTCTAAAATACAGCAAATGGAATATTTGTTTTTAATGAGTCATAAATAGAAAACTGGAAGAAAAGATAGAAGCTTTTATTTTACATTGTAGGAAATTTAAGTTGTTTAAGGATAGAACTTAAATATTTCTAAATAGAAATGTTCAGATTAAGTGAGTGTTGTTTTTGTTTTTATTTATTTATTTATTTATTTATTTATTTTGGATACTTCTCTTGTTCAGGATTTAACAGTATTAAATTAGATGTTTCCTGTGAGCTGGCAGCAGCTACTGAAGGTATAGTTCACTGTAATATTGGATGGTAATATAGCTTTTTATAAAACATTTCTTCAGTTGCTTTTGGTTGGTTGATGCTGTCACTTTTTTTCTGGGTTCCCAATAAAATACACTTTCAGTGTGTTTTTTACTTAGTGAAGCACTTTAGAAAGTGATTGGTTACTACCATGATTTTCCTTGGCCTGAGCATAACCGCAATGATTCTCCCAAAAATCCTGTGGTTGTCTCTTTTGTCCCTACCTTTTGCCTTACCAACTCTGCTTACTATTTTTTAGGAATCTTCCCTGTTCTACACAGCTGATAAGCTTAAAATAGTAAGACAGCCAGTATTTTCCCTTTCTCATTATCATATTACTTTTTTCCCGATAGGTATTCTTTTATACACTTATTTGAAGGATTAAATATTTTACAAGTCTTGGCGGATACATTAGACTTTTGTGGCAGGTTCCAGAGGGGTAGTCGTGTTAGTCTGTAAACAGCAAAAACAATGAGAGTCCTGTGGCACCTTGAAGACTAACAAATTTCTTCGGGCATAAACTCTCATGGGCTCCAAAATTAGACTTTTGTGAGTTTCCCAGGTTGTGGAAATGTTAAAAGTGGTGGTGCTGTTTTACCACCATAATCAATAATCATCAGATTTGTACTAGGCACTTCAGAGCAAAGAAAGATATGGTAGTTGCTTCAAAAACAAATGGTACAAGTGGGGGTGATGCACAAGAGAGAGCAAATGGCCATTGAGAATAAGACTTAAAGGAGTGAGACAGGGCCTGACAAAATTGAGTCCCAGCGAGGTGCCAGCAGTTTTATTTTTGGTCGACAGAGGGCACTTCTCTGCTGCATTTCTGCAGTGGAGCTAGAAGCCAGGCTACAAACCCTAGTCGCCATAGCGACTTGGCACCTGGGTTTTGTCAAGCCCTGCAGTGATATCACATGGTTGGTCAGTCTAGGCAAATATGTGTCTTGTGTTTTTTGTTGTTCGTTTTTACTCTCTAGGAAAATTAGAGAGAGAGCCAAAATTAATTTACTAGCAACTAGTGTGGAATTGAGCTCTCAATTTGGATTTAAATGAGGATAGTGTAATGGCTTGGTAGGCAATTGCCATCCTAATTATAAAGAACCACATGGACACATACTATGGCACAGTGAAATTGGTTTGCAGAGAACCATACACAGTAATACTTGAGTATGAGGACGGGGCAGGTAAAGCAAGAAGTATTTTCATCACTGATTAAATTAGGGCTTGACAAATCCTGGGTGCCAGGTCGCCATGGCACCTAGGATTTCGCCCCTGCCAGGTAGGCGAACGCCTCCTGGTGCCTAAAAGAGTCTCCATCCCATACTGCTGAAAGCACTGCCAGCTGTGACTTTTTTTTTTTTTTTGGCAGCAGGGGGTGTTTTGTGTCTGTGTTCGCCGCCGAAAAGAGCCGCGATGGCAGCGGGGGGCCTGGAGCACTCTGTATCGCCACCAGAAGTGTTGGCAGTGATGTTGCAGCAGCGGGGTGCCCCTTCTCTGCCAGATACCTAGGGGTGCCTCAGTTTTGGGGCTGACTCCTAGGTGTCTGGCAGATTTGTCAAGGCCTGTATTAAATAATGATCTTCATTGACATAAACTGGAGTTTTTGGCAGGAGTAGCAAATGCTGAGTAAGGCTTTAAATTATATTAATTTCAACTTAAATATTTTGACTTAAGTTTGTGCCTATGTTTTCAAAAACAAGCTTTTTGTTCATTTAAACCAATATGAATAATTATATACTGGGCATTGTGTAAATCTTACTGTTGATCCCTCTCACACATCTTAAATCCACGTGACTGTTCGAGTTAAGAACAGGCAGAGTCTAACCGCATGATTTTTACCATGATTTCCTACTAAGCTGAGCATTATTAAAGGCTACACCCTGTTGTGTTTAGGATAGTGCTGATGGGAGGAATTAGCAAAACAAGAGCTCCCTACAGCAAGCCAGTCCCATAATCTGCATTTACTGTTAATTACTCTAAATGTAGAAAAGAACTCATTTTTAATTTTTTGTTTGCCCTCTTGTTACATAATGAGTAGAGTGCAAATGACCAATTTCTTTTCTTTTTTCCCAATTCACCTAAGAGGTAGAAATGCATTGTTTTTTTAAAATGCTAATTATCAGTACTGGTAACATTACATTTTTTTAAAGATTTGTTTTTGGATTAAGATTTGAACTTTTGATGGAGCCTTCATTTTGTAATGTTAAATCTGTCTGGCACATATTAAAAAATCTGATGAATTTATGAGCATAGCGTGTAGAATGCTCTTAAATATAGATTTTTTTTTTTTAACCAGTGAAATCTATCCATTAGAATATTTGTGTTGCCTGATTGATACTTTGTTACTTCTGTTATGTCTTTGCACTTGATCCTTCCCAAGTAATCACTGTTTCCAGTTTGATCTTAGATACCGTACATAGTGGGAAGAGCATTGTCAAAGATGGACATCTGAGTCTGCCATCAGAATCAGATCTTAAAAATGCTCATCCTTATTTAAATTAGCTATCACCCATGTGCACCGTTCAGTATGTAACAGTGATGAGAAGAATAACATTTTAGTAAATCTCTGAGCCGGGGTGAGAGGCTAGAAAGCAGTGTTAACTTGTGTTATGGGTAGCAGGGGTAGGCAGACTTTTTGGTCCAAGGGCCACATTCACCATATGGTGGGCCACAAGCAGTGGCAGAGGGGTGGGGGCTAAGAAAGGGGCAGGGCTTATGAAATAAATAGTAGATAATAATAAAACAAATTATAAATAAAATATTTTATTTATAAAAATAAATACATAAAATTAAAAAGGCAAAATAAAGGGAAAGTAAAATAAAATTCCAATGCTGGGTTCCGACCAGGGCCCTTTAGTGCTGCGGGGGAAGGAGTGGAGCCCGGAGGGAAAGTGGTGCGGTGCTGATTAGCTGTTTCTGTGCTCTGGCTGGGGCCATCTAGTTCTGGGGGAAGGGCTGGAGCCTGGAGGGAAGAGTGGTGCCTCACTCTACCCAGGGCTCTGCCAGGCCCACGTGGTGGCAATGGGTGGAAATAGGAGAGGGAGAGGCACTGGCAGCTGCTCTCCAGGCCATGAGAGAGGCTCAGCTCACAGGCCTGATTAGAGGCTCCCATGGGCCCTATCCAGCCCGTAGGCTGTAGTTTGCCCACCTCTTCATAAAAACAATAAGAAAAGAAGTTTTTATGCAAGGATATAGTTTGGCCTTTAATAATTAACCAATTCCCCTCTCCTGCAAGGAGCTTCATTTGGACAGATCCTTCCAGTTTGTGAAGTTCCTTGCAGGATCAAGGCTTAATATTTTAATAACACTTGTGTTCAGAATCACTTGGTTGGGAAAATGGACAACAGACACACCACTATTATTGCCCTCCCCACTCAGATTCAATCTGTTTTGGTTCTTATACTTTTCCTGTTAGGGTGGTGTTGGAGCTAATGTTCTCTACAAGGAAGCAGAAATGCTTTAGACGTGGAAAACTGCACGGGGAAGTTGACTAACGTTCTAGTAATTTTCTCTCATTGTTTTTTCCATGTTTAAAGAACTTCACAGAGAGACAGATACTATTACCATTAAGTTCTTTAAACTTGGAGATTGTTGAAAAAACAACTGACTTGCTTAGCACTGTTCACCAACCTCAACCTGTAGCCTTGCCACTAACATGCCAGGAAGCTACTTGGAGACTTTCTAAAGAGTCCAGTGTAGGGGAGACTCCTATGTCAGTTGCATTTTCCTTCTCCCACAGCTGCCAGCTTTCTCTAGGCCTAGTCTACACTAGACTGTTTTGTTGAAAAAAGCCAGCTTTTTTTTTTTTTTTTGGTGAGAAAATAAAACTACCTCAAAGAGAGGCATAGAGGTTAAGCGACAGAGTGTGAGTGTAGCCACTGCCCTGAATTATAGTGCTGTAAATGGCCTCCAGACTATTCCACAGTGCCCTTTGTAACTGTTCTGGGAAGCAGTTTGAACTCGGCTGCTCTGCAGCCGTCTGCTCCTCCTCTTTCAAAGTCCCAGGAAGTTTTTGAGTAACTCACCATGAAGAATCATTCCATAGGGGCAGCAAAATGCAGTCCTGCCTGGCTGCACTTGTTATAGGGAGGAATAACTCCTGATGTGCTGTGCAGAGCCAGGGAGAGAGGCAGGGGTGTGTCTGTCTCTGCTGAGTTGGGAGGAGGGACACCAGATACTTGTGCAGCAACTTTTGTCTCAGGATTGGTTGTTTCCAGCTACTGCTGTCTGAGCTTAAAGACAGCGTACAGACACACTCACTACTGTTCCTCCCCCTTCTGTCTCCCTCTCTGCCTCCCACGCTTCTGTGAGCTTCTTGTCTTGTGTTCAGCCATGCCAGTTTGGCCGATAGGGCCACTTAAAAGATGCTGGGAAACCAGTAGGATGCCCATAGTATGGTGCGATTCAGAAACCTCCATCATGTGGGGCAATGCTTGCCTCATCAGGCACTGTAAACCCTTCCCAAAGCATCCTATGTACCCTTGCACAGTGGTATAGCTACCTATAATCACTGCTCCCTGTGTCAATGCAAGCGCTGGTCGTGTGAAAGCATTCCACTGATACAAGGAGGCAGTGCAGACATGCAACAGCAGTTTCATTATAGTGGTGACTGTATGCTGACAAGACTTGTGTCAGCAAAACTTTCTAATGTGGACAAGGTCTCAGATTAGTTTTCTTCCCTCTGTGCTGTGGAGAGTTGAGGGCTTTTTAAGTATTGGGGTTTGATTAAGTCTTTATTTAACGCATACCAATGCACCTAAAATGCTGCTGGCTAAAACCATTTGCAGTTTTATCTAATATAATTAAGATAGTGCTAATGTACAGCTATATAAATTCTATTGTTAATATATTTATAATTTGTTGGGGATTCTTTCTTGTACAACATCCTTTTTTTCTTTACTTTTAAATCTAGCGGTATTTTCTTGTTGGGAGTAATCATGCAGAGACCAAATATCGTGTCTTGAAAATTGATCGCACTGAACCAATGGATTTAGTTATAATTGATGATAAGGTAAGTACATCTTTGTTCAGAACAGCAGGATGATATATTTGTATGATCATACTTTCATGTCACTCAGTTTCTGTTATCTGGGCATTTCTGTTAGCTGTAATTTCCTAATATCAAATAATAGTTACCAGTTTTGTTTTGTGTTCATGTGTGTCATTCTGAAATGCAAAATGAACTCACTTGACTACTGCTTAGCTAACTGCTCGAAAATTGTTTTGAAATCATTACACAAATGAAGCAAGATGAGCACAGGTAACAAAGCTTGGTATGTCCAAAACAGAGCTTGCCCCACCCCTTCAAAGACTTACACACATTAAACTATATAAACATGTGTGACTACTTACTTAACTTTTGCTTCAGTGAGAATACATAAAGTTATTGATGTGCAGATGTATGATCTGGGCATGAGGGGTCAGTCCTGCAAAAGAGTGCCTGCACTAGGTACTATTCCACTCAGTGGGATTCTGCATAGACATAAGTGTTCACATAGACGAATTTTTTTGTAGAACTAGGGTCTAAAAAGACAATTGCAGAGAACAGTAAAGTACAGAAAACACAAGGCAGCCCCACGTGGTTGGATGCGTAGCAGGGCATAAGGATTGTCCTGCATTCCAGTAAAAAAGAAATCGTATCACTTCAATAAATGGAGGTTACTGCTGATCCATTTTATTAGAAAAGAGGAGATAAATTAGGACAGGAAAAGTATTATCAGTATTGTCAGGAAAAGTATTTTACAATTATTTAATTTATTTGAATAAGATGCAAACATTTGTAATTTAATAAAAAGTATATTTGTTATTAAGAGTGCAATTATTTTATTTTAAAGGAAATTAAAAATAATTTAAAATAATAACTGGCAGATTATGTGCTGACTCTTTTATAGACTGCCTGATCTTGGACTCAACAGAGGAGATAAGTTCCCAAAATAAAATTTTGTTTGTAATCTTGACCACGCAGGGTATGAAATTTGAGACACAATAAACAATGGAACTATGAAGTTCTCTATAGTCACTTTTCAGAGAAGAACTGGGCAATTAAGTAAACTCCACTATTCTGTGATATAAAGTAGCACCAAGACAGCAAGTTCAATATGCCTTTCTATTTTAAGCACGTGTACACACAACAAGAGGTGAGGGAACTTCTTGGCCGTCTAGATCTGGGGAATAGAACGAAGATTGGACAGAAGGGCTCCTCTGGGCTATCTCGAGCTGTGTCTGCTTTCGGTGTTGTAGGTAATCCTATTGTTATTTCTTTGATGGTATTTTTTTTAAGTATAATTTGGAGCACAAGTAGTAATTGCAGTACTTTGTACCAGTCAGAATATTATCCATTCTACACAGATCATGTAGCAAAGTAACAAAATAGTACATTTTTCACATGTTTTACAATGACTTCATAGGTTTGCTTATATTACACTTAATCAGGCATGAGCAGTCAGTGGGAGAGCTGGATTTAAATGTCAAATCCATGTGTCATTTGATTAGGAATGAATCAACATTTAAGCAACAATGGAATTTGCTTCTTGCTTTAGTGACCAGAGCCTGAGTGTTTTCAATTCAAGATATGCTGCTAGTCTTATGTCTCCTCTGTGCCCCACAAAAACACCTGAGCTCACTTTCAAATATTGTATTGGATGTCCTAAATGGATATAAGAAAGTGTACTGCAGCAGTCCATCATGCCTGAGATCATAGGAACATTCCCCTAAACTTTTATTGCAGTTTTCTTTGTTTGCTTCAGTCATTTATTAATACCCTCAACCCCATATTAGTAGGAAATGCCAAATTAAACTGGGAAATTGAGAACTCTCCTTGTCCTCAGTTTAGAATTTCTGAGCAGTGTTCACTCTCTGTAAATGGAAATAAGGGCAGAATTTTGATAATGATCTCAATAAATACTTTGCTGATGCCCAGAAATTCAGGAATCTGTTGGACACTTATTTTTATCTAAGGTGAAGTGACAATCCATTTGTATGGGCAGTGGCCTTGTTTACTCTGAGAATTCTGCAGCATGCCTTGATCATTCATGTAAACACACATTTTTCATCATAGGAGAGTTGAAAGTGCTGTAACTAGTCAGACCAGTGGTTCATTTAGTTTGGTATACTGTTTCCAGATCCTTTGAAGAATAATACACACATAGGGGTAGCTTATTTCAAACCATCCACAAAAGATTTATATTTAAAGTTTATATTTTATTTTTTATATTCATTATTTCTCACTTCAAGCCGTATGATTTCATCCCGTTAAATTGTAAGTTTTGCAAAAATTGTAACTAAAAATTTAGTTGATGGTGACAAATTTAACTTATTTGGCAGATTGTGTAATAAATCATTTTTTTAAAAAATGATTTGTTATCTTCTGGTTTACATGTTGGTGAAAGGTTTTTGGTTTGGGGAAAATTAGTAAATGTGTATTCTGAAAACTTTTAGGTATTCAAATCTTTAAAACAGGTTTACCAAACTGCAAATTGTTCACTGTTCTGGAGGAAATCTGAGTAATTGCATCTCTGATGTATGAAGATGCCATAATAGTATGCCTTAAAAAATAAAGCTGTTTGATAAAGAGTATCAGACATTTAAGATCTATATTTGATTTGATATTCTTGTTGGGCAAAAATTGAATGAAAGCTATATACCACACAAGTGAAACTGTGACCTGTTACCTGGAATTTTCTAGACCCGACACTCTGGTAACTAATTTCTGTCTTCCAGGTGGTTTCAGGAAATAAATCAAACCACAGCTCCTCCCATTTGATAAATTATTGGTACAAACGAGTGCTTTCATTCAAAGCTTCTTTATTGAGTCTCAAGCACACATGCCTATGCAACAGCAATAGTCTAGAATACTCCATTTATGGTAACCCAGAGTCAGAGATGATTTCAAATGTTCAATAACAGGTTTCAGCTGATCAGCCTTTCTTCCAACTGTTGTGGAATTAAGTCAGCCACGTAACTATTAAAAATCCAAACTTCTCTGAAGTATACTCTGACTAATCTTTTTATAGGTTACCCAGAGCAAAGCATATACCTTATAGTAACCCAATAGACTAACTATTTCCTGAGAAACAGCAAAGAATAATTATATCTACTCGTCAGCAAACTGGTTTTCGGAAAAAGAACTTGTAAAAACAGACACCCAAAGTCAGCTCTCCACACTCCCTTCCATTCCCATGGATCTGTCACTTTCTTACCCTTATTAGCAAAACTGAAACTGCTGCTGTTTTGTCTATTTTGCTTAAACAAAGGCAAAATTATTCCTGATTATATGGTGTCCGGCTTTCCCACTTATGGTGTTTAAGTACACAAGGATGGCTGCGGATTAGGTCTAGTCCAAGTTACGTCAAGTCCAGTTCTCTTGTAACAGATCCTTTGCTCCTTGTGGAACGACATTGAATGGAGGGTGGAGTATCCTTCCAAATTCCCGCTTTTGGGAAAGAAAATTTACTGGTCCTACTTTGTCTTCTATAGCCCCCTCTTGCTCCTTGGGCTGGGACAGGCAATATATTTCTATTCCTCCAGGAAATGGGGAAGGAGAGAGTCTACTCATTACTTCTGACTTTTCCCATTTGAGCATCAGCGTATCATTCTCCTGGCAAAGTATGGTTTTGCTGTCTTCTCCAATCACCTTTGCACAGCAGATAGAGTATATGAATGCCAGTCAGTTTGTCAGTACCTATACTTTGGGGCTGGCCACGTTCTAGTTTACCATTTTAAAAAAATAGTTGCAGAAACCCTTTACATCTATGTAATCTATCACTTAAATCACCTTCTGTACCAGCTGACTGCAGGTTAGTTAAGTTGATGCCAATTCTTAAAAAAGACTCCAGATGTGATACGTACAATTACAGGCCAGTTAGCTTAATTTTAGTCCCAGGCAAATTGGCTGAATAGAACAGAATTATCAGGTACACAGATGAACATGATTTGTTGAGGAAGAGTAAAGGGAAATCACGCCTCACCAATTTAATAGAATTCTTTGTGTGGGCCAGCATGTGAACAAAGTTGATCTTACAGATACAGTGTACTTGGACTTTTCTGAAAGTCTTTGACAAAGTCCTTCACCAAAAGCTCCCAAGCAAAGTAAGCAGTCATGGGATAGGAGGGAAGGTCCTCCTATGGATCAGGTTAAAAGACAGGGAACAAGTGGTGTCCCCCAGAAATCTGTAGTGGGACCAGTGTTTTTCAGCATATTCATAAATAATCTGGAAAAAAGTATAAACAATGAGGTGGCAAAGTTTGCAGGTAATATAAAATTACTTAAGATAGTTAAGTCCAAGGCAGAGTGTGAAGAGTTACATAGAAGGATCTCAGAAACTGGGTGACTGGCAACAAATTGGCAGATGAAATTCAGTATTGATAAATGCAAAGTACTGCATGTTGGAAAACACAGTCCCAACTCTTCTTACAAAACAATGGGATATAAATTAGTTCTTACCACTCAAGAAAGAGATTTTGGAATCATTGTGCACAGTTCACTGAAAACATCCATTTGATGTGCAGCAGCAGTTTTATTTTTGATTTTTTTTTTAAGAGCTAACTATGTTAGGAACCATTAGGTAGATGATAAAATAATAAATACAATAACACTGCTACATAAATCCATGGTAGGCCCAGACTTTGACTATTGTGGGAAGTTCTGGTTCCCCCCCTCTCCAAAAAGATGTATTTGAAATGAAAAAGATACAAATAAGGGCAACCAGAATGGTTGAGGGTATGGAAGAGCTTCTATATGAGGAGACATTAAAGAGACTGGGACTATTCAGCTTGGAAGAGAGATGACTAAAGAGGAATATGACAGAGGTCTGTAAAATCATGAGTGAACTGTAGAAAGTGAATAAGGAAGTGGTGTTTATCCCTTCACATAACACACGAACTAGGAGTCACCCAATTAAATGAATAGGCATCAGGTTTAAAATAAACAAAAGAAAGTACTACTTTACACAATGCAGTTAACCTGTGGAAATCATTGCCAAGGGCTGTTGAGAAAGACAAAGCTGTAAGTGCGTTCAAAAAAGAATTAGATAAATTCATGGAGAATAAGTCCATTAATGGCTGTTATCCAAGATGGTCAGGGAGACAACCCCTGTTCTGGTTGCGCAATGCTGCTTCTGACTGTCATATGCTGGGACTTGATGACAGAGAATGGATCACTTGATAAGTGCCCTGTGCTCCTCCGACTAGTGTCCCCGTGGGTGCTCCACTGTAGGTGTGCGTGCCCGTGCGCACCATGGACTGGCGATGTCCCTAGCTATGCTCGCCAGGGTCTCGTGACCGGAGGGGACTGTCTCGTGTACAGTTTTGGCGCCCTGAGCCTCCCTCAGTTCCTCTCTCACCGCTCACGGCCACGGACGCAGTTAGGGAACTCTCTTCCCCTCACTCGCCAATTTTCTCTCTCTCCCTTTCTTTTCCTTTTTCTTCATATTCAAGTCTCTTCTTTAGTTTTTTTCTTTTAACTTAGCCTTAGAAACAAAAAAAACCAACCAAACAAAAAAACCCCAGACTGAGACAAGAGCAGCGCACAAACCGGGAGCCGGCAAGATGTTGGGCTCCCCAGGATTCAAGTGCTGTGAATCCTGTCAGGAAGCCATGCCCGCTTCGGATGGGCACCCGACTTGTATTAAATGTTTGGGTGAGGAGCACAACATGGCCAAATGCTCCCATTGCTGAAATTTGAGCACAAGAGCGAGACATGACCATGAACTCTGTCTCAAGTTCTTGCTCATGGAGAAGTCCCTCCGACCGGCTTCGGACCCTGGTCAGGAGAAGGTCTCGTCAGCTCCAGCGCTGACAAAGAGACATCTAACCCCGCCGCCGGGACTTCAAAAACGGAGGAAGTCCCAGACACTGTCTCCAATAAGGAGACAAATGCGTGAAACGGAGGCTCAAGGTCCCTCTAACACGCCAACGAGATGGACAGACAAGCAGTCCCATCCACAGGACCTGGACCCTGCCTGCAAGGGCACTCAGGCACCGCCGGCGCCGACGAAAACCCTGGCACCGGGACACTTGGAACCGGCATTGCCAACGACGCTGTCAGCAACCCCCAGAACGGCACTGGCTCCACAAGAAGCGGCCGCGCAACAGCTGATCTTGACAGCGGCCCCGATTCATACAAATACCTCGGAGCTGCGTACCTCTTTTCTGCCTAACCCAGAGTCTGGCATTGCCTCCAATCTGGAACCAGCTCCACCGGTGCCTAGGAAACAAAAAGAGAAGAGAAGACATATTGAAACTCAAGTCCCCCCCATCTCCTCAACCACATCGGGACAGTCGTGCACCTTCCCCCAGATCTGACAACCGACCTCCTCATTACTCCTATAAACGAGGAGAAGACTGTTACCGGCCACCTCTGCCCAGTACAGACGGACACTGCTATGGCCACGACACAAAGGACCACAGACACCGGATGCCCCACTACCCGTGGTACCCACCACCATGGTACAGTCCACCCTACAACTATCCACTGCAATGGGACTTCTGGTCCAGATATTCGGCCATGAGTCCCAGATCAAGGTCACCTACATATTCAACCCAATCCCAGCATTCCCAACAAGGTGACCCTTCACAGGAAGTGGATGGATTTCACCAAACAGCCCAGGATTCCCACAAGGGAAACCCTACACCTCTTCAGGATGAGACTTTGCCAGCTTCACCACCCTCATCAAATGACGACCTCAAACAGTTTCAGGACCTTTTTTGGAGAGTGGCCAAATCACAAGAAATTTGTACACAGGAGTCCTCTGACTCACAACATGAATTATGGGGAATCCTACAAGCCAGACCCTCAAGTCGCATGGCTCTTCCTATGGACGAGGGAATTCTGGAACCAGCTGACAATATCTGGCAAACGCCAGCATCAATTCCCCCAATGTCAAAGAGGGTAGATGAAAAATACTATATACAGGGCAAGTCGTCGGAATTCCTATTCATGCACCCCCCACCGAACTCCCTGGTAGTAGAAGCGACTAATCACAGGGACAAACAACCTTTCAATAAGTCAGCACCTCATGACAAGGACAACAGGAGACTTGACCTGCTTGGCAAGAAAACATATACATCATCTACCCTTCTACTGAGAATTTCCAACTACTCAGCTTTGCTAGCAAACTACCACTACGATAATTACTTAAAACTTGCAGATTTCATCGAATTCATACCAAAAGAAAAACAGATACAGTTCCATGAAATCATAAAGGAGGGCCAACTGATTTCTAGAACAGCTCTCCAGACAGCACGGGACGTTGCGGACAACTCTTCAAGAATTATGGCAATGGGCATTGTCATGCGCAAAGCCTCATGGCTCCACTCAGCACACTTAGCAAAGCCCTTACAATCAACAATAGAGGACCTCCCATTCGATTGGAAGAAACTCTTTGCACAGATGACATGATGCGCACGTCAAAAGACTCATGTGCTACTTTATGGATGTTTGGTATCTATCCACAACCACCAAGAAGAAAAACACTAAGATACCAACCATACAATCCACGTTACCCGTCATGCTATCAAACACAATTTCAGCATAGACAACGATACAGGAGGCAGGACTCCTTAAACTTCAGAAACTGCCAACGTCCCCAGCGCAGGAGACAACCATCAAACCAACCTCCAGCGCTACAAAGCGCCCCGAACAAACCCCAGTTTTGACGTGCAAGTCGAGGGCTCGCAACGAACCAGCGCTTCTCAGTTACCAACCACAACTCAGGGTTACCAGTTCTGCCTCCGAAACTTCTATTCACAATGGACCATGATCACATCTGACACATGGGTTCTACAAATCATCAAAATAGGATATGCCATCCCTTTTGTCACAAAACCCATACTACATTACCCTTCCCCGTCCCTTTTCAGGGACACCTCCCATGAACCAGCCCTCCACCAGGAGGCATTACATCTCCTACATGTGGGAGCCATAGAAAGGGTCCCACTAGAACACAGTGGGAAGGGGATGTACTCACCGTATTTCCTGACAGAGAAAAAAACAGGCGGTTGGAGACCAATCCTAGACTTAAGGAGGCTGAACAAATTCGTCAAACAACAAAAATTCAGAATGGTAACTCTCACAACCATAATACCATCACTGGACATAAACGACTGGTTCACAGCCCTTGAGCTCCAGGACGCATGCTTTCATGTAATAATCCATCCAGTGCATCGAAGATTCTTAAGGTTCACCATAGGTCCCGAACATTTCCAGTACACTGTTCTGCCATTTGGCCTTTCCACGGCACCCAGAATTTTCTCCAAGATCTTAGCAGTAGTCACCGCCCACCTTCGCATATGAGGAGTTAAATCTTTCCATACCTCAACAACTGTCTAATAAAGTCCCCATCCAGGGAACAAACCGCATGGGCAATTCAAACCACAATACAAGTATTCAAGAGCCTTGGTCTGCAGATAAACGAGAAAAAGTCCACCTTTATATCCATCCAAACTATAGAATTCATTGGTGAACACATAGATTCAACACTAGGGAAGGCCTTCTTACCACAACAGAGGGCACAGAACATAGAGAATCTAGTAAAAACTATACAAATGGCACCGACCACAATGATTCTAGAATGCATACAGCTGCTAGGCCATATGGCCTCGACAACAGCGGTCGTTCAATACGCACGCTTACATATGAGACCTCTCCAAATGCATATCCGAAGATTATACAAGACGCACAAGGACAATGCCAACCGGCAAATATCCCTGCCTTTGCAGATCAAACAATCACAACAATGGTGGATAACACTACACAAACTGTGCAGGGGCATACCGTTCATACAACAACCACCAACAGTCCTAATGTGCATGGATGCCTCCCTTTTGGGATGGGGAGCTCATATACCAGCCCTAAACCTCATCACGCAAGGGAAGTGGACCAGGCAAGAATCCTCCCTACACATAAACTTACTGGAGCTTCGAGCAGTTCGCAATGCATGCGCCCAATTCCGGAACCAACTGATGCACAAACATACAAGCTGTGTTGTCTGTCATAATTTTTGTATGTTTTACATCAACAGACAGGGAGGAGCCAGATTGAACTCCCTGTGCGTAGAGGCCATGAAACTATGGCACTGGTGCATCAAAAACAACATAACCATTTCAGCTACATACTTACCCGGAATCCTAAACATGACAGCGGACTCTCTCAGCAGACTCTTCACCAATGCCCACGAGTGGGAGATCCATACTTCCATCATCATCATCGAGATCTTCACGTTATGGGGTCACTCCCAATGGATCTTTTCGCTACCTACCAGAACCGCAAGTGCCACACATACTGTTCACGAGCCGGTATCAGGGAAAAACTCCAAAGGGGATGCATTTCTTATCCCCTGGACCCGCATTTACGCATACGCATTCCCACCAATCCCACTAATTTTCAAGCCCTTACTCAAAGTGAAGCTGGACCAAACCGAAATGATTCTCATTGCCCCTGCATGGCCCAGACAGCCATGGTACTCTTTACTAATACAAATGTTGCACGCAACTCCAATTCCCCTACCTCTTCATCCAAGACTGTTGTCCCAAGACAAAGGGAGAGTCTTACACCCAAATCCCGAACGTCTGAACCTGAAGGCTTGGCTAATATTTGGTTCCAAGGCCCAGAGCTACTCTGTTCCGACTCAGTCAGGAACATTCTCTTAAATAGCAGGAAATCATCTACCCGCAGGAGTTACCTGCTCAAATGGGACAGATTCTCCAGGTGGTGCGCTGCATCACAAAACTCTCCATACTCGGCACCCGTCCAAGTCATACTAGAGTATCTCCTATACTTGAAACAAAGGGGACTGGCACTTAACTCGATAAAAGTGCACTTAGCAGCCATCGCCACGTTCCACAATCACATACAAGACACTTCAGTATTCTCTAACCCCATCATTAAGAGATTCTTGGTGGGAATCAAAAACCTATACCTGGAGATCTGCCCCCCCCCCCCACCCAGCATGGGACCTCCCCCTGGTGTTAAGGTCCCTTACAAAACCACCGTTTGAATCCCTGGCTAATGCATCACTGAGCCATTTGACAATGAAAGTGGTCTTTCTAGTGGCGATCACCTTGGCCAGACGAGTGAGCGAAATAGTAGCATTAATGGCAGACCCCTCATATACAATTTTTCATAAAGATAGTCTGCCTGCATCCCCACCCAAGGTTCCTACCAAAGAGGTCCTCACCTTTTCATAACAATCAAATGATACACTTACCTGTATTCTGTCCAAAACCTCACTCGAGTATAGAAGATACCGTCCTTCACACCCTCGACGTCCGTCGTGCACTTGCATTTTACCTGGAAAGAACAAAAGCATTTAGAAATACAAATAGACTCTTTGTCTCCATAGCAGAAAGAAATAAGGGCTCACCCATCTCTAAGTGTAGAATCTCAACAATAATTGGCAACTACATAAGGACATGCTACCAACTTTCGGGAGTACCACTACCATGACATATCACAGCTCACTCTACAAGGGCAGTGTCTACATACACAGTCTTCCTTCAGAATGTCCTAATAGACAAGATATGTAAGGTGGCCATTTGGTCATTGCCCCATACCTTTATAAAGCACTATTCTATTGACACAGCAACAAAACATGACGCTTCAGTAGGCATATCAGTTCTCTCCTCTATACAAATTACCTCCTCAGAAGGCCCTCCATCCAACTAGGGCACAGCTAGGAGAGTCACCTACAGTGGAGCACCCACGGGGACACTACTCGGAGGAGAAAGGAAGGTTGCTCACCTTGGTGTAGTAAGTGGAGTTCTCCGAGATGTGTGTCCCCATGGGTGCTCCACTACCCTCCCTTCTCTTCTTCGGGCAAAATTCTGTCGCTCGTGGTTAGAGAGGGAACTGAGGGAGGCTCGGGTTGGCGGCTGTTGCAGGGCGCCAAAACTGTCCGTGAGACAGTTTCCTCTGGTCGCGCGACCCTGGCGAGTATAGCTAAGGACATCACCAGTCCGTGGTGCGCGCAGTCATGCACACCTACAGTGGAGCACCCACGGAGAGACACATCTCGGAGAACTCCAGTTACTATACCAAGGTGAGCAACCTTCCTTTCTGTTGGTTCCCTTTGGAGTATCTGGCATTGGCCACAGTCAGAAGACAGGATACTGGGTTAGCTGGACCATTGGTCTGACCCATTATGACTGATCTTATGTACAGACCTGACTGGAATGCCAAAAATTGGATCTCTGATCAAAAGCTAGATAGGTGACAATACTATAAAGAATATACTGAATCCCTCACTTCAGTACTTACAGAATACTGGAAAAGCTTTAGCTGCTATTCAGCAATCAGAAACTGGTAGCCTAGTCTAGGTGCCTCGGAAGATGTGGTTTCTTATTGTGTTAGGCAGGGCTTCCTTTTCCTGTGGAGACTGGAATAGTTGTTTCAAGGGGGAGCTAACATGTAAGAAGAAGGGGAAAATGTATATTGTATCACATTGCAGCCTCCAACAGTGATGGGGAGGAATACTGATATCCTTTGTTCTTTCTAATTTTATTTCTGATGTAATGAGGCAGCATTGAATATGCTTTTGGATGCAACTAAAAATTTAAAGTTGATTTTTTTTTTTTAACTGAATAATAATTGTTTAAAGTGTGGCTGTATTGGTGACAGAGTTTTAAACTGGTAGATAGTGGCAAGTTTTCACAAAGTTAAAAGATAAACTTTTCTTTGTTTATAGTTTGAACTGAGTGGTTTTGTATAGTGGCTTGAATTTTTTCGTTAAAAGAAAATTTAAATCGAAGGCCACCGTCACTTGTAACCCAACGGTGGTTGAATTATATATAGGGATTTAGGAGGTCACTATTCCCTGTTCCTGATTGATGACTTACGACTGAGAGATATTAAAAGATCAACCCAACTGAAGTAGAGATACCAGCAGTATCTCTTTCTGTAGTTATGAGAACTGAACGGCCAGTTTTCCCTGGCAGTAGAACTTGTTGCTTCCTTCTCCAGCCTCCTGTGGTGCTTTCAGTAGAAGTCTGTTGTTGCTTGCTGAACAGATCATCTTTGAAGGATGCTGTCCTTAATACCTAGAATGTCTAGCTTTTGAGAGGCTCTGACAGATGCTGGATCTTGTTAGGGACTCTGCTACTGAGAGCAAGGGTCGTTGTAGTTGGCTGCTCTGGCCCTATATTATTGCTGGTGGAGCTTCTCTTCTGGGCTACCTTTTTGCTGCTGCCCCACTGCAAGAGTGATGAGAGAGCCCTAGGGGTATCTCTCTCAAAAGTCAATCAACAGGGATCAGGGCTCATTCCTGACACCAAGAATTAGGGTGAAGGTCTCCCAAATCCATTTCATCCTCCCCACCCCCAAACAATTGATCCTTATGGGGTGGAAAATGATTTGGACACACTAGCTTTTTTTCAACAGAACAGACAAGGAGTCTTGTGGTACTTTTAAAGACTAACACCTTTATTTATAAATAAATAAATAAATAAATTTGTTAGTCTTTAAAACTGCCACAAGACTCATTGTTCGTTTTTGTTGAACTAGACTAACATGGCCACTGCTTTGTAATTTTTTAACAGAGTGAGAGTTGGATAAAAATGAGTCCAAGTGTACTTAAAAAGAGTTTATTTTTCACATAATATTAAATTGTTAAAAGCATTTAAAAGTACTGAAATAGTATCTGATATTG